>OZ023313.1:21942167-22304667 GCA_964007375.1 Ophion obscuratus
AAAAATCAAATAGATACACTCAGTGGATTCAATTAAATTGTATCAAATTAAATTGTATATTTTTGAACAGATGACACTAAATCACAGATTTATTAGGATTAAATAAAATATTTACTTATGGGACGACATTAAATAGATTTTGATTTCAATAAATAAATATGTTTCAAATAAATCATTCCAATAATGGAATGCAATAGGGCAAATTTGACTCCACGAAAAATCTAGTTAATTCGAATAAAAAAACCAAATAGACGCGGTTAGTTAATATCAATGGAATTTTTTTGTCAGTGTTTTTCATCTTCCATTGATAACTTCGAGACGCATGTGCGAAACATATTGTCAAGGATAAAAAATGAAAAATAAGAAAGTAAAAGAAGATAAGTATTCATAATATTGACGTTTTGCATCGTTGGAATGCAATGACAATGCTTATTTTTCACCTGCTGGAATTTCTTTTGGCAAATCTTCCTTACGAAAATCCCTCAATCATTTTTAAATCACTTATTCAGAGATGTTTTCACTTATTCAGATCACTTATTCAGAATTGAAATCTGCAAAAGAGATTATGTAAAATAATAAAAATGAGGAAATAAAAAAATTAAACAGGATTATCGTTGCATTCCAACGATGCAAACTTTAAGACCATTAATGTAAGTATTCTCGGTTCTTATTGATCATTGAGGAGGTGGAAAAAAAAACAAAAAAAATGTTGAATCGGAGACGAGAGTGAATTTGTCACGGAGAAATATACTCGGAATTCACAAAACGTCTCGATTTTCTCTCTCTCTCTCTCTCTCTCTCTCTCTCTCTCTCTCTCTCTCTGTTTTTTCCTTCCCTCCCTCCTGCGTGTTCTCTCTCGTATACATTACCGTAGACACGCTATTGATGCACGTGCTATACATTTATGCATAAGAATAATGGCGTTTGTTACGAGACTTTTAAGTTCACTAATAGACGACAGGTATGAAGGAATTCCGATGACGGAATTATATTCGCGTATCTCCATTGATCGAAAAAAAAATCCGCTTTCATAGGAAAGCCAAGCGGGTGAAGAAAAAAAAACACTTCACTGGATGATCTCCACAATTGCCAAACTCATTATTACTTGCAACTGTTGCTTGAGACGTGACGATATTTTATTGAAAATTATTCATTCGGTAATTTACTCTTCACATTTCGTCGGTTCTTCGATGCGATTTAAATCTATTTCTACATTTCAACAGCCACTTCCTTTTCTTCTAATTAATGCTCCATTCATTCAAAATTTGGTTTGATTCTGACCAATGTCTAGACTCTCTCACGGTAGAAGATTTCCCTTCCGCGACTAATGAGAATTTCCATTTTTAAATCGTCTAATTTGTATTCTCAATTCATTTCAAACGACCATTACACAGAATTTCCACGTTGCAAACCCGTTGAGAAAAACAAACATCGTGGGAAAAAAAAGTTCTCGCGATAAACGGATTCGTTAGAAGATTTTGTTTTTATCTTGGATTCATTCCGAATGGACGATCAATTTCGTTTAATTCGGTAAATCTGTTTTCTTCTCGTCACCGAATGTATGT
This sequence comes from Ophion obscuratus, assembly GCA_964007375.1. Classification (NCBI taxonomy): domain Eukaryota; kingdom Metazoa; phylum Arthropoda; class Insecta; order Hymenoptera; family Ichneumonidae; genus Ophion; species Ophion obscuratus. Next base: position 21,943,733 of record OZ023313.1, read on the forward strand.
TAATTTATTCATTCTTTATGAGGTAACCTCGTGCAACATCGTAAACAGGTGTAGACATACATGTATACAAAACCGATGTCCCCGTGATCGAATAGATCGCGATAGATTATGTCTCTTGAGAAATCGATGGACAATCCTAAGTTACCTGACAAAGAGACATGTATGAAATATTTACGTCATGGACATAGGAATGACGAACTTGACACTCGCTCCCGGCTATTTTATTACGTATGGCAGCAGCACTGGTTTATTCATCATTAATAACAGACTCGATCGAAATATTAAAGACCTGGCTTTAAAGCGAATTAAAAAAAAAAACTAACGGATCCAGGTGCACGGATTGAGGATTATATTTGTGCGGTCAGGACGTAATTACAAGCCAATTTCACGATAATCAAATGTTTTTCATGACAATTATCGCGATGTTAATCATCGAGGCGTAAATACTATTGTTAGTCACAGAAGAGTGAGAGAACATCGCAAAAGTATTACGTCTCCAGCGATCAATTATTTCTGCCCACAAGAAACGCTCGACCTCGACACAACTCTCTCGGCAACTACACAGAGCGCTGAATTAATATGATCATTACGTATGGAACTACGCTCCGGAATCTGTGGACTTGAAAATAAGAAAACAGAGACTGTCTTTGCCGAAGAAAGTTATTTATTTTCGGCGAACACTTCAGTCGCTGCCACGGAATACAAACTGGATAACAGCCAAATCCTTTAATCGATGATACTTGAATTATTTTTTTCCAAGAGAATCCAATTATTTCTTAATTCCATCAAAATTGTTTTAATCCTATAAACGCTTGAATATTTAAATTCTTTAATCGTCTATCCTTAAATCCTTTTTGAAATTATATTTTAATCCTTTTTTTCCGAGAAAATTGGAAGAAAAACAACGAAGTTGCATTGTCTTTTTTTCCAAATCCTTTTTCATTATCGTTAAAGATATATTTTTGGAAAAACTTTCTCTATTCTTCGCCTATTGATTTTATATTCGGCAATTATGTTTTCAAAAATATCTTTTCATTCATTTCATCAAAAGATTCATTTCATTTTCTGTAAGTATTAACGCTGATCTGGTTTTAATAAAAATTAAACGATTTGAATTTTTTATTGATATATTGATCGAGGTGTTATTTATCCCGATCAATTTTTGTCGCTCATTTGTGTGAACCTGCAATTATCGCGTCGATTAATTATTCCTGTCACGTTGTACAGAACGACGGATGACATCTCTCGTTGCACATTGACGACTTCGTCGTCTTGCATGGGACGCAGAGAGGCGTGTAGAGCGTTTCAAGTTTCGATTACGCTTACGTCCGAGCCGCGCGCGCCAGGCTTGACATACAATTGAGCCGAGCATACATCGGGAACGTTTTACACTGCGCGCAGCGTAATTACGATGTATCTCGTTCCTCTGTTTGCGGTGACATAATTCCGATAGAAACGTGCGCTTCGCCCGATTCGCGAATTACGCAATTGCCCGTAGATGCTAAAATATAAAAATACAGAAATCAAGTCGCGAAGAAAAAAATCAGTCTTCCGAAACGAATAAACTTGGAGAAGGGAATTTGAATTTTATCGTTCTACGATCTTATAATTAGCACTATCTTTTTAAGGTATTCCTTTCGCGGAGGGCCGTATTTTGTGGGGGCATAAGCAGGGCCTTCTGAATCGTCGGTAAATTACAATTGCGCTTAATAAAAAAAACAAGTTATAATGGATTATTATACACAACGATAAACTAGAATAACAAAATTCGCGCAAATTTAGTAGATTGAGACATTTTTACATTTATTTGAAACGTCACGGCTACAAAAATTCTTCTGCTAACCACACTTTTCCAAGTTTTAACATTAATATTTTCTTTAAACGTTCGGTGACCCTCTGTTTTTATTGTTGTTACGGAATCTTTAGACTTTTTTACACCTGTGAGCAGTTTGTATTAGGCATCTAGAGTTATTTAGTGTATAAATTATTAGAAAGACATGTGGCCAGCGTGACATGTCCATAAAGCGCCGTATAAGTGAGACGATTTTTAGGGCCGTAATTTTTCGTTAAAGGTTCGGTAACTTGGGTTGAAATTTTACCAGTATACTGGGATGTATTTTTACTTCATTATAAACGAAAATCAGTTAAGTGTAAAATATTTGGGTTCGTGAAAGGAATACCTTAATTCAATTTAAATAAATTTCATCAGCGAATCTAATTAAATTGTTCCGGTCATTAAATTTAACTCAACTGTTTGCAAATTTGCTTATCAACTTTGATTTGGATGAATCTGATTGTTTAATTCTATTCAATAGACGTAATTAATTCAAATGAATGAATTAAGGGGTCTTCTCACTGTAGACGCTAAAAAAGCTATTTTCGTGAATTTTTTTGATAGGTTTATATTATGGATATTGATATAAAAGTTGTGACACTTTATGAATACACTTTCGAAATACATTAAAACAATTATTTTATGTATTTATGTAACCTAAACAAACTTTAAACGCGTTTTTCTCGAAACAACGTTTTTCGACGGCTTGTTGATAAAATCATCGAAACAACTAAACCGAATCTTATGAAATTTTAACCACATATCCTTTACAATTATAGCTATAGCGCATATCAAGGATTTTTTAAAATTTTGATATTTACTTTTTTTGCCAAAAATGGTGAAAAAACACGTTTTTTTATTTATTTTTTTTCGAAAAATGTCCGCCATTTCGTTTTTTTTCATATATAAAAAATCGTATGATATGCGCTATATCTATTAACATACTGAATCTAAGACCGTTTGATTTTTTTGTTTCGGATGATCCATCTTCAAGATTTCATCAACAGCGCAGACCTACAATTTTTTTAGGACATTTTTTTAACTACCATTTTCGTCTATATATAGTGACTTAAATAAATAAAAAATGTTTTTCGAAACTGTATTTATTAAGTGCCACAACTTTCATAACAATATCGATAATATAAAACCATTTCAAAAATTTATGAAAATAGCCTTTTTTTAGCCTTTCCTTCCAAATTGCCATTGTAAAAAGATAATGGCGTTAACAGATGTTATTTTTTTTTCATTTATTCATTTTTATAATAATTCATATTTGTTTTCATTGATTAAGGTCGTAGATCTCTATTAAAGATCGACAAAAATCATTCGAGTGAGTTTCGTACTCCAAGTCAGCAAAAGAAAACGTGAGCAATTAAAGTAAACTTATCTTTGGTTGCATTCCAACGATGCAAACTTCAACATCATAAAAAAAATACCAATTCGTGTTTTGCGCGCAAAACCAAGCGCATAATTTTCACAAATGCTTCGGGCTAATTATCCGCAATCAACGAAAATCGTGTCTTTATCGTTGAGGCGTAGTGGCCTCGTGCCATCCGCATACGTGGCTTGACGAGCAGTCATTCAAAATGCACAACAAAAGGGAAAAAAATGGTAATAAAAAGAGCAAAGAAACGCAACTGGTTGCCGCGACATTGCAAGGTTGTCGCTATGATGCAACTCTGATGCAACGGAGCGTTGCGTGTTTGCTTGCAACGGTGCGTTCAATTTCTTTACACATATGTGTGTTGCACATGTATTTCGACGTTATGCACTTTGTAACAGTCAGGAGTGAGGAGTAAGTGGTCATACCATTGTGTGAATAGTTGTAACTCCGTTTCGTTGAAATAACATTTGATTTGGAAAAAAATCAAATTTCAATATTCGAGTAAAATTCCATTCAAACCTGAAAAATGATATCTTAACATTTTTCTTAACGGAGTGCTTCACATTGAAGTAGCAATCAAAAATCCAACGTATTTTTGCCGAATACGTGTTGAAAATAATGAAGTAAAAGTCAAATTTTGTTATTTCGCTACTTTGCCTGTTCGACGCGTTTAGAGGAACCTTCTGAGGAAGCAAAAACATTGATAACATTGAACGTGACTTGGTAAAGTATGATGTTGAAGTTGGCATCGTTGGAATGCAACGAAAATAATTATTTTCAAGTGAAAAATAATTTTTTTGGCCAATATGGTCTGTGAACATTACTTAAACATTTTTACGTTATTCTTATTAGAGGTTTCCGAGCTCAATTAGGAAAATGAAGGTTTTGGAGAAAGATAAAAATAGACAAAATTTATTAAAGAATCGTAGCATTCCAACGATGCAAACTTCAACGCCATTGAAATTGATAGAATATGTTTTTTTTTTAATTTGTAACAATCAGCTGTGATAGTCATATAGTAGCAATGTGCAAAATATCAATTGATGACCTCATCTTTTCATCTATATCATCTATATCATGTTGGAAAACAAAAAAAAACACATTTTTGCAATTTAGCACAGCTTCTTAGAGAAAATCTCGTAAATTGTGCTAGAGTTTTTGCATTGACAGTGCAGTCTGCAAGAGATATTCACAGGGGTTATATGTTATATATATATATATATATATATATATATATATATATATATATATGTATGTATGTATGTATGTATGTATGTATGTATGTATGTATGTATGTATGTATGTATGTATGTATGTATGTATGTATGTATGTATGTATGTATGTATGTATGTATGTATGTATGTATGTATGTATGTATGTATGTATGTATGTATGTATGTATGTATGTATTAAATTGCTTAGATTTAATTTTTTCCTTCTTGAAAACGATGCAGCGAATCTTATAGAAACATCGAAGTTAACCTTTTTTTCGGTTGTACTTATCTACGTTCAAAGAAAAATTGCATCGTTTTTTGCACCGAAAGTTTGCACCGTTGGCATGCAACGATAGTTCCTTTTTACTTATTTGTTTCGTTGCTTTCATTAGTACCCAAAGTTCTTTTTTGCAGATTCAGATGGGTATTGTTAAAGAAAACGTTTCAACGAATGTCGTAGTCTACATCTATGCCAAGAAACTAAGAAATTGAATAAAGTAAATCTTCATTGCATTCCAACGATGCTTACTTCAACGTTTTTGTCCTCCAACATTGATCGGTCGAATGTTCGAATTCTTACATGGAATTAATTTTTTTTTTTCAAATGGCGAAAATATATGTGTATCCCTGTGCAAAATTTGTTGGAGACTCCCCAGATCCAACCGCATCTCTATAGAGATTAGATAGAGACGCCGCACGTAGGCGGCGGAATCTACTTGATTCCACATTCCAATGTGGAATCTACTTGGATTCCACATTGGAATCCAAGTAGATTCCGTGCTACTTCCCGACTGACGACGTTTGAGGATTTTTGTAAAACGAAAGGAGATGCAGCAACTGGAATTTGTTGGGTCTCCAAAAAAAAAAATATATCTTTCCTCAATAGAAACAGTCCCTATTGAGGATTTGTTAGAGACACCGCACGCGAGGGTCGTCATTTGGATCCAATCAGATTCTGCACTGCACACAAATAAACGCTCTTCGAGAATTCTTACCACGTTCGAATCGAAAATATGAGAAAATTCACGAGAAAAAACTCGGCGTGTTGAAACATAACTTGCACATTTCGTGAGTGTGTACGTGTGTGGTGATATTATGTCAAATTGCAGTAAAATAACTGACAATTCATAATTACAGTGGATTTTCAGTGATGCGATTCAAATCAATTGTGAAAATATTTGTTTAAGATAAGATTTATACTTTTTCAAGAGTCACTCATTTCGTACATCTATATATTTTGTTTTCAAAATTCAATGTACACAATGCAATGGGATTCCTCATCAGTAGTATAGGATTCTGTTTGATAATGGGGGAATCCTTTAGAATTGAAATTGGATTTGTATAACAGATTCCAATGGAGAATCCTTAGAATGAAATTTGGATTCGTACACTGAAAAAAAGTTCGTTCATCCATGCAAAATTCAGTTGGTTTAACAAAATGTATCTTTAAATACGTTTCTAAAAATGTATCTTTAGTTTAGGAATCCAATACGATGACCCATCGGATCCCTATCAGGAAGTGGGGACAAGTATGAAATCCAATTGGATCTCGACGACAATTTCTGCACGGTTAAGGGGCTATACCAGTGTGACACTTTGAAAAAATCGATTTTTTCGTTGCCTTTTTCGACAGGTTATATTTTCAAGAATATCATTATCATTTACATAATTCATATCAATATCATTTTATCTTGCAAAAATCGATAGTTAAATCTGTAAACGCGTTTTTCTCGAAATGACATTTTTCAAATTTGCTGACATTGTAACTCAATGAGCGATTATGCGATTGACTTGAAATTTGAACTGAGTACTCTTGAATATATTTACTCTACAATGACGTAGGATGTTTTTGATTGGATGAAAATTGACTATTTGGCATTGAAAAAAACGACAATTTTATAGGCAAGAAAACAAACTTTTCTCCATAAATACGCCATTTTGTTAGATTTTGATATTTTTCGAAAATCCTACGTCATTGTACACTAAATACCTTCCAGTTTAACGACATTTTGTCCTTTTTCGGTTTCAGCTACTCAATCGGCCGGAATTATGTCAGCAGTGGAGGAGCTTTTTTTTGGCGCCTCCGAAGGCAGCGCTTAAGTCGCTTGGATCCTAATATTTTTCTATGAAAAAATTATGTAAAATAGGTCGAATATAGCTAAATATGTTCTTAATTTTCCGAAACATTTAATTGAGTACTTTTCTTTCAAAAAATTCTCGAAAATCACTCAAATTTTCAGCGTTTACACTGGTATAGCCCCTTAACGTTTAGATCGTTTTTTTATCTTTGTCGTTTCATTAAATTGATGTGAGTTGGATTGAATTGGATCGAACCCGCTTTTCTCGTTATGTGTGTTATGACGAGGGGAGACAATATGTATGTTACTTTCTCTGGTCTCCTATCACGTATAATTTGACCAGGCATTAATTTAACCGAAGCATCCGGACCCGTGTGATTTTTCTCAGGAATACAAGACACCGGAAAGCCCGACCTTTCTCTCGAGGCCATATATATATATATATATATATATATATGTCGCATCGCCCGAAACTCTGGATTAAACGTTCTTTATCCCACTTCTGATGTCAGATATCGAGAATATAGAGAGAGCCAGGAATTCCGTTCATGAATTAGAGAACAATGTCTATCTCACTGACTGCCGCAGTGACACGGCTTACACGATTTATTGGTGTCTCGATACAATAAAATATTCGGTACAAAGTATAATCACCGGATAGCAGTGCTAGTGAGGTGTGTTACACAGAGCCTTTTCGAAAATTAGTCCTTTCGACCCAATGACCCGAGAAGGAGTGACTTCGTGACCCGAAACGCATACGTCTCCCACTCCACTTCTTCTAGGCCTCTATGCAACACAACACACTCGTGGATCATACACCACGCACTACCACCGGGGTAGGTTCTTCTCCGAACGCCTTGACGCCTTTTCGTCACTCGATGCCCACCACTTGACTCTCCATAAACATCGTCAAGAAATCGAAAGCGCTGTTGAAAAAGCCATTCCCATGGCGATGCGACATATATATATATATATATATATATATATATATATATATATATAATATCCGCATTTCGATCGCTTCGAGTATTTCTGCTATTTATGTTCGCGAAGTCTCAGAAATCGAAGACAGGAAATATTATAGCTTATTCCCGCATGCTTGAATCTTTCCTCAAAATAGTCATTTTTCCCCATTCTCACCGGCTTGTTCCTTGAAAAAGATCTCTCATCATCACCGAGAATCGACGGAAATAAAATTTAAAAAACCCAGTCCAGGATCCGTGATATGAAGAATCAATATAGACGCGGCAGCGTCTTGACGTCAACTAATAAAAAATAAAAAAATTCGACCCCACTGACGAACTGACGGACATGCCGCGTACTCATTATACAGTAATATGTCATTATATACGGAAGGGTTAAAAAAATGTATTATCCGAAGAGCAATGATATTGAACTCGCATTTTGCGCGATTGTACCATTTATATACGTTTGCACGAACTATAAGGAGGGAAATGCGCGCGGACAAGTAATTTAACGTTGTGTCGATTGAGAATCGATGGTCAGATTTTCTAGCGCTGTTTTTCTGACGCTTTCTCGGATCCGTTCTACTTTTTGTATCCTTTTCGCGATTCGTTGTCCCTCTTCCCGCAGCGTTTTTGTACGTTTATTTCGAAGACCGAAGTCACTCGAAGCTATGCGATCATTTTTTTTTTACTTACCCACGTTTCTGTTCAATAAAATTCAGGCTACGAAAATGATCCAAACGTTTCGCAGTATCCTTAAGGCGGGAGCCTGAATTAGAAGGTCCGAAAAATGGTTTTTGGAATTGCTTAAATCGATAGATAAACTATCCAAGAATATATTTACAAAGTTACAGAGGCGAAGTGCAAATATTTTCGACGATACAAGGCCAAAAGCAGAGAAGCGATTGAAATTTGATATTGATATTTCCTCCTATTGAAAACTTTGAAGCGCGTTTTCTCCAGTTTTCGGTTTCACGATTTTTCCAAATTGGCGGACGTGATAGCAAAAAAAACTAAACGACCTATTGAATTAAACCAAAGTTGATTTTCTTCAGTATGAAAATATCTTCAAAGTGAACTAAAAGAGTCGTTGAAAAAGTGGATGATTATGCGTATGAGGAGTTTTCCGAAAAAATACGGGAATTTTTTTTTTCGCCATGATGTTGTTTATTCCATTATAGTAAGTGATATTCCGTCAGGGGAGGCTGACATTTCTCATTAATTCCTTACGTTACGGGGTCCTGTTTCCGGAAACAGGTAATATTTCAACGTCTCTTGTTTGTTGTCGCTAAGCAGCTACGTGTTTCCTAAGGGCCAACCCAAACAACCCCCCAATATAGGCGTCGAAATATTTAAAAATTCCCTATTTTATCACGTGTTTCCGCCAACTTCAAAAGCCCATAACTTATGGAATTAATGGAAAATGTCAGCCTCCCCTGACGGGAATATCACTCAATATAATGGAATAAAGTAGTTGACGGTGAAAAACAAAATTTCCCGTTGTTTTTCGGAAAAGTCCTCATACTGCATAATTACCAAAAAGTGTTTTAAAATCATTTTTATAGCACGTTAACGTGTTGTTCTTAAGCACATTTTTTTCAAACCTGAGTAAAGTTATAATTTCACGTTTTTTTAAGCTTTTTCTTGATTCATCCAGAAGAAAAATATATGACAATCGAAAATTTCATTGGTTTATTTGGTTCAGTCAAGAATTACGAGCTGCATATCTCTCGCCGATTGGGGACCGCAGTGGCAAGATGCACATGGAATAGGCTGATAAATCTGCAGTCATTTATTGTTTCATGTTGGACATTTTTTTATACATTTAAAATATACATGAAAAGATACCTCAATGTTTACTGGGCTCACTTGTTTATTGCCCTTCTAAAAAAATTCCCGAACAAACACTTTTTTTGGACCTTCTAATTCAGGCTCTCGTCTTAATAGAAATCTTCAACCTGAATAAAAAACAGATTTAAGATAATAAAATAAGTAGGTAAAGATGAAAAAAAAAGTATTTTCGTTACATTCCAACGATGTAATCTCCAAAAGCATCATATTTTTAACTTTGATCTAGTTCGAAAAAAAAAAATCGTAACGTCGACGCACCGAATCGCAATACGCTAGTTTCAGGGTGCTGAAATCAAATTTTCAGTAAATGTTGAAGTACCAAAGGCACCGTGTCTCGTTGCGATGCGTTGATGTGCTGTTTGCGAGGACTTATCGAGTAATCTTGTCTTGAATTATCAGTTTTGTGATAAGTGTTGATAAACAGGCCAATCGAATCGTCGAGTTACACAGACAAGTGTATCACATTTCTGCGACAAATCGACACGTCAATTAAATAATCGCAAGCTATGAAATATGAGAGGTGAATCGTGAAAATAGTCTTCGTTGAATTTAGCCTCGGTCTTGCCGTAGATTTTTTTTTGTCTCGGCAGTTGGAACGAAAGTAGAACGCATCTCTCAAGAGTCCTCTCGTTTTACAATAGCACGTAAGTAACCTCGACGGGACGCGTTTATTTTTCATTTACCGACGATACAATTTTCCATTGTTCGCGGTTTCCATTTATCGATCGTCGCGGATTGCGCAAAAAGGACGTAAGGCCTTCCTTACCCCGGTTATTAAAATACATGGACGAGAAAAACTTTTGTCGAAGTTTGCGAATGCGGATTCCAGGAAAGTTTCTCATCGTTTGGAAATATAACGATCGATGGAAGAATTCTCCGTCGATTTCGTCATTATCGTAATCCCAGCATTGTCAGCGCACAGGCGATATGTTGACTGCTCGTGAGATAGTCGATAAAATATTTTTTTAAAGAATTTTATCGATCGAATTGGTCGAGTTTTCTGTCATCGAGAATAATGCACGAGGAGTTACGCACATATACATCACGGTAATATATTTATAATAATAATAATACGTATATAAATTGATAATAACAATTAATTGATATTGTTACTATTAATTGTTACTATTTATCACTTGCTCACACTTAAGTGATGAACACTAAAATCAAAGTGGATAACGAACAATTTTCATAGACATTATTACCAAGTTAATAGGAATATTTCGATAATAATTTTAATTAAATAATGATTCAAATGTGGAATAAGGTGGGGACGTAAAAAGGGCGAGGACCCAGTACAGGTGGAATAGTGAAAATAAAGATAAACTTAAATAGTCATTTTTTTTCGACGCAACTTTGTTAGCATCAGCTCGTAAAAATTAAACGCAGCCAATTCCCGTAATTGCGATGACGTTGGAATTTGCATAGTTGGAATGCAACAAAAATTAAATTTTCTCAACTAAACCAATTCATTTTTGGCCCATTTCGGCTGTGAAAACGTTTCTACGTATTCTTATTAGAAATTGACGACCTCAATTTCCAAAAAAAAGGCTTCGGGTAATGATAAAAATAAATTCAAAAGGAAACAATATCGTTGCATTCCAACGATGCTAACTTCAACGTCGTAAATGGCGCGCCAACGTCAAAGTTGCAATGACGAATAAAATTTACAAACTACAAGATTCGGCCATCTTTGAATGCCAAAAAAATTCTGCACGGTACATCACTCTTTCAAGGTATGATGATTGTTCAATAGTTTTATTTTTAACTATTAAACTCGCCAAAGTGTATAACCTTCTTATAGGATACAGATATCACAAATCGTCTACTCGATGTGCATCAATATTCACGGAATGATCCTTCAGTTATGAAATTCATTTATTCAACCTCTTAGATAAAAATATCGCGGTCGATTTGCTTTAAATCCTTAGGAAACTTCCACCGACCACAAGTAACGACACAGTTACATTGTCGCAAAGGCACTATAATGATTGAATGACGCAGTACGTAAGTTGCGATCTAAAAAAATGATATACAGGTGCGAAAATACGGATACGCTTGCGTGCTAAACAAATAATGATTGGTCATTGAATTTTGTCATGGACGCTGATCATCCCGAGGACACGTGTCATGTCCCGGAGGTAATCTTTTTTTCTAATAATAATAATCATCTTATCGATAAATAAAGATGAACCGTACGCTGTACGTACGTAACTTTTATCACTATCGTGGTTATTTCTTCGTAATGGTATTATCTTAAGGGGTCTTCTCACTTTAGACGCTAAAAAGAATATTTTCATGCATTTTTTTGATACGTTTATATTATAGATATTGATATAAAAGTTGTTACACTTAATAAATTCACTTGCGAAACAGACATTTAAAAAAAAATGTATTTAAGTAACCCAAACAAACTTTAAACGCGTTTTTCTCGAACCAACGTCTTTCGACGGCTTGTTGATAAAATCTTCGAAACTACTGAACCGATCGTTATGAAATTTTAACCACATATTCTTTACAACTGTTGTGCATATCAAGGATTTTTCAAATTTTGATATTTACTATTTTTTGTGCCGAAAACGGTGAAAAACAGGTTTTGTTTTGTTTTCCGAAAAATGTCCGCCATTTTGTTATTTTTGCATATATCAAAAATCGTATGATATGCGGTATAGCCATTAACGTACTGAATCTAAAACCGTTCGATTTTTTTTGTTTCGGATGATGTATCTCCGAGATTTCATCAACAGTGCAGACCTACAGTTTTTTAGGACATTTTTTTTAACTACCATTTTCGTCTATAAATAATGACTCAAATAACTAAAAACCTCTTTTTATGTATCTCGAAAGTGTATTTATTAAGTGTAACAACTTTTATATAAGTATCTATAATATGACCTGTCGGTAAAAAATTATGAAAATATCCTTTTTTGGGTCTAAAGTGAGAAGATCCGTTAATGACGCGAGTGCAAAGACAATGCATCTTCCACAAGCCCAGGCAAATAATTCATCGAACAAATGAAAATCTTTATTCGCTCAAACCACGGAACTATTATAATAACGAACAAAGGCAAAATTGCTTGCTTTGCTTCTGTTCGTACGTTGTTTTGTCATGACGACAGAAGCGAGAGGATCCCGTGCTGAAATTTGTTGGCGAGCACTCAACTTCCACCAGATCCTTGAAGGGATTTGATGGAGACGCCGCGCGTAGGGAGTCCACATGGAAATCCAAGTGGATTCCCTGCTATTACCCGATCGACGTTTGAGAATTTTTGGTATGAAATTCCCAACCGGAATTTGTTGGATCTCCCAAGAAAAATACCCTTTCGTGATCCTACAAAGATGCACCCACGTCACTTTCGGGATTCGTTAGGGACACTGCACATATGGAGTCCTCATTAGGATCCAAGTGGATTCTACACTGTTGCCCGATAAACGCCATTTGCGAATTCTGACCACCCTCGCATCGAAAATATGATAAAAGTGACGAGAAAAAAACTCAGCGTGTTGAAACATAACCTGCATCTTTCGTGAGTGTTTACGTGTGTGGTGATATTATATCGAAGTGCAGTAAAACAAATAACAAACGATAACTAAAGTGCATTTTCAGTGATGTGATTCAAATCGATTTTTGAGATATACTTTTTAAGCTATTTATACTTTTTAAGATAAGATTTATACTTTTTTAAGATCCATTCATTTTGTATATCTATGTATTGAGTTCAGGAAATTCAACGTACAGAATGCAATGGGATCTATCAAGAATTGTATCGGATTCTGTTCCATAAAGTGGCAATCCTTTAGGATTCAAATTGGATTCGTACTTGGGATTCCAATAGGGAATCCCGATTAGAATCTAATGTACAAGCGTGACGTTTTAGTATTTAGTAGGTATTTAGTTTTAAATTCAGTTAGTATTTAGTACGTTTTATATTTAGTTAGTATTATATTAGTTTAGTATATATTAGTATATTATTAGTTATATTATATTGAGTATTATATTTAGTTAGTTAGTATTTAGTACGTTTTAGTATTTAGTAGGGATCCAATGCGATGATCCATTAGATCTCTATCAAGAAGTACGGACAAGTATGGGAATCCAATTGGATTCCCGCGACAATTTCTACACGGGAAATAGTTACACATGAAATGTGCAACATCCTTTTTTCTCCAATCGGTATTTCGAAGCCCCGATTTAATAACTTTACAGCAGCTCGATCATTTTACAATGTGATAGCAATTTTTTTGAGCTTTATCACTTTCACAGTGAGAATTCGAGTGCGATCAGTGAGGTCGAAGGCCAGAAGTCATGACGCGCGAGTATTTGGTCATTAATTAGAGGGAAAGTGGAACGAGTCCCCACGAACGTTCGTCGACCGGTTCATCGGCTTGCTCGTTCTGCGAGATAAATCGTCGTTCCTTCAACACAGGTTCAAAACTCTCGTTACATGTATATAATAACAGGGCTCGCCTCTCTCTCTCTCTCTCTCTCTCTCTCTCTCTCTCCCTCTCTCTCTCGCTCTCTCTGGCTGCCTCTCTTTTTCCTTCTGCTTCTGATCTCACCGAATGGCCACAATCGTTTGCCATCTCGAGCTCGTTCTAGCACGACAGCCTTGAAAATCTCACGAATCAAGCCAAGTTAAACTTGCTCGAAATTCATTCCGCGAGCTTTCGCCCAGACGGGAAATTCCGCGACTCACGAATGCAACTGTCGATCTCACGAACTTTGAATGTACATACATATGGAGGAAACTAGGATTAAAATAATCGCGTGGGGCGAAATGGATCACCTAAAGAAATCGGAAACGCTATTCATTTATTTGTGTAAACTTGTATCTCAAAATCAGCAGACATATTGTCAAAAAACGATTTGATTTGATTTTTTCAAAATCAAGCTTGATTGAAAGGAATAAAAATCAGCAGACATATTGTCGAAAAACGATTTGATTTTAATTTTTGAAAATCGAGCTTGTTTGAAAAAAACTAAAAATCAGCAGACATATTGTCAAAAAACGATTTGGTTTTAATTTTTGAAAATCGAGCTTGATTGAAAAAAATAAAAATCAGCAGACATATTGTCAAAAAACGATTTGATTTTAATTTTTGAAAATCGAGCTTGATAAAAAAAAAACCGGCAGACATATTGTCAAAAAACAATTTGATCGCAATTTTTTAAAATCAAGTGGCCTAGTCATTGAATTTAAAATTTTTTCCCTTTTTTCGGACTACAATGGAAATTTCGCATCGCATATGCTTACCGTCAAAATAGCGTGGCTGAAAACTGGCATAGCCGATTTAAAAAAATGTCTCCACTGATACTCGAATTATTCGGGTATTTTTATTAAATCCTCATTTTGTTTTCCGAATCCATCCACTTTTTCTAGAAAGTTCAGTACTGGTTCGCTTTAGGCGATGGATCCTTTTGGGGGAGGGGGGGGGGGGTTAAGGTTAATTCGTTATAAAAAAAGTATATAATATATATTGATTTATGTAAATAGTACATAATAAAAGGACATTTGAAGAATATTCTGTAAAATTTGCATGAATAATTATGCAGAAATGAGCCATTGACTGCAAATCTTCGCAGCGCCTAAAAAAAAGTTACATTTCGGTGAACCGCATAACTCATCACTGGATCATCTGAAATAAAAAAAACCAAACAGATTTCATTAGTTGACAAGTACCTCAAGGTACCGCTTTCGGGTTTTTTAAATTAATTTTTTAATTTTTGGTTACACTTAGAAGTCAAAATCCGTTTTTTCATTTAAAAAATCAGGCATTTAGTTAATGTAAAATAAATTAAAATTATAAAAAATAAAAAAACTCAACAGCGTTACCTCGTAATTTATGTGTAGAAAGAGTGTGTAAAATTTGGAAAGGATCGGTGCGATAGATTTTGAGCTAGAGAGTTCACCGATTTTGAAAGTGCCAATTGTGAAAAAAACGCGTTTAGAAGTTTCAAAGATTTCTACACTAGAAAATCAAAAATTAAACATTAATGAACGAGTGTTTTTGTCATATACTCACACAGAACATCGATGCCAGGCCCATAAAGCATTTATATGACAACATGTTTAAAAAGCGCAAAAAAAAATACTATGTTCCCCCCTTAAGTTCGCTCCGTCGTTTATGCAGTAGTCGCAACACAAATTTGTATATCCAGGTCGTTTAATCGTGTACTTTTAAGGACATAATTGCGTGTACAAGGAGGTCCCCGTGCAGTGCATTGTCGTTGAAATATCTCCGCGATGCATTAGGAGAACGGGGACTCTCTCAAAGTCGAAATAAGAACAAGAATAACGTTCCCGATGTTCGACTTAAAAGGCCTATGCATGGAAGATTCGGTGTGATCCATTGTTAGTCTCATTTGAGGCAAACTGACGGCGAAGTCTTTATATCGAAGCGATGAGTTTTATGGGTCACGGTTAACATGAGAATACGCGTGTATTCCATGTCTTTGCTCGGAAACATACGTGTATGGTCCGCAACCGCAACGGGACTCGGGTTTCAGAAATATGCGATGAAAAGTCCTTTCCTCCTTTCTCTTTTCCTTCATTTTTCCGTGCACGCGGCCCGAGCTGCCACCTTAATTAAATATTCATCTGCCTGGCTCGCTTATGTAACGCAGCGACTGGTGGAGCCACATATACGTGCAGGTCGTGTATGCGTTGATGAGATAGCGATCTCTTAATTCATCGAGGTATAATTACGATGAGAGAACACAATAAAGATGGGCGTTACGATGCGTGCGGATCTTTGAAACATTTGTCTTTCTATTTTTTATTTTATCATGCCAGGTTCAATTGGGCTCGGTCTGCGTTCATTTGTGATACGATTTATCCATAGATCATCGATTTTTTAAACATGTTAAATGTTTCATCGTCGTTTCATCGTTTCATCGTTTTTTAAACATGTTTAAATGTTTCATCGTCGTCGAATAGAGTTGCCTACATCACTAAGAACTTTTGTCGTTATTCGCTATACCTTCAATTGTAGAGAAAAACAATTATACAAATTTGTGTTGTGACTACTGCATAAATGATAGAGCGAAGTTATGGATCCATCGCCTAAAGCGGACCAGTACACAATTTGCTGGAAAAAGTGGACTGACTCGGAACAAAATTAGGTATACATTGGAATACCCGAAGAATTTGAGTATCAGTGGAGACATTTCTTAATCAATGTATTTACTTTTCTCTTGTAACGAGAACTCAAAATGGACAACATGTTGACAAGTACACATTGTATGCACTTTTTTTAATACCTAGATGGTATGATTCGCGAACATTGTTCCTTAATCGCACCAGTCTTATTCTAAATGTCATACCAGTGACAAAAACTTGACGGAGTATTCGCGATGGTGCGGAATTGTCGCATACATATAATTGCCGCTTATAGACTCCGGCACGGAGTTCGTGAATCTTAAAAAAGGAAGTCTACTTGAACTGATCGTACAATTATTTTATACTGATGTAAACATACACTGGTGTGCAGGCTGACGCATCAACCAGTAAGTGGAAGGCCAATACTTCTGAGACCTTGCTGTAGATACTTGAGTAAAACGTGTGTGCAGCAGAAAATCAGAAGAGTATGGGGCTTTCTATACCGGTACGGGTTTTCCACAGTTTCGCCGTACCCTCGGCAAATGCAGTAAAGCGTAGCTAAGACGGTTGTGGACAAGCGGAGGTTGAGTTAGATTAGCGAAGGCTAGGTAGGAATGATAGGAAGGGGTTCAACTGGGGAGGGTAGTACGTAAAAACCCGCAAGGGCGTACGTTGGAACTCAGGAAGTACAATATTTTATATTGGTGTATACTTTGCAGGGCATACCTTCTTCAAAACTGACGAACTAGTTCAATCTCATCTTGTTTTGCATACAAATTATCCAAGAAACTTATACAATGCTGACGTACAAGGAACAATGATATTAAAGTTTGGATCGTTGGAACGCAACGAAAGTTTCGTAGCTCATTTGGGTGGCACATTCAGCCCTCCACAACCACTCAAACGTCTTTTATGATCTTTCTTAGAGATCGTCAGCCCAAATAGGTAAGAAACGATTCTTGATGATGGTGAAAACGAGGAAATAAAAGAAAACAAACGAATTTTCGTTGCATTCAAACAATGCAAACTTCATCGTTAGGGAACATCACTTACGTTTCCACCTTCGATTTGGTTGAAACTATGATAGAGCATTGCAAACTATCAAACACGTTTTTTTTACAGGTGGATAAACGGTTTTAAGGGGGGAAACTACCCTTTGAAGAAAGGCTTGTCGAGGGGTGTTTTTACAGTTTCACCCACAAGCAGTCCACCGATCTGGCCGAAACAAAAACTGAAATTGTTCTGATGTGAAGCGATGAAAAATCCACTATAGAACTATTGAAAAACAATTCAATTAAAGGGTGACACGACATTCTTTAGGGGTGGTTTTTCCCTTGAAACCGTCCTTCCGCCGATAAAATAAAATACTAGTATAATAGTTTTCAATATCATATATATATGAATTTCAACAAAATCGAAGGTGGATACTTGAGTGATGTTCCTTGGTAGTCACTAAAATCAAAGTCTGCTAAAATAACCGTACAGCTATTCTTGCACGATGCTGCTACAATTGAGGACAACTCTGCTGGTATGAATCAGGCTCAACATCCTAACGCAAAGTATCACGATACCCAACGAAGTCGCGGTTCTCACGGTTATCAAAATGTACGCCATTCTTAAGAATAAAGAACTACACTTTGGCAAGGATTGCTCAAAAATACAGTCTAGTAAAGCCCTACTAATTAGACTATAATACTATAAAAAGCATGATAAAATATTTAGTTCTTCAATATTTTACGAATATTTTTAATACTCGGCATGGCTAGCTTGTGGTTTCATTCAAATTGATCAGTGGTGCTGCGGAACTTGCGATATGCGGAACACGATCGTACGGTATGATTCACGGAAGTCCACTCTGCGTTATATGAAGAAAAAAAACATGTGGAAAGTTGTTCGATGTTTTTCCATGGACTTTTTGAGATGGTAAATAAATAGTGGTCTTACGGGTTCACTTGTCTGTTATTCTGTTATAACACGTGCCCACGTGCGCGCGATTCGTTTCGGATTAGAACATCGACGGCGGGAGAGAGATGGCGGAAGAGAATGGCCGAATTTGAATTTCGCATAGCTGACCCGGTCTCCCGTGAGCCTCGAGACTCGTTTCTCTCATCATCGCCGTATGTACGACCGCACAAACAGCGAAGACCCGGGCATTGCACAAGAGAATGCATTCCCCGAGTTGCAATTTTCATATTCGTAGTGGACTCGCCTCGTTGCCTACGCCCGCAATCGCCTTTACGACGCTTTTAATCTACTTTTATGATAATTTGCGAAAGTTAAAAATGTAGGTAAACTAGCCGAATAGCGGAAATTCACGTTGATTTTTAAACTTATATGATCCGACGTCATTGTCCGGAGAATTATAAAACAGTGCTGATGTTAAGTATGATTTCTTGTTTTTTAAGATCCAATGTTGGAAGCATTCTTTTGATCAGTAGGCAATAGAACGAAAACCTACAAGCTTTGGAATTTTTTAAAATACGTTAAGGCGGTATTACCGTCTAGTAGCTAGTTTTTAAAGTAATTTTTAGCAATTAATTTTGCGAAATCTATCAAACCTACAGTGCCGGGGTTTTTGACGAATATTAGGACATGTTTCAACTAGCAACATAATTTTTTATGAAATACTTTATTGAAATCTATACAGGTTATGCGCTGTTATGCAGGTCGTGGCGCGAGACGCTCGACCAATCGGGCGCACGGGGTGCGGCGATCCTAGTCATCCAAAACAGAAGAACAAATTTTTTTTTTTAAATCTATATGAATGTAGTTATCGTTTGAACTAGAACGACATTTCTGTAAGTACGACATTTTTTATCGGAATTGCAGCTGTTTGAAAATTGTCAACTAAATCATGACAGCGGGGCTAAAATATTCAAGCTATCGGTGTCATTCTAGTTCAGACTATAGATGAAAGTTCCGTCGAAATGTGTGCAAAATCCGAAGTCAATCGGTCCAATAGTTTTTGAGAAAAACGTGCGCCCGAATTGAAAAATGTCGGTTCGAGAAAAACGCGGTTAAAGTTTGCCATACTTTTAGCACTGATACGGCTGAACTTGCGGTGGATTACAATTCACTTGAGTAACTTACCCTTAATCAGCTATACCGGGACCATACAGACCACCTTCGTCAGCTTGAAACAAAAAATATTGAGCCGTACTCGCTCCTCTTCTGGCGGTCCGTGCCTCTTTAGATGCGGTAGACGCTCGTCTGTTGGACCGCTGTATACCGTCGTTGTCTCTACACTCTGCGTATTGTTTTGCGTTAAGGCCGATTTTGATTCCCAATACATCCATAATTTTTAGGATTTGCTTGAATCTTTGAAAATGACGACAGCTAAATAATTCGCAATATCTATGGTGGTTTTGACACAGTGCAAATGTATACTGACAGAGCTTTGCAGAGGTCAAATGTATACTGACTATTTGTAAGGGTACCTTGGGTATTGGACTGCAAGCGGGGCAAGGGATAGGGAAATTCCCCAAGCCGGTATACAATGCACATAACGGTCAAGGTACAACGGTCGAGGGGATGACTACCTGCCGCGCCCCAACGCACCTCAGCCTTTAAGCCTCTGTAACTATTGGAGTTCAACGAATTTCAAATTAATATTTTCGACACACATTCTCAGAACCCCAAACTATAAGAAAATGCAAAAAAAAGTCGAATTTTTGAAGTTTCTAGACGGTAATACCGCCTTAATTGACTACGGGACAAAAATGTTTCGCGATAAGTGAAGATACGAAAAAACTAGGAACGGATTGTGATAGGATTTGATCACCAAAAAGTATGAATTCTTTCGAAGCAACTGATTTTTCATCTTTATTCTCAGGCTCTATTTATTCCGCTGAAACTTTGTTTTTGATTTTCTTCCAATTCAATCGAGAAATTGATATTTATACGAGAGTGATGTTTTCTTTCGGAGCCTTTATTGAATCTTCGAAGCAAGAATGAACGTCTATTCTCGAAACGAAAAGACAGCCAGGTATAGAAAGATTACTTAATTACCGGACAGGCAAAAAGCTAGAAACCTTTTTTCTCTTGTAAATATATATTTAATGATTGATTCGAAGTGGTTCTGATTTACCGAGAAACGTTGCAAAGTTGCTGCAGAAAAATTTCAAATTAGCAACGGTAAGTTGACCGGTGCCCCGCAGGCTCGATATTGTATACATAGATATATATGGCTCCACGTGGCGTAAGCACGATGCCAATTTTTTCACGCGAATGTATCGCGAAAGTCTTGCGATCCCTCACGAGAGAGTCGCATATGATGTCCCACTTTCCCCGAAAACGATCATATCTGATCGACGAATACATTATACATGCAACGTTCATGATACCAGCAAGCCCACATACGTACATATTTTTACAGGCGTTCGATACGTTGTTAAGATTTTTCTTAGGAATATCCGGCAAACTTGGCTCAACTCCAAAAAATATCGGCTTTTAAGGCCAATGGAAAGACTCGTGGCTAATTATTTCATCTATGCTGATAACCCGATAACATTTTTCCACCACACTTCATTCATATTTACGTCATTGGATATCTTCGTAGCATCAAACGGCCCAAACAATTCGAGCAGCCGGTGCAGACATCTGCTGGGGAGTCCTCAGATCCTAGCACACGCTTATAGCAATTTGATAGCCACGCCGCACTTAGGGAGTTCACATTGGAATCCAAGTGGATTCTGTGCTGTTTCCCTATTGACGTCGTTTCAGACTTTTTATTGAAAATTCTCAATCGGCACTTGTTGGATCTCCCAAAAAATATTTCGTGTACAAATTTGTTGTGGAGTCCCAAAATGCACCCACGTCCCTATAGGGTTTCTTTAGTGACATCACTCATAGGGAGTCTTCATCGTTATCCAATTGGATTCCGCACGGTCCCCCATTGAACGCCGTTTGAGAATTCTCACCACATTCGAATCGAAAATGTCAGAAAAGTCAGGAGAAAAAGCTGTGTGTGCTGAAACACAAGCTGAACGCTTCGCAGCGCGGTGTGGTGATATGAGGAGCTGGCGATCAAAATCGGACTTGTCTACACTACGTCAAATCAAATTTTATTCATTTTCGTGCCTGAAATCTGCCATGTCGCTCAAAAAGGAGGTGTTTAGAGCCGGATTTGATTCTAAATATTCCTGGAGCTAATGTGTGCTTGAAAAACACGAACAATAGAAATTTAAAAAAATCGACGTAGTGTGGACAAGCAAGGTTCTATTCGCCAGCTCCTCAGATTATGTCACAGTGCACTAAAATAAATAACAAACGATAATTACAATGGATTTTTAGTAATGTGATTTGAATCGATTTTTCAAGATACAGTCGAACCTCAATATAACGAATCTCAAAAGAAGTTCGTTATATCGAGTTTTCGTTATATTGAGGTTTCGATATACCGAAGTCATGTACCTTAAAATGTTCTTTAAAAATATATATATTAGTATTATAAATATGGGGATATTTTTTAAACAAAGAAAGTATTAAATTAGAGCATTTTTTACAAGCAGTTAGAAATTAGAGCCTAATGTTTATGACTATGTCACTGTATCAAGATTTCGCGTGTCTATTGGAAGGGAATGATCAAATCTTCGTTATATCGAAGATTTCCTTATATCGAGGTTCGACTGTATATGTACTTTTTGAAGTGACTTATACTTTTTCAGGGTCCACTCGTGTTGTAGATCTATATATTTAGTTTAGAAAATTCAACGTAGAGAATACGATGGGATCCATCAAGAATTGTATCGGATTCTGTTCGATAATGTGGGAATCCTCTTGGATTTCAATTGAATTCGTACATTGGATTCCAATAGAGCCTCCATACTCAAAGTTTGCTCCACGGAGGCCTGGGGCTCCGCAAGGCCTCTGAAACGGCTTCGCCGAAAAAACACAACTTCGTAACTCCCAATAAACGGAAACAATTTCATCAATTTACAGTGGAATTAAGGCATTGTCATGTAAAGTACTGATTTTTGTATGATTTTCTTAAGAAAATAAACATAAAACCAGGTTTTGCTTGTTTTAGGGTTCTGTAAATTATTTAGTGTGGGCCTCTGATGAGGTTTCGCCGAAAAAAAAACTTCATACCTCTCAATAAATGGAAACAATTTCACCACTTCATAGTGGAATTTATACATTGTCATGTAAAGTACCTATTTTTGTATGATTTTCTTTAAAAAAATTAACATACAACCAGGTCTGCTTATTTTAGGGTTCTGTAAAATGTTCAGTGTTTCAAAAGGGTTTCGTCGCCAAAAAAGTTTGAGAACCGGTGCAACAGAGAATCCCGATTAGAATCCAATATACGAGCGGGGACGTTTCGGTATAAGCATCCAATGTGACGACCCATTGGATCCCTATCAGGAAGTAGGGACAACCATCAGCATCCAATTGGATCCCTGCGGCAATTTCTGCCCGGCAGGTCTTAAGGGTACCCGGAAAACGATTTTCCAAAAAAATCGTCCGTTTCGATCGCGTTTCGGATGAGGGTTCAATTTGTTCCGAAGCCTCTCGGTGATTCGACAAACGTTCACTTCGATTCGACCGTGGGGATTATCGATCGCAAGTGTAACAGCGGTTCAAATTGGCACGAATTCCCGTATTAGTCGGAACGCGCGTCGCATTGCGAGTCGCCTCAAAGGTTATTACACCGGTAAGAATTTCAAGTGCTCTCTTCTGCTCTCTTTCTCACTCGGTGTGTAACCGGACTCCGATCTGCTCCGGCGGACTCGAAGGAATAGTAGGCGGTCCGGCGAGAACGGACATACCCTCGGCTCGGTTGCGAACAGAGCGCAATAATAAAAACGAACGAGGAAGTTATCCCGGGCGTGCACCCATACGATCGCACGTACGTGTGAGGGGCCCCCTAAGTGTGCAGTACGAAACACGCTGTATACAGAAAATGCAACAGAAAATGCAACAGCTGGAAGTGACTGTACAGAAAAAGGCACGGGACAAAAGGAAAGAGGGAGATGAAGAAAAACTGCAACAAGTGCCTGATAAGTGTGCTCTCGGTGTAGACAGACAAATGTGTGTGTATATGCATGTGTATAGGCATGTATAAATGGAAGAAGCGAGGCATTAATACGACCTATCGATGACTCACGAGGGAAAGGGCTTCGATCGGATTCTGTTACCTTGGTGGGATACGCCCTTGTGCCAATGGATACCACTTCAGGACGAAGCCTGAGGAATCTCGATTTTTCACAGTCGTCACGACGTTCATCCTTCTCTTCGTCCTTGCCTTCCCTTCTCGGACCTTTAGCGAGAACCGGTGTACCGCGGCGCGAGTTCCAAGACACGTCAAGGGTCTCTCCCTGATGCTCGGGTATACTCATGGATAGAATCTCGGAAGGCTGGCTCTTCTTCACTCGCAGAAAATGAGGAAGGCAGGAAAAGAAGGATCGAGATTCTGGCTTCAGGATGAAATGTCGGGGAAGTAGGGGCAAGATGATAAAGGTCTTGTTCAAATAAAACAATACACATATATGAGTCAGTCAACTTTGATTATTCTTTAGACTAACCAACATTTATTAAGGGGTTACCCCCACTTGCGATTTTGAAAAAATCGATTTTTTTTATTGCATTTTTTTGAAGTATAAGTATCTGAGAATATGTCCTGAAAAATTCAAGTCGATCCGAACAAAATTGACTGAGATATGAGCGTTGAAAGAGAAGAATCCGTTGTGTAAACGACCGGCTAATTGAAACTTTAAACGCGTTTTTCTCAAAATGGCATTTCTGAAGTCGTTGACCAAGATTACTCGAACACTAATGAACCGATCTTCTTGAAATTTTGCAGGCTTATTTAATACATAAAAATGTAGTCTTTAATCGTTCGATTTTTTTTTCGAAAAAAATGGCCGTTTTATAGCCAAAAAACCGCCGTTTTTTTTCGTTAAAATCGAACCATTAACTTTGACTGTCCGCCATTTTGTGAAAAATGAATATTTTTTGAAATCCTTCGATTAAAGACTAGTTTATACTTATATTTGACTAAATCCATCCGCATTTTTTTTTCAGATGATCCACTGCGCCGCAATGTTGGTCACCGCAAACCGTGTATATAAAAACATTATTTCATTGACGGCCATTTGCCACTAAACAATGTAATATTTTTCAATAAAAAAATTACCGAAAGTTCTTCAAGATGTGTTCTTTAAGATGGTATATTGATCGATTAAAAAAGTTTTGTAGTTTTCTTTAAAAAAATTCATGAAAAAGGTTTTTTTTTGCGCTACAAGTGGGGGTAAGGCCTTAAGCTTTTCATTTTGAAGCGAAAATTCAGTCTTTCTGATTGTTACCATACAAGATATATTTTTAAGTAAACTTTTATTTTTCCCATGTTACCTCGTATGCGGGGCAAGATGAGACAACGCTGGGAGAATGATGGGACACGAATTATTGGCATATTTCGCATATGAAAGTGGTTTCTTTCTCAATACCAGCAATTTGATAGGCCAATCGTCTAAGTTCTGTAGTATTTAGTCCGAATAATCTCGCTTCCAACTCATTTCGATCATTTGTAAGTTCTTTTTCTTTCCCCGGTCGAAGCACCGGCTGAATAGGAACCAAAGGCCTTACTAGTTTCATTTCACCCTTTCTAACGTAAATAGTGGTACGTTGTAAAATATTGCGGCTTTGCGATAGCTTGTATTCATCTTGCCCCATTAGACGGTTGACGAACTAACAAAAAATGACGCAATAACCTTGAAAATTTCTGACAAACCGTTTTTATTATATGTACAATTAGTACTGTCATTGTGTTTACCTATCCGTCTCTAATCAAGATCAGCAACACAAATGAACTGAAACGATGGTAAACTTTACCAAAAATTAGATCGTTTTTTCAAGAAATCGATATTGTTTTCTCACTCGAGACGCGTGTTTCCGCTACAGTTGATACTTTCACACTCATTCACCTCCCCGCCGGTCCTCCAAACTACAACGGAAGCACTATGCTCCCATACCGTGGTCGGACTGCACTGCTAAAAAGTACTGCTAAAGGCTCTACTGCTGAAACTGTACTGCTAAACGGGCTGTACGGCTAAAAGCTCCACTGCTAAAGCTGTACTGCTAAAAGGCGCCACTGCTAAAACTGTACTGCTAAACAGGCTTTATGGCTAAAAGCTCCACTACTAAAACTGAACTGCTAAAAGCTGTACTGCTAAATGGGCTCTACTGCTAAAACTAGCTTCTGACAGATGGCTCATATAAGTCTCACTAATGGAGGTTATACTTGCACTTTTTGCGGTTTTTGGGCGATTTTTTGGAGATTTTTCTTAGAAAACTGAACTTGCTATCGGCGCCATTGTGCTACACTTGGCGGGATGCGTCCGTGCACACCTCATTTGTACTCCTGTGACGTCAGGAACGTCAAAAGTTAGAAATACCTACCGCCAAAGTTTGTTTGGATTTCTTTGCGTTTTTATTTGGGTAGGTTTGGGTTTGTTTGCGTTTCAATAATTTCCGATAAAACTTTTCAAAAACATACCCTTTTGCGTTTTAGCAGTTTCAATGATTTCCAATAAAACTTCTCAAAACATACCCTTTTGCATTTTAGCAGTTGAGACTCTTTAACAGTGCTGCTTTTAGCACTAGAGTCTATTTAGCAGTCCAGTTTTAGCACTAGAACCCATTTAGCACTAGAGCTTTTAGCAGTACAATTTTAGCAGTAGAGCTTTTAGCAGTACAGTTTTAGCAGTGGAATTTTAGCAATAGAATGCCCAGCAGTTCTTTTTTAGCAGTAGAGCAGTAGAGCCCTCGCACACACTGTTTAGTAGCTAGGCTTATGATTCATCTTACCCCGTGTGTTCATTTTGCCCCGAGCTCCCATACTTATCGCAGACACTGCTCTCACCACATATTTTCCCTTCGTTTTCGTCCTTCTGTTTCTTTTTTATCCGTCGAAGGGTCTTCCTTCCGTTCCTTCCGTGCACGGATATTTTTACCTCGTGTGTTTACAAATGCACATTGAGGTGCAACTCCATAGGCAGTTGATGAAATCGCGTCGATTTTCAAGTCAGTCGATTCTGATAGCTCGTAATGGATTTTTTATATTGATACATAGGAATTAAATTGTGCCTCTCTCTGTGTGTGTACCATAAAGTGAACTTGTTTTCTGCTGTCCTCCCTTCGCCTCCCTCTTCCTGTCTCGCTCTCTCGCTTTGATGCGTCCTTCGTCCTCCACGCCCTTCGGTGATGCACACCGCAACTACGGTAGTCGTCTGTTAAACTCGCCTCTCTCAATGCCCACGAGCTATACGAGAGATATTACACTTCCTTCTATCTTCTCGCTTATTCTGCCTCTTCGTGTTCTTCTTGTTTTTCTACACGCGGGAAGGCTCTCCGCGAGGAGGTCGCGAGCAAGGCCATCACGGGCGTTGCCCTCCTGCGCTCGATCCTTTTCTCCTCATGTACAGAGATTCGTATGTCTGTACGTACAAGTGCAGAATCCTCGTTGCTTCACTACTATTGTTATCATTGTTCCTGTGGTTGTTGTTGTTACTCTCCATAGAGTCTGTTCCAACATTGCAAGATCTTGCGGCACGTAACTCCTCGTCCTTGTTCTTTTCTCGTCCTCACGGCGCAGCTTGCAAAGACGGAATCTGTGAATGCGAAGATCTCGCTCGTACGATCTAACTGCGTCCCTGATGCAGACCATGTTGCTATAGCTTATGCTCTTGATGGAACGGCCGAACTTGACAGCAGAAATTTAGTGGAGCTGCCATTTTTATCATCTTTTGAGGATTGAACCGCAATGTAGAGAGCCTGTGCCCACTTCATTGTTGATGGTGGGAATAGATGGGAACGGAAGTTGGTGAACACGGTTTGTTAAGGGGTCTTCTTACTTTAGACGCTAA
Source organism: Ophion obscuratus (assembly GCA_964007375.1). NCBI lineage: Eukaryota > Metazoa > Arthropoda > Insecta > Hymenoptera > Ichneumonidae > Ophion > Ophion obscuratus. The sequence continues at coordinate 21,971,025 of OZ023313.1, forward strand.
AAAAGGCTATTTTCATGATTTTTTTGGACAGGTTTATATTATAGATATTGATGTAAAAGTTTATATTATAGATATTGATATAAAAGTTTATATTATAGATATTGATATAGAAGTTTATTGTTGATGGTGCGAATAGATGGGAACGGAAGTTGGTGAACACGGTTTGTTAAGGGGTCTTCTTACTTTAGACGCTAAAAAAGGCTATTTTCATGAATTTTTTGGACAGGTTTATATTATAGATATTGATATAAAAGTTATTACACTTAATAAATACACTTTCGAAATACATGAATTTTTTAAATTTATTTATTTAACCCTTTCAGTCATGCATTTTTCATCTGCACCGAATTTGATGAAAATTGGTACTGGGGGTTTTCGGGATCGCCGATTACGAATCCGGCATTAGATTTTCAAAATTCAAAATGGCGGATCCAATATGGCAGACGTGAAATTCCAAATACTTATAAAGTCTTCTAAAACTTTATTTAAAGATTTTAATTTTGCAGTCATAAATTATTTTGGTTGCAGAATGATCTCATATTAACTGAAATATTCATTTCTAGTGTATATTTGAAGGAATATTCCTGATAAAGTAGGATTTTATATGATTGAAATTTTTATTTGACACATTGGCCAGTTACATCGACTATATTGGATCCACTATTTTGAATTTTCAAAATCTGTCCTCATATTCGACTCAAAAAACCCCTAGATCCGTATTTTCAGAGGCATTGGTTCAATATTAGAGCTCTGAGGTGATTTTTTAAAGGGTGACTGAAAGGGTTAAGCACTATTTGTAGACGAAAATGGTAGTGAAAAAATGTCGTAAAGAAGTTGTAGGTCTGCGCTGTTGATAAAATTTCGAAGATGGATCATCCTAATCAAAAACAGTTTTAGATTTAGTTTGTTCATGGCTATAGCGCATATCATACGATTTTTTATATATGCAAACATAACAAAATGGCGAACATTTTTCGAAAAAGCCATATTTTTTCACCGTTTTCGGCAAAAAAAATAGTATATATCAAAATTTAAAAAAATCCTTGATATGCGCTATCGCTATAATTGTAAAGAAAATGTGGTTAAAATTTCATAAAGATCGGTTCAGTAGTTTCGAAGATTTTATCAACAAGCCGCCGATAAACGTTGTTTCGAGAAAAACGCGTGTAAAGTTTGTTTGGGTTACATAAATACATTAAAAAAAATTTAATGTCTTTCGAAAGTGTATTTATTAAGTGTAACAACTTTTATATCAATATCTATAATAAAAACCAATCAAAAATTCACGAAAATAGCCTTTTCTCAGCGTCTAAAGTGAGAAGACCCCTCGATAATGATATACTTTCTTTTTCGTGACCTACTACGAGCCGTAATTCTCTTACAAGGAACATCACTTGAGTGTCCGCCTTCAATTTTTTTGAAGTTGATATATGTAGTAAAGCATTGAGTACTATTTTTCTTTAATTAAAAAACTTATTTTATTTCATTTAAACACGTATTTTGATTGATTTAAACACGTATTTTTTTATCGACGCAAAACCCGATTCAACGAGGGAAACCACCCCTCAAAGAAAGGCGTGTCACCCCTTGCTTAATTTTTTTTCTCAATACTTCTATAGTGGATTTTTCATCGCTTTAGATTAGAAGAGTTTTGGTTTTTGTTTCATTCAGATCGGTGAACTGCTCGTAGGTGAAACTGTGCCTAACAGTTTTCAATGCTTTATCTCATATATGAGTTTCAACCAAATCGAAGGCGGACATTCAAGTGATGTTCCTTGTTAGTGATATTGCTGCCTGGTGATAACAGTGGCATTGCATGAATTCGACTATTGTTAACCTACTCTATACATAAAAATCACACGATTTTGAAGTTTGCGTCATTGGGATGCAACGAAAATTAATTCTTTTTAATCGTTTAAATTTTTGACGTTTTAGCCTGTGAAAGTCAGTCGAAATCGTTTTTACTCATTTTTATCAGAAATTTACGACCTTAAATTGCAAAAAAAGGCTTTGAATTATAATAAAAATGAACAAGTAAAGAATTAACAAAAAAAAAGCATTGCATTTCAACGACACAAACTTCTTTATTAAATCACAAGGGCGTACAATTCAGCTCGATTTTGCAGGAGATTGTATATTTTGTTTTTCGCAATGTGCAGCACTTTCTTTTTCACTGCACTTCGTGATTTCTCCAGTCCAGTTCTGCAAACTTGTAATTCATACTCGTATTTCACATGAGCGTACACGATATATAGGACATGCAGTCAGTCCAGTTCTTCGGGTTTAGGTACAACCTGAGAACGATGAGGACCCGATGAGAATCATCGATCTCTCGACTTCCACTGGGTCTCAAAATTGCGTTGAGAACGAATCGCCTTCACGGTTACTCTATGATCCTATTACGAGTTAATCCAATAATAGGTTCAACGATTTTCACGAAGTGTCAACAGTTGCGCGATCTATCATCATTTCGTCTCTCCTCGTGTGTAATTAACGTCTCTTCACGGTTTGCCTTTGGGTGAATTCTTTTTTTTTTCGGTCTATACCTCATTAAGAAGAAAATCATTTTCATTTATATTCGGTGAAGACGCGGCGGGACGCAGGATAAAACGGCTGCTAATAGTTTATTAATTCATGTGGAACGTGAGAAGAACATATGGCTGAGTGAAAATGTTGGTTGCAATGTGGAGTGGTTGTCCGAGTGAAACTTCAGCTGGACCAATGAATTCGTGAAAATTCGGTATGTGTACACATTTCGATCGAACGCGATGACCACTTGTCAGGTCGCATATGTTTGTTGCTCGATGACCTTGACGAGGAGAAAAACGTGATTAGGCAGAATCGGGAAGATCCAAACCGGTTTTTTCTTCCATTCGTGTTTCATTTCGCTTCTTCTATCAGACGCGTTCTACCGTCTGCTCATCTGTGGGACACTTCAGACCACACGGTGAGCTCCGCGTTCCTCATTCTCGACACTTTTATACACAATTTTCTCACGCTGTTGTTTCAACTCCGAAATATATACAGATATTTTCTTCCTTGCTGGTTCATATTTAATAACGCTCCGGCTGAGAGAAGTTTTCTTTCAAGAACGTAACATTTAATGTCGAAATATACTTTTTTTTAACTAAAAAAACACACAGTCAAGTTCTGGTCCACTTTGGTCCATGGTCCACGTTGAGTTTTTTCGCCGATCTCGTGATTTTTATAAAGTGTAGCAAAAATCGCGCGAACTGATGTTTGGGTTTGTTTGGGTTTGTTGAAAATTTGAACAGTCTTTGGGAATGTTGAGGGGTCTTCTCACTTTAGACGCTAAAAAGGCTATTTTCATTATTTTTTTTGATCGATTTATATTATAGATATTGATATAAAAGTCGTTACACTTAAAAAATACACTTTCGAAATACATTTAAAAAAATGTATGTATTTATGTAACCCAAACAAAGTTTAAAGGCGTTTTTCTCGAAACAACGTTTTTCGACGGCTTGTTGATAAAATCTTCGAAACTACTGAACCGATCCTTATGAAATTGTAACCACATATTCTTTACAACTAAAGCTATAGCGCATATCAAGGATTTTTTAAATGTTGATATTTACTTATTTTTATTGCCAAAAACAATGAAAAAAACACGTTTTTTTTTCGAATAATGTCCGCCATTTTGTTATTTTTGCATATATGAATACTCGTATGATATGCACTATAGCCATTAACATACTCAATATAGACCCTTTGATTTTTTTGTTTCGGATTGTCCATCTCCGAGATTTCATCAACAGCGCAGACCTACAATTTTTTTAGGACATTTTTTGAACTACCATTTTCGTCTATAAATAGTGACTTAAATAAATACATGTAAAAAAAATGTATTTCGAAAGTGTATTTATTAAGTGTGACAACTTTTATATCAATATCTATAATATAAACCTATTTTAAAAATCATGAATATAGCGTTTTCTAGCGTCTAAAGTGAAAAGACCCCTTAAGGACAGGTTGTCGAGAGGCATGAAAAATGAGAACATCGGGAATTTTTTTTTTTTATATAAAACAAATACTCATGGAAATGGGCTTCAGCGTATTTTATTCTTCTATCAATGGAGAGTAAATTCCAATTTTATTTCTAAAAAACAATCCAAAATGGCGTTTGAAACAAAAACGGGTTAAAAAATGATTAAACTAGACTAAGTTTGGGGGGCCTGATCGTTTTTGGTTTTGCCGAAAAACACCTGGACAACAATATGGCAGCCGCTTGGAAAAAGAACTCAATTATTCCCTCGTTTTTTTTTTCGCTTCAGCGGACGAAAAAAATATTTCTAAATGAATTTTTTGACCAAAATCGCTTCCTGACGGCCCCACAAATTGAATTTTCTTTCAATTGCACAGAGATTTACGTGAATCTGTTCATCACTTAAAGCTCTGGGATGCGCGCTGAAAAATGATTTTAAAAAAAAACGCATTTAAAGTTCAACGTTATAAAAAATCAAAAGCAAATTTGACAGGCCGAGAATAATGACGAAGCTGCCGATCCGGTCTGCAATGCCCTATAGGTGTATCAACAACTCTGCTGGGAGTTGTCTATATTGCCTGCGAAGACTTTTTACGCGTCCTTCGCTGTTGGGCCAGGTCAGCGGGCCCAGTTACATGGTGCCGCTGTCGATACATTTCACATTCTGATACTCGGTCAGATCATATTCACTCGTCGAACAAGTGTACACGCATCAAGAAATATCATGGGGTTTGCATCGTTGGTAAGCAACGACAATACTTTCTACATTTTTATTGGTATCCAAAATCATATTTTATATATAATATTTAGGTTGTAAATCGCTAAATAAGAATCCGAAAAAATGTTGGCGTGATTTTTATAGCTCAAATCTGCTAAAGATTATTTGGGAAATTCAGAAAAAATATTCTGTTGCATTCCAACGATGCAAACTTCATGGTCATGAAATATCAGATGGCTCCAGACATTTTCACTTCATTTTCGCAAAAACGAATCTCGTTTCCGTTCGTTTTCAAGGTCGAACATTTTTCTGCATGTTAATTTTATTCAATGAAAATTGAGATAGGTGTTATTTTTCGATATATTTACATTAATAATATTTAGTACGCATCTGGATCATACTTGCACAAATATAATTGCAAGTTTGCACAGCTTATAATTTCCTATTAATAAATTTTAAATGCTTTGATAATGTATTATTGACGAAATGGAACATAATTTATCAAAAAACATTGTTTATGTAATTTGATTAACTGGTACGTTCGATCGTATGCCAGTGTATGCGTATTGAGAAGAGGATGATATATATATATATATATATATATATATATATGTGATGATGATGATGATGATGATTACGATAGTGATGAACTGGCCGTACGTCATTACCATTTATAAATATAACGTCAACGTTATAAATTATTTTCCTTACCTATCAGACTAAATATCATAAAAGCTTAACGATATTTGCAAGAGGAGATTGATTTGATTCAAAAAATGTATTTTTGTTCACAATAACAAATTGTATTTAATTTTGTTAAGAGAACATCCAAACCAGCCTCGTCCAGTGTCAAGAGATGACGTTCAAGTTTGCATCGTTGAAATGCAACGGAAATAAATTGTTTTTAATAACTCTAATTGTTTTTTGTCGACTAAGGCATCATCACAGTGTAAAATTTCCGAAAAATCGATTTTTTATTGTCGCATTATCCGATAGTATACACAGTTATAAACATTTTGTGCAATTTTTCGATCGAAATTCGAATTATTTCGGTCGCTACATCCTTTCTTAGAACTTTAAACGCGTTTTTCTCGGAATGGTGTTTATCAAAACGGTGGCCACTCTCAAAGGAAGAGTTTTCAAGCGATCCATTGTAAATTTTAACGGAACATTCGCCACGTCATTCCTTATGTTGCTATGGAAGCTTTTTTTGTTTGTTGAAAGCCCTATTTTTTTACGAAAAACTGTCGAAAAAAGGCTAAATTTGATACTTTTCGTTTAAACGGCCGCTATTTTTCAAATTTTACTAAAAAAAACCTCCATACGAACATAGCGGCTTTCTTACAGATCAATAATCATTTTTAAATTTTTGTTTCGGATTAAATTTGCGGCCGCAATCCTGGCCATCATGGGAGATCATTTTTTTCCACGCAATTTTCCGCAATTAAAAAAATCGTTTTGTATTGTTTATCGGTGCTTAAGTTTGTAAAAAAAATTAGACCGATTACATACCACATACCATACGATATTACGAATACATACCACATTGTGATAATTCCTTAAGGCTGCAAAAATAGCTCAAACGTTTCTAAGTATTCTTATTAGAAATTCACGACTCCAATTTGCGAAAAAAAAGACTTCGGACAAAAACAAAAATAAAGGAATAAAAAATTAGATAATTAAATAAAATATCGTTGCATTCCAACGATGCAAACCTCAACGTCATCTCGAGAGTTCTTCCTTTCAAGGCCGTACGCACCCGTCTTTATCTTCGAATCTTCGAAAGCGAATACTGCACTTTTTGTCTCGAATGAACGTACCTTCGGTTTGACTTAACGCGACCGGAAAAGCTTCATTAGAATAACAATTTAACCGTGCGAACATTTAGAATTGCACGCACCGACTCGCACCGTGTAACCTAAATGGCCCCAACATTCGTAGCTATACTTGTATATGTTATTTAGTTGATGTTGTATACATCGCGGAAAAAAATCCACGTAATGCACTCGCGGTTTCCCTTCACCGTGTTTTTTTCTCGCCCTCTTCCGTCCGTTCGCTCTCGGCGGGACTTTTTTTTATTCCTCAACGACAGCGACGAGGCACTAACTTTTCACCCATCACTCAATCGAGCGAAAGTCAAGAGTTTGTACGTGAAAATAGTAAAAAAAAAAAAGAAGAAAACAAATTCCGGCCAACGGAGGAAGAAAGAAATTGTTTGACGTTTTTTTTTCTTCGTGCCTTGCACAGGAGAACCTGCACACTGCATAAAATATCGACGCTACTCGCATTGTACAAAAATTGTGTTCTTTCTGGTTCTTCCATAAAATTTCATTTTTTTTTTCGATTTAGGTTTCAATTAATTGACCTGTACAACCCGTTTGTTGAAATTTTTACTTCTCTCAAGGATTACTTTCATTTCGTCATTAAAATGGGTTTCTCGTAGCCGCGCAGAAACTGTCGTAGAAATCCAATTGGATTCTCATACTTGTCCCTACTTTCTAATAGGGATCTAATGGATCGCATTGGATCCCTATACTAAAACGTCACGTTCGTATATCGGAATCCAATCGGGACTCCCCATAGGAATACAATGTTCGAATCAAATTTAAATCGTAAAAATTCCCATATTTTCGGACAGAATCCCATACGAATTTTCATGGATACAGAATTCGCATTCTGTACGTTGCATTTTCTACACAAAATATATGGATATACAATATAAGTGAATCTTAAAAAAGTATAAATCTTGTCTTAAAACAGGATAAATCGCTTGGAAAGGTATATCTTAAGACGGAATGACACCTTATCGCGGTCGGTATGGTAGAACAATTATAGATTCCCAAAAATCTCTGAAACAGCTCTTCAGATCCCATCGAAACTTTGCCAAACGACGTCAAATAGATAGAAGAACAGCTGTCTGCCCCTCAAATTTTCTGAATGTGAGAAAAAAAATGTAGATTGACTTATGATAAGTCAATCTACGTTTTTTTTTCTCAAATTCAGAAAATTTGAGGGGCAGACAGCTGTTCTTCTATCTATTTGACGTCGTTTGGCAAAGTTTCGATGGGATCTGAAGAGCTGTTTCAGAGATTTTTGGGTATCTATAATTGTTCTACCATACCAACCGCGATAAGGTGTCATTCCGTCTTAAAAATCGACTTGAATCACATGACTGAAAATTCGCTATTTATTTTACTGCACTTTGATGAATCACCATACGACTATATGCTCACAAAGCGTGTAGGTTATGTTTCAAATCGCCGGGTTTTTTTCTCGTGACTTTTCACATATTTTCGATTCGAACATGGTAAGAATGCAGAATCCAATTGGATCCCAATCAGGACTCTCTATGTTCGGTGTCTCTAACAAATCCCTTTAGAAGTGTGGGTGCATCTTGGGACTCTGCAAAGAATTTTTGTTCGGGATCGCAAAAGGATATTTTTTTTGGAGATCCAACAAATTCCGCTTGAGAATGTCTAATAAAAACATGTCAAGCAACGTCAATTGTAAAATTTTCGTCGTTCTACCAAACAAAACCCAATCAAACGAAAACAACGTGGTAAGATCTGGGGATGTTGTACTTGAGGTACTACCCCCACAAGATAGATGAATTAAGGGGTCTCCTCACTTTAGACGCTAAAAAGGCCATTTTCATGCATTTTTTTGATAGGTTTATATTATATATGTTGATATAATAGTTATTACAACGCAACGTTGCCACGAGCATCGTTCTCATACGACAGAGAAGAATGCGTCGTCTGTATATGCAAGCTATTTTGTCTATTGGGGCATAGCCCGGACAGTTCCGGCAAAAAGTTTACTCGCAATGGTAGAAAAAAAACGTCATTTAACAGAATGAATTTACTAAGGTGAATTATATTTCTCGTATTATCTATTACTACCGAGTCAATATTGTGTAATTTTTTAAGTCATTTACTACGAATCGAACGAATTACCAACCCTTTGAATACACACGTGGTGTGTAACTTTTGGATGAAATTGTCGCATAGGTGCTACCTTAAGGGATAAAACCATTGTAGCGGCAGAAAATAAGGCCTAACTTTGAAAATTTATTTTGGGAGTATGAAAAAAGGAATAGGAAATCTTTTGAGAGGGTTTATTTAACACATATTAAAGTATTAACAAAATTGTTTTTATTATAATTTTTATACAAAATTGCGGCGACAGAGCCCATATTGAAAAACGTGTTTTTTTTTTACAAATAGCTTTACGGGAGGACGGTTTTTTCGTAAAGTATAAGATCTGAAACAAAAACAAAAAAAAATTATAATATATATATATATATTATTAGTTATGGGACTATGTAGGGATTTTTTTTGCCCAAAAAATAGGCAGTAAATTGTTTATTAAAAAAGAGTTTACATTTAATTAAAAAACGGCTACGTACTCCCATAGAGAATGTAATTGTGAAGCTACTATCAACATTTCAAATCGATCCATGCAAAGGTGTTCGAGTAATCCGACCTTCCAGATTGAAAAAAGTGGTTTCGAGAAAAACGCGTTTAAAGTTGTACGAGGCGCCTGAAAGAGGTCCGAGGCGCTGCGGCAAAATCGATAATTGAACGTTTTAAAAGAAAAATTTCGCTACAGGACCAATTGCATATTGTTCTTATGACCCCAAAGTATTTTTTAAGCCAAAAAAACGATTTCTCCAAAATCTACTTCTCTATCTACAGCAAGGTATAGGCCTTCCGCTGACTGGTTGATGCGCCAGCCGGTGCTCGTATAAGCGGTCACAGCTCCGAGTACGGCCATGCCCAACGCTGCTCAAATTGACGGACAATCGGAACCGAATCCTGACCCCACTAGTGTCCCCTAGTGTCGGCGTTAAACTAAATATATTTATCCATTACATACCGAGGTAACCGAGGAGCTACATGACATTGAAGTTTGGATCGAAACGCAACGATTTTTGTTTTCATTTGCACAAATTTAATTCGCCGTTTCTGGCCGTAAAAATTACTCAAACGTTTTCACGTATTTTTACTAGAGATTTACGACCTTCATTTTCAAATGAAAGACCTTGTATAAAGATAAAAGTAAAGAAATGAAAAATAAACGAAAAAATCGTTGCATTCCAACGATGCAAACTTCAACGACGTGCCTTAGTGTATTTTGTGGGAAATGGGAGATTATTATCCACACAAAATGTTATGGGTCAAATTCTCATCAGTTTAATAGTCACACGATAGTAATGAGGATAATCGAAATAATATTTGGTCGACGGGTATGTGGTCGGTAGCGATACTTTGTGAAAGTTCAATAATTCGTTTTCAGCGATAGCGCGCTGCCCTTTGCCCTGTCTGTTCGCTTACATGTCATTTATATAAATTGAATTAATATTTTTTCTCATACTTCCTTATCCATATATATATATATATATATATATATATATATGATAATTGTCGTCTCCGACTATTCTTGCACACGTTTTCATTCACACGTCGTGAGAGATCGGGATGCGAGGGCAGGTAAATTGCTCAACACACGTGCTCTCAACACTCACTTGAAGTCATTATCTCGCGTACATCTATGCATTTTATTCGGTATCAGGTATTCTATGTGGAAGTCACGAGAGACATTGACCGTTGCTCGAACACTGTGAGAATCGACGGGAGATATTAGTCGTGATCAGAGCCTTCGATACGCTTTCTTGTCCTGTGGCATCGCCAACCAACACGGAAAGATATGTAAGAGGCCCCGATATCTGTTATATACGTGATATGCCATCTACATATATACGTGAAATCGAATCGCGGAGGAATAAGAAATTCCTCTTCCAGTTCAGTGGACAGCGTTAGATCTGAGAAATCGCGAGTTGAAACAAAAAATTATTATCTGTGCTCCTGCGGCATAAATACGATGGGATCTGAGGCCATGCTCGAGGGGAAAGACGAGGGTTGAGGTAAAGGTACTGAATAAGGTTAACTTGAGAGTCAACTTTGTCGGAATGTGAGGAAAAATAGCCTTATCAGGCAAAGCGAGTAGCAGTAGCGATGTTTTGTTTGTTTGTTTATAAAACATATCATTCGTAAATATTCGATGTGAATTGTATAAGTGTACTGCTTTGTTTGTAAATTTTATTGGAAACGTGTAATAGTTTTATTAATTTGATTTCCTTTTTTTCTCGCAAAAGTCAAAGGCGTGTCAATTACTTTGTTTTCAATTTAAGCTGAGATATGAAGTATTTTTATCCTGACTTTCCCACATTTCCTCTGGCAAATGCAAGCTATGAAAATTACGCATCCATTTTTTAGGATCCTTGTTTAGCGATTTTCAACCTAGGACGAGAAAATATAGAATACGAAGCACTTCTGAAAAAAAACTTTTTTGTGCATCCCATCACCGGGAGATATAACTATCATAGATGCATTTTGAAGTGGATAAATAAAATAAAAGTTTTTTAGAAGTATTTCGTATTCGGAATTTAAATCTTTCTAGGAGTCATTTTAGAAGTATAAAAATCTTTATAGAAGTATTTCGTATTCGAAATTCAAATCTTCCGCTGAGCAGAATGTACATTCTGCTCAGCTGAAACTTGATTTTTGATTTACTTCTATTAAAGTGCTCACTTTTTACTGGCTAGTTCTACTCATCACAATAATACGCTATATTTATTCGAAGAGGACTTGAAAAATCATCAAATATCATACTTTTCTCGTTTGCAAAAGATCCACGTCAGATCTTTAAAAAACGAACCCAAATAAACACACACATCACTGCCAGGAATTTTTGTTCAATACACAGCTGATTCGTGAAGCGATCTGTCCGGTAATAACAATGAAAAAAAAATACAGGAAAACAAAAACAATGGTGATGATAATAACGGGTATCATGAGCCAGTAACTATACGCAGCAATCGTAAATGTCAATCGCGAAAGTTTCTCCGATCAGCCTCCTCTTCTGGAAATGTCTTGACGCCGCAAAAGCCTGGACAGTGTCCAAAGTAAATGAACAAAGCTGCAATTACTCGTGAGAATTTTTCTATAAGTATGTATCCAAAGTAAGATAAATCTAGAGAAAGATTTAATCGCATGCACTCATGCCAAGTCATGTGATTTTAAGTAACTACGTCGTAAGCAAGAAAAAAAAACGAGGACCAATCGACTTTGACGAAGCAGAATGATGTTGAAGCCTTCACCGTTAAAGGGCAACGAAAATACATTCCTTTTAATTCCAAAAATTGTTTTCGGCCCTTTCGAACTACAAAAATTCACTCAAAGGTTCTCAGGATCGTTATAAAAGATCAGGCAAGCTGAATCGCCAAAAAAATATTTTGGATAATAAGTAAAATAAGAGCGCTAAAAACATGAAAGAATTTATATTGCGTTCCAGCGCCACAAACTTTAACACCATAAAAAAATGCTTAAAAAATCGATAATGCATCGCGGATTTCAAAACCTAAGGCAAATATCGGGAGCCTGTGCATATACGCCGATCGAATAGCAATAGAATGCCCCGTATACAGGTTGTCCCTCTTATCTCTGCCACCCGAAATAACTCACTAATTATCGACGTCACAAAAAAAAGTTTCCCACAAAAGTCGTACGGTGTGAAGGGGGGCCCACCAAATGCGACCAATTTTTTTTTTATTCCGACGGAGGCGCTAACGCACAGTGAAGGTCACCTCCACTTTTCAAAATGGAATGGTAAATTTTTTTCAACCATCTTGTGGATCACCTCAAGCCGCATACAAAACATTAGGGGGGCAAAGTCGTTCAAGGTCATTCAAGGTCATCTATCAAACTAAAATACAAATGTAACCTTCAATGACCTTGAACGACTGTGACTCCTTGATGTTTTTTATGCGGCTTGAGGTATTCCACAAGATGGTTGAAAAAAGAATGTACGATTCCATTTTAAGAAGTGGAGGTGACCTTCACTGTGCGTCAGCGCCTCCACCGAAATAAAAGGAATTGGTCGCATTTGATGGCCCCTTTCACACCGTACAACTTTTGTCTGGAACATTTTTTTGTGACGTCGATAATTACCGGCTTATTTCGAGTGACAGGGATAAGAGGGACACCCTGTATATACGCTTGAGACGTGGCACGAGCCCCTTTGAACTTCTTACGGCATCGGATTTATATCGAATATAAAAACGGTTCGCACGTGGATTATGCAAGAAGCGCTGCATATATGTACATATGAGGGTACAAAATAAGTGGGTGTGTAAATAACTATATATATATATATATATATATATATAGATGTATCGATGCATACGATATATAATATTGAAAGACGCGTACACCTGACGACGGAGACGAATCCCAGTTACGTAAATTCAATCGCTTACAGTGTGAAAATAAGGAAGAGAATGTGAGAAAATATTTGTTCGACACGATACAATCAACTGACGTACCTGTATACGTGACGCGTAATCGTGATTATTGATAAAGAAAGGCCGAAAGAAAAGAGTCAAGAAATACATTTCAAAAAGGATTATAAGCTGTGCATGAGTATATTTACACGTGTCTTGTGGTTCAAGACAAGTGCTGGAGGCTAATGAAATGCTTTCGATCAATGTGACATTTCTCCGTCATAAATTACTTGCCCACACAAGACCGTCCATCTGTCACGCCTGTGAAGAATTTCTATCCTAATCGAATTTATTATTCATTTTTACCCACTTAACGATGTTTTCGTTTCATAATGAGTGGAAAAACTTACATCGTGATGAAAACAAAAATTCAACCCCAGGCGATGATGTTTTGCAACTGATTTTCCTATTGATTGGAATTATTTTGACGAGTATTGGATTGTTTTGATGATGAGATTTATACAGATTGTTGATTTTGCAGCAGGTTTTATTTTTAATGCCTTATGAGTAGGGGGGTCGGGGGCTGCAGGCAAAATATCTTCCGTCATGACGCGTGTGTTTAATCGACTTTCATAATTCCACGATCGTTAGTTACGTGCGTGTGTGTATCTCCCTGCGTAAATGAATTCCTATCGCCGTAATCTTTGCTGCGAAAATAAAGTTTATTGTTATGATGCGTACTCTAATATAATTAATATAAATGGCATACATAGTAAAGACGACACGGCTTACGCAGAGAGAAATTAAACTGTATGATTATGAAACACAGAATCAATTACTCAAATTGGAATTTACAAAAGAGTTGCGTGAGAATTTCGTGTTACAAAACAGGAGGAAATGTCTCTAATATATCAAACAGGAAAAAGTACTAATTAATTTCCTCGCAATTAACGAAATTATCGCGATTGTATTCCGCTCATAATTTAATCGAGTTAATTGACGTTGCATACTTTCCGATTGAATTGGTCGTTATCTAGTTTGTAAATATTGTGTTGAAGTTTGCATCGTTGGAAGGCAACCAAAGTTTCTTTTTTTACATTTTATTTTCCTTATTTCATTATTGTAGAAGATGCTTTTTTAATAGATTTATATTGTGAATCGTTAAATCAATATCTTCAATAATAATTGTCGAGTTTTGGCAGATTTTGCGTACAAAATCTGCCAAAAGAAATTAAAGGAATTCAGAAATATTAATTTTCATTGCATTCCAACTGTGCAAACTTCACTCTCATCTGTAAATTCGCACCCAATTATATTATTCTATAAAGTCAACCAAGAGCTACATACTAGAATATATATATATATATATTTTCCATCCGGAAGAAAACATTTAACTGTCAATTCGCTCGGTGGATTTATCGAAATTTCGATTTTTCGTACAAACATTATTCGCGTGTAGAAAATATCCATTGAAAGGTCCAATTTCCCCAATTTTCCTTCGGTTTCGTCTAATCCGATGAAATTGAGAACCGAGAATGACTTACGTGATTGTGTATTCTTGCACAATTACTTTCTCCCTTTCTCTCTCTCTCTCTCTCTCTCTCTCTCTCTCTCTCTCTCTCTCTCTCTCTCCGATTTTTCGAACAACTTGTAATTCACCCCGGCGCTGCGCATCCTCAAGCAATGCCTCGTTACACTTGGATTTATTCATTTGTGATTTTATTTTACATTCATAGAGGGTCATCGCTTTTCTCTTGTTTCTTTTTTGCCTCGCTATAACGCGTGAGCTACCTGGCAATTGAATAGCTTCGATTTCGCTGTATTGCGATGAAAGAGAGCTAGCGAGAGGCAGTGGGAGAGGGGAGCAGACAGAGAGAGAGAGAGAGAGTGAGAGAGGGAGAGATGGATGGATGCATTCTCGCGAATTGGCGCGGCAAGTAGTAGCGGCATAAGTAGATACACAGAGACGAGAAAGAGTTCGCTACCGCCGGCGATCTTCTCTCTCGATATCGATTACCTTTCATTGATATATATATATATATATATGGTGTCCCATTTGAATCTTACATCCGATTTATCTCGAAAAAAATTGCTCCGTTAAAAATATTGCGTTCAAAAAATCTTTTTTGGTCCAGAATTCAAAGTGGGGGTGTTAAGATGATCGACATGTTAAAAAAAAATGGGATCATGAATTTTTTCACCAAAACGTTTATCAGCTCAAAACTAACAACTTTTTTCGATAACGTTGATAATTTTTTGGTTAGAATACCATTTTTGACTATTTTAGCGCTATCCAGAATGTACCACGCGGAGGTAAAGTATTCAACATCCCTAGCGCAAGTGGGCATGTCATTGGATTTGTCTGGGTTTGTTCGATAACCCAAACAAACCGGACAAGAATTAGTTGTCTGCGGCTCTTCACTTCGACTAAAAAATGGTATTCTAGCCTAAAAATTATGAACGTGATAAAAAAAATGTCCTCCAAAAGTTGTTGGTGAAAAAAATTCATGATCCCACTTTAAGAAAACATGTCGGCCATCTTAACGTCACCACTTTGAATTTTGGACCAGAGAATTTTTTTTAACGTCCCCCTTTGAACGGTAAATGTTTTATTATACTCAATACGTGATCGGAGCAATACTTTTTAGATATATCAGGTGCAAGATAAAAATAGGACACCCGGTACACACACACACACACACACACACACACACACACACACACACACACACACACACACACACACACACACGCGCGCGCGCGCGCGCGCACACACACACACACACGCACGCACGCACGCGCGCGCGCGCGCGCGCACACACACACACACACACACACACACACACACACACATATACATATACATATATATAATTTGAATTCTCACAGCGACTAGACGCACTTACCACTCTCCTATACCTGCTCGAATCTGGTTCGGCGAGTTTTTGCCATCGTGATAACTTTTATATTTACGTCTCACAAAAAAATCTTTCATTTAACAATCCACTTCCGAACGACATTTTCTACCGTGGAGAATCATTGCATTATAATTGGAAAAAAATACGCGCCTTCGATACCATTGAATAAGTTATTCAATTGTCAGACGTAGTTTAATGCACTTGCTTGAGCAGCGCGGTGGAAGAAGCGAAGGGCAGAAGGACGGAGGAAACAAGTAGTAATAGCTTTTATAATGAGCGCGTGTAACTATTGTTTTCTTTGATCGCGCTGTACCGACTAGTAATTAAAATTGTAGTTAGTTGCCGTAATTGAGATGAAATAATATTTTGTTCAATCGCACTTTCTTTTGCTTTCGAATGCAATATTCCACGATTCGACATACAAAACTTATTGCATACTTTAGCTTGTTGGAAATGTAGCTCGTGCGATGTTTTTTTGGACTGAAGAGGCTGCGTATTTAGTAAGGGATGCATTGTCGTTTACATTTGAATTAATTGTTAGACTTTTGTAGGTTTGTTTACAATCGTGCGCGGAAAACGGCCCCAATTGGCGACCAGTGTTGTGGACCTTGTATGAGTCGGAAAAGAAATCGGAAATATTCTTAATCTGTATGAGTGTTGCGATGATTAGTACGAGATTCGACAAAAAATGTTAACAAAATGCCAGCACTGATAAACTTTGGTTATCAATTTTTTCTATTTTTTTCGAACATTCTCGAAAAAAAGTATGTCGCCTCAATTCTGTTACCAACGTTGAAAAACAGTTGAAGTTTGCATCGTTGGAATGCAACGAAAATAATTCTTCTTTAGTGAAAAACAATTTTTTTTGCCAATATGGTCTGTGAAAATCACTTAAACGTTTTTACGTATTCTTATTAAAGATTTACGAGCCCAATTGGCAAAATAAAGATTTTGGATAAAGATCAAAATAGAACAATTATTTTAAAAATCGTTGCATCGAACTATGCAAACTTCAACATCATCGGAAAGCATAGTTTCGAGTAAAACGCTCTTGAGGGGGGAATCCTTTTAGACGCCCGAAAATAAGTCATTTTTCCTGAATATTTTTATAGGCGATAAAATAATCGCATCATTTTTTTATTTCGACATTATGTTATTATAACTTTCAAGTGTTGAATTTTTTTTAAACACAAAAAATGGGGGCGTTTTAAGGTATTCCTTTAAGCGTCTTTTGAAAAACTGCTCAAGTTGTAGCTCAAAAAGTTATTGATCGATCTGGCTGAAATTTTGGGCGGTTTCTTACTAGACTATTATTAGAAGGATGTACGTATAAAATGTAAAGAAATATAAAATTAAGAATTAAGTAGGCTTTGTATTAAAATTTTCATATTTTGACCATTTTCTCGACAATTTTTACCACAAAAAATAATTTATTTAATCAAAATTCAAAATCAAAATTTCAGCCAGATCGATCAATAACTTTTTGAGATCCAACATGAGCAGTTTTACAAAAGACGCCTAAAGGAATACCCTACAACTCCGCCATCTTGTTTTGTTTAAAAAAGAGAAAAAAATGTTAACACTTGAAAGTTGTAATGAGATAATATCAAAATTTTAAAATGATACTGTTATTTTATCGCCTTACAAAAGTTCATGAAAAATGACTCATTTTAGGACCTCCAAAGGGATTGCCCCCTTAAAGTTGCTGCGTCTCGACTCCCCGAGCGTATTCTTTATAATATCTATAACTCGGCTAATTTTATAAGCATCATTAACCGGTTTTTACAGACGTATTCAGAAACGTCTGTGAAATAATTAACCAAAATTGAAAATAAAAGATTTTTTCAAATTTCTAGTCAATAATACCGCCTTAAAATATAAGCAGATTGGAAAAATGAAAGCTAGGAGTTGAATAAAGTAAGGTTTGGGAATTCATACATATCGTGATTTATTCCAATGACTGTGCGAGTTCCTATTCAATTAAATTAATTGAAAATGTCAATTAGTTCTATTCAAATGATTATTTTCTGTGCAAACTTTTTTAATCTGTGATAAATTCTGAAGAAAAAACATAACTGATTAAATGAATTCTTCCGCCGAAAAAGATGGTGCCATTGGATATTATCGCTTCGTGGTATATTTTTTTAAAATCGTTAATCCCCAAACGTCAGAATTAAATCCAAGAAATGACACGGACGAAGTATCAATTTTTTTCGTAGCTGATAACATTGCCGTTTACTTTCGTTGAGCTTGTGTCGAGATGTTGAGGTGGTCGGTTATTACCGCGACACTCTAACGCGAGCTGTCTCTTTACGTGGGTACAAAGACAATATTGGCAAAAAAATTAGAATTCCAAAGAAGTTTTGCGCCGGCGAGATAGGTCAGAAAAACGAGAGCCGGCGAGTCAGTGAGAATCTCGTGAAAGTTTTGTCCATATTGTTGTGTATGGTTCACCATTCACTGGTGTATAGCGCGCAGACAGACTCGAGACGAGAGCTCGCGCGTAGGAAGTTTTCTCTCTCGCTCTCTTGTAATTTACGAGTCACCTGTGACTCCGCGGTACAATGTGTCTTTTTTTCTTCTTACGGTAGGAGGTCTCGGTTCGCGAAAGTTTTTTTTTTCGCGTCGTGCGAGCCCGTACAATTAGAAGGGTTTTCCAAAGCTCGAGAAGTCGCACAACTATGATACAAACGTGAAAATTCGTGAGAACCGCACCTCCGTATCGTCCGGACTGAGATTTTTCACCAGTAGGGAAATCCCCTAGAAAAAAAAAGGAAAAAGTGGAAATTTTCATGGTGCTAGAGTTTACATGGTTAGGATGCAACGAACATTTTTCTTGATCCTCTTAATTTTTTATTTTTACGCTTATCCAAATTCTTTTTTTGCAGTTTTTCATTATCGACTCTTAATAAGAATCCTCGAAAATGTTTCAGTAATTTTCGTAGCCTGAGTATTCGAAAAAAAATACAGTAATACGAGAAAAAAATGTGCGTCAAAAGTAGAAATTTTATGGTGTTGAAGTATCACGAAAAACTAAAGATTTTTTTTTCGTATGACAAATTTTTTTCTTTCCGTTTTACAAAAAAAATTTTTTTTGGTATTTAAAAAAAAAGTTTTTTTTTTCGTATTATAACAAAAAAAAAGATTTTTTTTTCGAATTACTTCAATACATTAAAAATTCTGCTTTTGGCGCACATATTGGCCGTAGGTTTTTGTTTCCAATTGTTTACGATAATGTTTACAGTTTTTCCAGTTTCATTCTTTTCACTTTTTTTTTTAAATTCCACACGTTAGTTTTCTGGTGTCAAAATAATTTTTAGTGCCCCGATAAACAACGAAAAATTGAAAAACCACGATACATTTTTTTCACGATTGCATTGAAATTGTAAACAGTTGAAAGGCAAGATCGCAATAGTAGACGATTTTCTTCGATCCAAGACGATTGCGATTGTCACGCACGTACAGCAAGGCGGAGGAGCGCGACGAGACGCAACGTAAACGCATAGAATCGGTGATATTTTTTTTCTTCCAACACTGTTGCTTCAACGTGTTTAAAATACAAACGATCAGAGGAGTCCACGAGCTACGATGTACATACAGATTCATCGGGGTATAGAAACGTTTATTTAAAAGCACGAGTTCATACTCACGAGGTGTTGCATCTCAAAGCGAAAATTCTTCGAGGAATCGACCTTAGTCGAGATACATTTCAATCTTATACGTAAAGAAATGTCTTGTACGTGTCACCGCCGATAGCAAACATATTCATGCAGGAACATTTTACTCTAAAGATACAGACAATCTTTCTTACGCTGTAAATTCGAATTAATTCGAGAAACTCTTTGCTACAAGAAAATAATACGAGCAGATTGTGTTCATTAAATGTGCTGAAATGGTTCATTAAGGAACACGTACAATTGGGTTGGAGAGCATTGATACCAAGTTTCAAGTAAATTTGACCAGATATTTATGTTATCATACAAACTTTGCTACCCCATTTTCCCCTTAAGGATTGAATTCTCAAAAACTCTGAAATTTCATTAATTGTGTCTAGAAGGAGCGCCCCCCTTTCGTTTAGGGGTTGAATTTCGAAAAATGTTAAAATGCGTATTTTATTAATTGTGTTGAAGAGCATTAATACTAAGTTTCAAGTAAAAATGTTCCGACCAGATTTTTTAAATTTTTTATACAAACTTTGCCACCCTTTTTCTCCCTTTAAGGGTTGACATTCGAAAAATCCCTTCTTAAATGGTGCCTACATAATGAAAGCAACATGACCTCCATATTTCGCGTTTCTAAATGTAGCGATTTCGGATGGGCGATGATGAGTCAGTCAGTCAGTCACTGTGCCTTTTATACATACAATAGAACCTAGGTTATCCGAACTAATTGGGACCGGACATCGTTCGGATAATAAAAAATTCGAATAATCAAAAATATATCTCGAATTTCCGGGAAAATCAACTTATATAACATAAATAGTATCAAAAATGCTCTTTATTAATCCAACGACCCTAAATTCTTTATTTGATAGCAATTAACAATGATGAAAGTTTCAATTTTTATACCACCACTAATCATGCAGTTGAATAACAATTGCGGCTTAAAATAATGATCAATTTTTGACTGTCGCATAGTAGTTGCGCGTTTCTTAGTCGCTAAGTCTCGAATTCGTTTCAAGAACAGCAGCTGTGTGGGACTATTTTCTGTTTGGGTTTCAAACCAGTCCAGGGAGGTTTCTCGTAAATACGTACAATGTATATTTTTTTTAAAGTGAAAGTGAAAAAATATACAATGTATACTTTTTTTGAAGTGGGACACCTAAAGTGGATACCTCAGGGCGATACCTTAAGGGGGAAACCTCCTCCAGACGATAGGTTTTTCAAGATTTTTTTTTTAATTGAGAGCATTTATTGCAATGAATCAAATTACATAATAATATTGACGTTCAAATCAATACAATTTTTTTTCATGAGTAAAAAAACAAAATGGCGGCTAGCGGTGCTCGAACTTGACTCCTAGAGTTTGCGCCGTGGAACGCTCAGGTACTTATAGTTAACTAAAATCAACGAAACCATTTTTTTTTCATTAAAATAAGTCATTCCACTCTGCATGAACCTAAATTTAGCAAAAAATAGAATATTGGAGAGCAAAAAGAAAAAAAAACACTTTTTTGAATAAACAAATCGGTAAAAATAATATTTATTTAAACAATTTATACAAAATTTTAGGTTTATGCAAAGATCGATAAGTTAAAGAATATCTGTATAAAATTTCGAGCTGATTGGTTAATTACTTTTTGAGTTACATTCCACGGCACGGAAAAAGACACGTGTCGAGAAAAACTCGATTGAAGTTTTCGTTCGTGAAAAGTAGAGTTTAGAGTGATTTATAATTCCCCAAGCTTGATCTGCGATGCCAGGGACATGAAAGCAAGCCTTATTCTACAAAATCACTAACCTGCGCTGCATTTTTCTCTTTTTGTGTGAACTGTTCGTGTGAAAACGAAAAACGACGGTTACACAGGCCTAATTTTTCGTTACAATCGTCGGAAGTGCCCCCTATTATTCAAAAAGTAAACTAGCAAATTTGTTTGGCTAAGAAATTGTTTGGAAAGAAAAGGTAGAGGCCGCAAAGGGCGCGCGCTCGTTTACCTACTCTCGGTACTTTTGGAGGGCATCACTTCGGCGACTTCCTAGGGACCTTTAAGACTTTCTTATGGACTTCAAACTTTGAATATATATTCTTCAGATACTAAATAAATGTTTACAGCAATGACAAAAATATTGATATTTGGAGGAGGTTCCCCCCTTAACTGAGAAAAAAAGACCATCATTGAGTTCGGATAATCGAACGTTCGGATAACCGAGGTTTTACTGTATAGATCGATGGCTAAGACCTGACCAATCTTTTTTGTTATCGTGTTTCGATCTACAAAAAAATTTACATTTTTTTAGTTTGCGAGAAAAAGACATCGTTAGCTGATGAAAAAAATGTCAAGAAGAAAGACGTCGGTCAAGACCAAACTACTATTACACTGAATAAGTGTACCAAATTTCAAGTCAATCCATTCATTAGATGTAGAGAAATCGTGTACACAGTTTTAATAGTACATAGTTTCGAGAAAAATTGTATAACCTTCAATCTGCGATTGCTGCACCACATCTTGGAGCTTCCTCTTTAAGAGGGAATGACACCTTATCGCGGTCGGTATGGTAGAACAATTATAGATTCCCAAAAATCTCTGAAACGGCTCTTCAGATCCCGTCGAAACTTTGCCAAACGACGTCAAATAGATAGACGAATACCTGTCTGCCCTTCAAGTTTTCTGAATTTGAGAAAAAAAAACTAAATTGATTTATGATAAGCCAATCTACATTTTTTTTCTCAAATTCAGAAAATTTGAGGGGTTGACAGCTGTTCGTCTATGTATTTGACGTCGTTTGGCAAAGTTTCGACGGGATCTGAAGAGCCGTTTCAGAGATTTTTGGGAATCTATAATTGTTCTACCATACCGACCGCGATAAGGTGTCATTCCCTCTTAATTTGAGTTGCCTCAAGCGAAGAAACGAGTGTTCGTCATCTTCACAGTAGCCTAACTCATTAAAAACCATCGAAAGTTCTGCATTTTTCAAGATTTGTAACAATCGAGGAAAGAAAAAGAATTCCTTTGGCTCAGGTATCGAAATAACATCGACACGTAAATATTTACGATTGATAAAAAGACTCGCGTCTCTTTGGCGAGTCTCGTTTGTGCACTCGAGTAGTTGGCACGACGCGGGAAAAAAGGACAAACGCCTTTATTCTAATGACATGGCTGTTCCGAGAAAATGTTTTTCGTCGTACCGTACGTGACCTTTTTTTTCACGGCATTCGAACGTTATCTTATCACTCTTGTTTCACGATGGCTCCACTTTTTTTTCCCCGCCATTCACTCCGCAACGAAAAGTCCATTTTTTTAAATCCCGAATAGTTCGTCGAGATATCACTATAAGATACACGAGGGCTTACTTTCGTTCGTTTTTCCGTGACATCGTCGCACTTGCCTACGACACGATTTTACGACCACACATCGGGCACTTAACGGCACACGGTACACGGTGTGGGAATGCAAGACGTCTCGTTAGAAATTATTTAGGAGCACACTTGGACGCGTGTCGGCGAATCACCGTTACAGTACCATTGAAATACGTCGGTCGTGCAAACCCAACACGATCTACAAAATTTTACGTTATATTTTTTTCCGTTATTATAACTGGTACGTAATTTTCATCGTTTGTTTTTTTCTTCTTCTATTTTCGTAACGTTATTTTCTAATTATACCGGTGTGAAATATCCAGTAATTGAACGCCCGGGATGCCCTCGTCGCGATAAGCGTCGGAGATAAATATTGGTAACGAAGGCACAAGAATGTGACAGTTTCCGCATGGATATAGAAAAATTGAGGTGAAATGGATATTACGAATTTTTACCTCGTCTGCTATGATTCATATCTATTTTATCGTGGAATTATTCAGACTCACTTATCGTCGCTTCGTTTTTACGAACATTTGGCATACGGATAGGTTGCCGGTGTGATATCGAAGTTTGCATCGTTGGATTGCAACGAAAATATATATTTTTCGTACTGCCGTATTTTTTTTTGGCACATTCAGACTATGAAAATCAGAGATTTTTGAGGATCCTTGGTAAAAATCTTCAACCAAAACCTGCAAAACAAATTTCGGATAGTAATACAAATTAAAAAGTGGAGATCATGCGATATAGGCAAATGCGGTATAGTGTAGCTTGAGACGGCTGTGGGAGCAACGGAACGTTAGGTTAGATCAGTAAAGTACGGGTAGGGAGTGGTAACGAAGGGTTCAGTTGGGAAGGGAAATCGGTAAAAACCCGCAAGGGTGTACGCTGGAACTCAGGAAATAATAAAAAATACACCTACTATAATTATTGACTAATATTATTAATTATTGAATATTATTTTCAATAATATTAATAATGATTACAATAATATAATAAATAGTTATTATAATCATATTATTAATAATTATTATCATAATATTATTAATATCGATTGTAATAATGTTATGAATAATCAATATTATTTTATAATTTTATAACATATAAAATCGTTTATCAATTACTTGATTAAATTTATAGCATATAAAATAATTCATGAATGATTTTCTATGGTATCGATTATTGTTGCGAATACAAAAACGTCCATTTACGTGTTTGGCGCATGGACCGAGACATTTTTTGGGGGATTGAAGCAGGGGGGGCGGGAGGGTTTTTTGCTAATTTTTCGCCCTTAGACGCTACGCCCTAAGTGTCACGGTAATTGAGATATGACTTTTTCTTTTAAAAAAAATAATTATCCGAAATTACGCCTTTAATTCGTCATAACTTTTTTATTTGTGGTTGTAATAACACCAAATAAGTATTGTTGTATTCTGCCATGTATGTTTATTATAAATAAATCATTATGCGATACAATTGGTTTCAAGAAAATTACTCTTGAGCTTCCAGTTTTAAAAAAAGTGTAAATGTATGAAAAATTCCAACTCCTAAATTTATTATAAAAAAAACTTATTGTCTTTATCTTGACCACATAATGAATGATTTCTGACATGTAACATACCGTTGGAAGGGTATAAACTAGAGATCTTTTTAAGGTATTCCTTTCACGAACCCAAATATTTTACACTTAACTGATTTTCGTCTATTATGAAGTACAAATACATCCCAGTATATTGGTAAAATTTCAAGCCAAGTTACCGAACCTTTAACGAAAAAATACGGCCCTAAAAATCGTCTCATTTATACGGCGCTTTATGGACATGTCACGCTGGCCACATTTCTATCTAATAATTTATACACTAAATAACTCCAGATGCCTAATATTAACTGCTCACAGGTGTAAAAAAAGTCTAAAGATTCCGTAACGACAATAAAAACAGAGGATCACGGAATGTTTAAAGAAAATATTAATATTAACACTTGGAAAAATGTGACTAGCAGACGAATTTTTTGCAACCGTGACGTTTCAAATAAATGTAAAAATGTCTCAATCTACTAAATTTGCGCGAAATTTTTTATTCTAGGTTATCGTTGTGTATAATAATCCATTGTAACTTATGTTTTTATTAAGCGCAATTGTAATTTACCGACGATTCAGAAGGCCCTGCTTATGCCCCACAAAATACGGCCCTCCGCCAAAGGAATACCTTAAAACAAAGCTACGTTCAAACCAGCTTTTAGTTTTTTTTTTTATATTGAATTTAGAAGTCGACATTTTTCATATATTGCTCATGAGTCATTTTCTTGACATGAATTCTATCAATAATTATTTATTTATAACAAACATACATTGCAGAAGACAACAAAATTTATTTCGTGCTATTACAACCACAAACAAAAAAGTTATAACGATTCAACTTTAAGAAAACTTTAAAAAATCATATCTTAATTACCGTGATACTTAGGCATAGGGTCTAAGGATGAAAAAATTAGCTAATGATCTCCCTAATCTCCTAAAAAAATGTGTCAGTCCATGCGCCATACTCCCAGCATAAATTTCCGAGCTATCACACGAAAGTGTCGTCAGCTCCTATTTTTCAGCACATTCCATCACGGACGGTTCATCAAGAATTCCCTGTACGTTGTTTCACAATTTGATGAAAATTCACGAAAGATCATCCTAACCACGGAAGTGTGCGACATCGAGGATGGAAAGTGTCAAAAGTGGCCTCGAGGAGGCGTTCCGGGTCTTCGTGCATCGCTAGTGAATACAATAACTGTTCAATTCACCGTTGTTTTTGCATCGCGTGTACACGAAGAAGGAACAGCCGTATGAAACGAGGCAAGACTTTTATTGCGTTTATGCACGGGTTGACGATCGGGAAACGTGGATGCATAGAAACACGCTAGGAAACGAGAAAATATGCGATTCGAAGGTACATGCGCCATCGGGCAAGTGCACACGTACCACACCCCTGCGACTGAACGAATAATCGAAGAGAAACGCGTGACGAGCTGGAGGACTTGCCTCTCAAAATATATTGCCTCCCTCTTGCGACCTCGCCCGATAATAATATGCTTCTCGATGTATTTGCGCTCGGTGCAGCGTCGTTTTTTATAATGCTGCTGAAGTTTGCATCGTTGGAATGCAACGAAGATTTTTTAAATTATTTTGCGAGCCCATTCTGATTAATTTACAAAATATTTTTTTGCCGGTTTAGATTGAAGGCCACTAAGTGAGCAAGTTGAAAAATGCTTGGGATTTTTTTTGTGGGCAGACTCGGCCGCGACAAATTTAAGGAATTAGGAAAAAAAATTTTCATTGTATTTCAACGATGCAAACTTCAATCTCATTTTTTATATATATCTGCGCTCTGTTAAGATACCATGAGGTGGACGATAACATAATCAGTCGTTTTTTTTTATCACAAAATGTATTCCGCAATCAAGCTTTTTTTTTAAATCAGGCTAGAAACAACAATTTTCAACTTTCTCCAAACCAGCTTCCATTAAATCATAATGGATCTTTTATTTTGTCGTCGGTGCTTCAGTAAAAATTTGTTCCTGAGAATCGACCACTTTTTTATGGTTGTAGATTTAGGGTACGAAAATCACTCAAATGGTTTGTTCAGGATCCCGTTGGAATCCTGAAACTTAAATTTTCTAGAAAAGATTTCGCGCAGTGATGAAAGTATAGAAATAAAGAAATTTGAAGAAAAAAAACTTTTGTCGGATTCTAACGGTGCGAAATTCAGCACCTTATTTCTGAAAAATTAATCGGAATTAATGAAAATTTGATCAGTCGTTAAAATCATGCCATCCGTGAAAATTCGTAGCTTTGATGGAAACGTTGAATTTTCATTTAAAACCTTTTCCATCTTTATTGGCATACTGAAACCTAAAAATGAATGAACAGAAAGATTTTCCTATACCAAATAATTATACTTTTTTACTTGTAATGTATTTTTTTGTGGAATTTATGTACCGTAATAATGGAATTATTATTATTTATATTTACATAACTATTTTTATTATTTTGGAAAAACCGTATGTGGGTTAAGACGAAGTCACAGATGTACCACTTGACATACGAGTACAAAAGCGACAGCCCCAAAACCCGATTCCCACTTTTTGTCAGGACAACTGATTTTTCGGATAAAAGAAAAGTCTCATTTTGCGCTCTATTAGAAGGAGAGCAAAGTGAGAGTCTTCTCCTCCCGGCACTGTTGTTAACCTTCTTGGAGAAAACTACGCAACGTGATTTTTACCGACTGAGCGGCTTTCACCTTGCCTTAAGGTTTTTAATACAATGGCGAAAATGATGAATATTTTTTAAATCGGAATTGTGAAAGTTATCTGAGTTTATCCAGTGTGCATTTGTTTGTTTTTTTTCCTATTCTTAGTAAGGTTACGAAAAATAGAACATTCACTTATATGATCTAAAAATTACCGTGATTTTTGTGGAAATTTCTTTGAGATCTTGAAACTGTATTTATTTTCTGCGCGTTTCCAAAATACAAAAAAAAAAATTAAGGATGCAAATGTGAGCTCATCGATCGAATCGAACGAAACTTGTTCTACGCGTCTACATCCATTTACGTTGAGAGCTGTGCTCGCCCTAGGTGAGCAGGTGCACCCAGAGAAATCGGACAATAGGCGTTATCGATGTGTCAATAATTTTATTCACACCGACGTGGGAGTTGATTCATCAACTTACGTTTCAATGAATTCGCATTTCACGACAACATATATTTTGTTTCGAACTGCTCATAATTTGTTGCCAACTTTTCTTAAGGGGTTAGGCTCCTGTGACGACCCAAAAATTAATGTTATTTAGAAAGAACAAATTTGTAGGAACGAGAAAGGTGATTGAAAATTTTTTTGGAAATTTATTTGTACGCAAATTAACAAAGTTGCGTATCGAATTTCATAAAAAATATCAATAGTTAAAGAAGTTATAAACAATATCGTAAAACACTTTTGAACGTTAGGGGATTAACCGTGTACTTGATTTTGGCCGCCCGGTTGATCTGAACCAAAAAAAAAGGTTTCTTCTTAAAACAGACAATATTGGCGTAGACTTGACCGAACTTTTTGTGTGATCGTGCTTCAGTCATAAAAAAAATGTCGCAATTTTTTTGTTTGATATTTCGAGGAAATTTTTTTTCTTTCTTTTTATAATTATTATTTTACAACTATAATCTGTTATTGGTAATAACAATAAATAGTTTTGGGTGATTTAGAACAAATCAGAGTGTGAGTCAGATGGTGACCCATTGGCGCTACACTCGTCACACGTTCTGGCCATAAGATGTTGGTCACAAGGGGTCGCAGTGACCCCAGCCATGTTTTAAACGATTGCCGCGTTGACCGTATCGCTCTAAATGACTCATCAAAATTCAGGATATTAGTTTGAACATTTTAGGAGGTGGCATTCTCGGTATTATATTTCAATCGAATTTTAGAATGGCGGGAAAAAATCAGCGAAGGTTAAAAAGGGCTTTTTTACTTAAAAAATCATAACTCTTGCAATTTTCAATTTTTTTTCATAAAATTTTAGGATGATACTCTTGAGATATTATAGTTTAATGAAAAAAATAGATCCATAGTGGGAAATAGTTCAAGGAAAAAATAGCTCCACGCCCGACCCTAATCCGTACTTACAAAGGGTTATCCCGAAGCACCGTTAGAAGGAAAACCAGTCGCCTTGGCCGCCAACATCTTATAGTAATTTTGGCTTGAAGTTGCGCTTGGGGTCATTTTGACCCCGGGTGACCGCGGAGGGTTAATGACTAATAAAAAAAAACATTAAGAAGAAAAACGTCGGTCAAGACTAAACTACTATTACACTGAATAAGTGTGCTAAATTTCAAGTCAATCCGTTCATTAGATATCGAGAAATCGTGTACACCGTTTTGAAAAAAAGTTTCGAGAAAAACGCATTCAAAGTTTTGCTATTAATTTTATCGCTGTAAATAATAAGTTTACCTTCAATGTGCGATTCCTGCACCATATGTTGAACTTTCCTCTTCAATTCCAGTTGCCTCAAGCGACTAACGATTTTTTGAAGTTTTCACAGTAGCCTAACCCCTTAATTTATAACTTTTTTTCCATTCTCTGACGTCATATATATGTAGCATGCATTCTTGCACACCAACGAAGACCGCTGTGAATAAAAATCCTGCGTAAAAGAATACGATTGAACTTTGAAAGAACAAAAAAGAAGAAACTGATTGGACGCTTCTTATATCTTACGTAAAATTCTTTTTGTCGGTTCACATCAATTTTGCCACAATACCGGAAATAAAGAAGCTCATTCCTGCACGTAGATTTTTTATGGCCAAATTATTTCAATCTTCGAATGTTTTGTAACGAGTTTCGTACACAGGAGACGAATAAGCGTAGGAATAAAAGTGCAACTCTCAGATGCACACCTTATTATACGTAGGATGGAAAATATAATTTCCGCGATCGCTGTCATTCGATTTTGCAAAATTTTCGATCTGCACGTACGCGCGTGCTCTCGCGTATATCTTCGTCGTTGGGGTGTGCGTTATACCCGTGGTCGGAACACTGCCGCGGCTGCATGTTTCTCCAGTCATTTTCTCTCCTTTCGCAATTTTCCAATCCTCATTACTTCGATTTTACTGGACGCGAGAGAGTTCGTGTGTTGTGTGCACGAGCCGGCGTATAGTCCGCGGTTCGATATGGGCCGCATCCATAAGTGGTCGCGCTCGCACTCACTCGCCGACTTGCGTAATAAACGTATGTTATAACCGTTCAATATTAATAAGCAAACATTCGCGTTCCTTGATTTTCTTTCATTGCGAGAAATTCGTCTATCTCTTGCTTTGCGTATACGAGATTTTTTAATCTTTTTTTTTCAGCGTACTTGGCGTAATCTTATTGCCCTGGATAATTTTTTTCATTTTTTTGTTTCGTAATTAAAAAATCGTTATTTAATTACTGCACTTTAGTGCAAAATATTGCACTTTATTATTCAATTTTATATTTTGGACGGGCCTATATTACTTAAATGCTCAATGTCCTTTTTGGGAGTCTTTATGTACTTTTTTTTCAATAATCTGTCACTGGTTTTATTCATTTTCATTATTACTATTATTTTTTTAAGACAGGAGCCTGGATTAAAAGGTCCGAAAAATGGTTTATTTTAATTCGATTGATCGATTGATAAACTATCCAAGAATATATTTACAAAGATATTTCCTTCTATTGAAAACTTTGAAGCGCGTTTTCTCCAATTTTCATTTTCACGATTTTTAAGTGAATTAAAAAAGTCGTCGAAAAAGTCTTTTTAATTAATTTTCATAGCACGTTAAAGTGTTTTTTTACACATTTTTTTCAAACTCGAGAAAAGTTATATTTTCACGATTTTTTCAGCTTTTTCTTAATACACCCAAAAGAAAAATATATGACAATTGAAATTTTTATTGGTTTATTTCGTTCAGTCAAGAATTACGAGCTGCATCTTTCCCGCCGATTGAGGACTGCAGTGGCAGGACGCACATAGAATAGGTTGAGAAATGTCATTTATTGTTTCAAGTTGAAATTTTTTAAATATGTATTTCATGTATACATGAAAAGATACCTCAATGTTCACTGGGCTCACTTGTTTTGTTTTCCCTCCCAATTTCTTTTTTTTTAGTTTAAACTACTGCGGCGACCCGAAAATCCGGGTTATTTGAGAAAATTAATTTTGAAGGAATAAGTAAGATGATTGAAAAATCGTTTGGACATTTATTTTCGTGTACGTTGAGGTGTGTACCAAATTTCATAAAAATATTAATAATTAAAGAAGTTAACAACAATGTCCTGGTGGAGGACCTTTGAACGTGAGGGACTTAACGGTGTACCTGATGATGGTCAGCCGGTTGATCTGAAACAAAAGAAAACGTTTTTTCTTTTTAAAGTAGATAATATTGCCTTAGGCTTGACGGAACTTTGTCTTATCATGTTTCAATCATAAAAAAAAATGTTTGAATTTTTTTTCCGGTTTCCGGTACAAATTACATTGTTAATAACTAATGAAAAAAAATGTTAAGAAGAAAAACGTCGGTCAAGACTAAACTACTGTTACACTGAATGAGTGTACCAAATTTCAAGTCAATCAGTTCATCAGATATCGAGCAATCGTGTACACCGTTTTGAAAAACATAGTTTCGAGAAAAACTCGTTTAACGTTTTACCAGCCATACTATCGTTGTAGTGATAAGTTTGTCTACAATCTGTAATTCCTGCACCATATGTTGGATCTTTCTATTCAATTTGAGTTGCCTCAAGCGATGAAAGAGCGTTCGTCATTTTCACAGGCAACAGGTCATTCAATGACGACTGATGAATTTTAAATTAAAATTCATCAGTTGCCATTGAATATCGTGTTTTTGTTAATAATTCTTTTTTTCGTACATAAAATAAATATATAATATAACGATTGCAGATATAGAGCGTACTCCCGTAAATTAAGTATATAGAAAATAAAAATCTTTTTACCCCGTAGTAATTGTGCTGGAGAAAGGGTCAATCTTGGTTCTAGATTGCAGTGAGAGGTTTCGTGATTTAACCGCAGTGGTACCGACAATTGTTAACGGAAAAAAATCTGAGGCTGCGCAAGTCCACTTTTAACGAACTCTCTCCGTCGCCGGCCCACTTAACCTTTTTTTTTCTTCTTACTGGAGTATCATTTCTCCTTCGAGAACGCAAAATAAATCGTACGAACGAACGAAAAAAATTGGTCTACATGAATTTGTTTGACGAAGGTATTTAGTATTCTCAATTAAATCTTCCTTATAAAGCGAGAGTGTTAAGTCTAGCGATCCATCTTTGAGGAACAAGAGCGTTGTCTCGTCGTTTACGTCAAATGTCAATTAAATTCAGAGAAAGGACTTTCTGCGGTAAACTTCCGTCTAACGATGAACCACCGATATTGTTGCAGATCGCAAAAAAATTTGTTGTTTCGGACAATTCAGCGAATATTGCAGTTGTTTTTTTTTTTTCGGCGACACAAAACGCGAATATATTCTCTCTCCTTGGAAAATTTCGCACAGCGCATTCCGCGAGAGCATTGTCCGTTTTTATTATTGTCATTAGTGCCGGGGAAAAGTATATAACTGGTGCGTTCCTTAACAACATTTCTCGGTCATCCAGAAATATATAAATTGTCTTTTATCTCACGCTTTTCTTCGTCCGTGGTAAAAGGCTACTGGGGTGCCACTATTTTATCTTTCGTACGTTCGAATACCATTTGAGAATCCCAACTCTTCATTTGTCACGTAATCTAGAACTAGATCTACTGTGACGGGCCGAAAAAAGTCGATTTTTCCGATTTTTGTTGTCGTATAGATGATTTATTTGGGGTTTTGAAAAAAAAAGCACGTTATTAAGCATACATTAAACATATTTCGTGTAAATTTTTATTTAAAAAAATAAAAATTTAACAACGTCATTAAGGCTTCTGTATAAAAAATGTCGTCCAACGGCCGGATCGACAACTCGACGATGGTTGGTCTGAAAAATAAAAATAAAAAAAGTGTCATAATGTTGATAAATGTAATTCTCGTTGTATGTAGCCCATTTGGAAAAAAAATCATAAAATAGCGAGTGTTAAAAAAAAGTGCAGGGGAAAGGTGTACGAGATGATCCCCCTAAGGGAGAATACTCGTAATTTCAAAGGTATTCGACATAATTAAGATCTGAAAGCGTTTACTACTGGCATATTTATCTATCTTACGATTGGCATATTTAAAATATTCAATTTATTGGGGTTTCAATAAAAAGATTTCCTTTTTTAAGGAGGTACGGTGATTGGAGCGAGTCCAAGATAAAAGCCCGATTTTTTTTAATAACATTGTCGAGAGCTTCGTCCATGCGTATGCGGAGTTTCCACGAGATTTACCGTACAGTTTCCGAGTTATTAATTGTTAAAGTTGGTCAATTAGTCACACGTAGACGACAAAATGTGCCTGTCCTCTCATATATTGATTTTTTTGTGTTACTTGGAGCCAAGACACGCGTAAAAAAAACTGACGGTTGCGTTCGTTGGTTCGTTGTGATCAATAAGGCAACTTGAATTGGAAAGCTCACCGCAGAAATAAGCAATAAATTTAGAAATAAAGTCGCGAAAAACCGAAGTATTCGGCGAGAGAGACGTCTCGTGACTTAACCGCAGCCATCTTGCTCGAAGTGTGGCAACGCCGGATACCCGCGCAAATTTGATTCTTCTATCGGATATTTTCAACGCGAATTAAAAATATGGTTGTGTAAAGCCGTACGTTTTTTAATCGATTATAAAAGGCCTTTCGTCGATATTTACTCAAAGTTCTTTTATGTATAGCTAAGGCATCTCAATCTTCTTGGCGACATGCATACAACGCATTTATATGTAAATTAAGCATGGAAAACCCGTCATATAAAATGAACGTTCGTTTTTATATCTGCAAATATTGTGAAAATTAGGAAAGGGAAAAATAACATAACAATCGATGAAATATGTTTTGACTTCGGACAGATTGGACATTGGATATTGAGGTTAACGTCAACGCGACGTTTTTCATTTGCATTCGCAATATCATCTTTTCACTCTCTAATTCTTGTCCGACAGAATCTACCTTTGTCTCTAAACTGGACTTCAGGTACAATCCTGTTACTCTCTTGATAAACTTCTACAGTACTTATTTTCATTCTCCATGTTTACCGGCTACCAAAAATAATAAGCCGAGCGCGTGGGATCGATGACAGCTATCGAAAATGCAACGATGCTAAACGTCGACGATATGGCGTACTACTGAAGTCGAGTAGTAGATTATTACGTTTGTTTTCATATTATAAAAATAATAAGTAGCTTGAAATTCAGTACTTAAAAAATATTTCTCGAAATATAGGCCACACACATATGTCTAAAACGTAGCGGTATTATGCGAAAAATAGACTCTTAGTTTACTAGCGTGGTCATCACCGTACCTCCTTAAAAACCTCACACAAGGATCATCTCGGACACTTTAGTGTTCAAGATGATCCCCAGGGTATGAACAAGTCAATCCCTCGGATCATCTTGCTCCTATTTTGGGATTTTTTTTTAATTTGGGAGAAATTAGGTAAATGTAAATTTGCTCGACTTTTCAATACCTATATATATATTAATCATAGCTATGCAACATAAACTGAACTTCCAAACCAAATTACTTTTATATTATAAGTTTCATCTCACCCAACTAGAATTAAACTAAACCAGTCTTCTACAGCCAGTCTTAAATCACTTAGGTATAGTAATTATTATTTGTTAGATCAATTATACATTAGTAGTGTAGTTTGAACATAAGTAGACAATCTATTTAACAAAAATAAAATAGGTACGTTATTTGTGTACAAGATGATGACCTAGAAGGGAATCATCTTGCCCCAAACTCAACTTTTTTATTCATTGCTCGGTAACATAGCATATAAGTATTCCACTGTTATCACGCCAACCAACACCCAAATTGAGAATATTATAAAGCCATAAACAAAACAATGATTGCAACTCACAGTATACAATAAAAGTTTCCTAAGCTTAAAGTCAACCTTGTCTTAGATTTACAGCTCACAATTTTAATTTGTTTGCGTCGCTTACACCGCCATTATGAATTGACTAACGGGGGGGTGTCGGGTCCTATGTTTTACCAAAGAATATCACTAGCTAGTGTTAATAATTTTGTCGCTATTAAAAATTAGCATACCCCATGGGACAACTCGTACACCTTTCCTAAATTCTGACGATACTTTTGCTTATATTCGGGGACGTGAAAAAACAAATTTCAAACAAAAAACGGCTACGTACAACGATAGCTACTGCAATTGTACCCGTGAAAAACGACGCAACCGACCCAACCTCGAGCCAGCGTCACGCCAATCACATTCTACCATTGGCTGATGAACGGCAGCACTACCGGTTTAGTGTTGCGCCACGGTAGGAGTGATCTCTTCGGCCCAACGCTGGAATGTACGGTTGGCCAATAGTAGGCTTACCGGAAATCCTAACAGTTGGCCGGGTATTGGCCCAACATTGGGCTAAAGAGATCACGATCATTGGCTGACGGTTGGCGTGATTCCCGGCCCATAGTAGGGCTAAGGTCGGCTTCATATTGTTGGCGCAATATTCGAGCTAGTGTTGGCCCAGTGTAGGGCTGTCAAAACAACCCAATGCTTAGCCAACAATCGATCAGATTCACAAGTTTCTGTGCTCGATGATTGCTCATCGAAAGAATTATTAGATTCACTAACATCGTTATGCACAATCACTGTTCGTGGAATGTTTCCAAATTTGTTTCACTATCTACTTGTCTTTTTGTTTCGTTGCCTCTGATCCTAACCTGCTGTAAAGAGTCTTCTAAATTTTGTCGTCGTTTTAACACTCGACGTTTCCTAATACTATCATAATAACTCGGCATTTTTTTAATACACCACGAAACTTTAGTATAAATCAATTTTATTTTTCATAAAGTGAATTTCAGATAACAGTAAATATGAGTTTTTATTATCACAGGACGTAGAAAATTGCTTGCAGCGATAATAAAAAAATATATAATAATAATATACGTAAAAAAGCATTCTTGTATATATGTATGGACTATACCGTTCAAAGTCAGTGTTGGGCCAGGATTGGCAATTCATCAGTTTGCCATGCTAAAAATAAGCATTGGCAAAACCACGGTCAAACGATTGGCTCAGACTCAGGGCCTGCGCTCGCCCCGACAATTGGCCGACGGTCATTAATTAGTACTGGCCCAGCGTTAGCTATTCGATGGTGTGCCGAGCTTCAATTCGAGACTGGCAAACCCATGATCAACCGATTGGCCCATGTTCGGGGCCAACACTGGGACCCGATAGTTGGCTGACAGTTACCAATCGATATTTGGTCCAAGGTTGGGTGTTCGTTGGTTTGCCATGCTTCAAATGAGCACTGGCAGAATCATGGCCAAATCATTGGCCCGTATAAAGGACCAACACTGGGTATTAGTAGTTGGTGCTGAATATCGTACCAAGCGTCGGCCGCATCTCAAGCGCCGGCAAATTTTTCACGGGTAGCAATTCTGGTTTTTTCGTATCGAAAATCGGATAATTATAGCTAGATTTAGTAGGTATCCGTAAATCGTTACGCCACCTGCTCTTACTGAATCGTTTGTAACTTCGTCAATTTTCAATATTTCAAATTCAATTTTTTTTCACATGTTCTTGAATATGTATACTTTGAGAAAATGCAAAAAAAATCGATTTTTTTGCCCGTCCAAGTAGTATCCCGCCTTTAACCGATTGTCGTGCTTTCCATAAAGATAGTTGTGCCATATTGTTACTTCCTTGCGCTATTTCGATCCTCCAGCAAGAGCCGCAGCGCCGCAAACAGCTGCATGTATTGGCGAATGAGGACCTTTGCCGTTTGGATCGATATCGTTCGAACTTCCCTTCTCTATTCGAGAAATACAGGAACCCCTCACTTTTATCTAACAACGTTTATTATTATTCACCACGATACATTTTTCCCGGTTTGTCAAGCATTTTCGAGTCTCATTCATTCCTTTCAGTTCCACAAAATATTCAATATGAGAAGCGAGCTATACCTACTCCCAAGCGATATGAAGTTTATTTCATTGAGGACATAGAGATTTTTTAATCATTGCGTTATATAGGTATCGTGTTTAACGCTACATAACTCTTCGAGCGTGTTTCAGAGAAAATGGTTTTTTTTTGCGCGACATATTCCGTCGAATTAAGAGTCACGCGATACGCGAAGGAAGTTTAATTCATACTGAGCCGTAGTTGCTCAGTCCTCTCTCCATGAGCTCAGATACACGCTGTGTGCCTGAGAAGACGCGCTTTTGTTGCAGATAGGATGTATGCACTATATGCGCACATATACGTGTGTATATATATATATATATATATATATATACATAGGGTGTCTTCATCACAACGGCGGTAATGTCGACATCAAGCTCTGGGGCTCTTAAAAAAAATGTTCTGTATTTGTTAATTGTGAGATGCGACAAACTTTTTTTTCGATGTTTTTCTTAACTAAAAGTTCTAACTTTTTAAAACATTTTTTAGGCACAATTTTTTAGTCTTTGTCGACTTATCTAAGATTAACAAAAATAGATTTGTAGTCTCGCAGCGTACAAAAAATTATATTAATCCTCGCATCATCAGAACGCAACAAAAATATTTTTTTCTAATTGCCAATTTTTTTTCGGCTGATCAAAGCTACGGAAAATTAGTTTTAAGATCATCATTGAACGTCTGCAAGCTAAATCTACAACGAAATATTGTGGATAACAATAAAAATGGCGAAAAAAGCGAACGAAAAAACATTCGCTGCGTTCCAACGATGCAAACTTCAACGTCGAAAAAATTGCATTAGATTTATTTTTAAACAAAATAATAACCGGAATTTCCGTGAATTTTTTACTTGTCAATATTCTTCCTGTAGATTGAGTAGATGTATTTAAAGTATTCTCAACTCAAATATAGTGCGTCGTGTCTTTACTCGTGGAGAGGATTTTAGTCTAGAGCGTTATACGTAAAAAATAATGAACGACTGCACACAGCCATATCTGGAAAACTGATACAATATATGCATAAGTAAAATTTGAAAAAATTCTTCAGATGCGCTTGATATTTCAATGTTGAAATTTCTGCGCTAACAGTTCGGTCACCCTTTATATATTAAGGAAGGCAGGAAGTTCCTCGGTGTACCTGTATCGCCACGGGTTGCTCGCTCAACCGCAAGAAACTCGCTTATTTAGTTATATATCCGTATCCTCTTGCTCCCAGAGCTTGTAGACACCGGTACAACGTATTTTATGCACCACGACATTTACTCCGTTTCTATTCGCGTATAAGACCGTGCTTTGATCCTTATACCGAGCAGATTCATGGCAGGAAGAGCAAATTAATGTATAATTACCGATTTTCGTGCATGTGATCGGTAAATGAGCTTGCTTCCCTTGTGAATTTACCCATCTTCTAAAAGCAAAGACATTGCAGTCTAACGTAAAAAAAATGTACTCGCCAAGCCTGTAACAAAATTTGAAGAGCAACAGTCATCTCCTTGGGATGATGTTGAAACGTGTATCATTGGAATATACAACGGAAATGATTTTTTTTTTTTTCATTAAAAAGAAACCAATTTTGCCAGTTTCCTTCGGCAGATTTAAGCTACGAAAATGCGTGATTTTAGGATTCATATTTAGCTATTGACAGCAAATCTGCAGAATATAATATTGGATAAGTAAAAATGAAAATAAGAAATCCAGAAGAATTTTCGTTGCATTTCAACGATGCAAACTTTAACCCCCATTCTTCGGGATACCCTTGTGAATTTGAACTCATTAGCAGAATGATGTTAAGGAGGTACAGTGATGACCATGCTAGTAAACTTAGAGTCTATTTCACGCCGCAATACCGCCACGTTTTAGATATATGTATAGGGCCTATTTTTCGAGAAATATTTTTTAAGTATTGAATTTCGAGTTTCCTATTATTCTTATAATATGGAAACAACCTTAATAATCTACTACTCGACTTCAGTAGTACGCCATATCGTTGACGTTTAGCATCGTCGCATTTTCGGTGGCTGTCATCGGTTCCACGTGCCCGGCTTATTATTTTTTGTATCCGGTTAACATGGAGAATGAAAATACTGTGGAAGTTTATCGAGGAATAACGGGATTGTACCTGAAGTCCAGTTTAGAGACAAATGTAGATTCTGACGGACAAGAATTAGAAAATGAAAAGATAATATTGCGATTGCAGATAAAAAAACGTCGCGTTGAAGTTAACCTCAATGTTCAATGCCCAATCTGTCCAAAGTCAAAACATATTTCACCGATTGTTATGTTATTTTCCCTTTCCCAATTTTCACAATATTTGCAGGTATAAAAAGCAACGTTTATTTTATATGACGATTCTCCTATGCTGAATTTATATATAGATGCGTTGTATAGGTACGTGT
This sequence comes from Ophion obscuratus, assembly GCA_964007375.1. NCBI lineage: Eukaryota > Metazoa > Arthropoda > Insecta > Hymenoptera > Ichneumonidae > Ophion > Ophion obscuratus. The sequence continues at coordinate 22,009,968 of OZ023313.1, forward strand.
CGCTAGAAAAATTGAGATGCCTTTGCTGTACGTAAAAGAACTTCAAGTAAATATCGACGAAAGGCCCTTTATAATCCATTAAAAAATGTACGGCTTCACATAATCATATTTTTAATTCGTGTTGAAAATATCCGATAGACGAATCAAATTTGCGCGGGTATCCGGCGTTGCCACACTTCGAGCAAGACGGCTGCTGTTACGTCACGAGGCGTCTCTCTCTCTCTAAATACTTCGGTTTTTCGCGCCTTCATTTCTAAATTTATTGCTTATCTCTGCGGTGAGCTTTCCACTTCAAGGTGCCTTATTGATCACAACGAATCAACGAACGCAACCGTCAGTTTTTTTTACGTGTGTCTTGGCTCCAAGTAGTACAAAAAAATCGATATATGAGAGGACAGGCACATTTTGTCGTCTACGTGTGACTAATTCACCAACTTTAACAGATGATAACTCGGAAACTGTACGGTAAATCTCGTGGAAACTCCGCATACGCATGGACGAAGGTCTCGACAATGTTAGTAAAAAAAATCGGGCTTTTATCTTGGACTCGCTCCAATCACCGTACCTCCTTAAAGTTTACACCGTTGCATTCCAACGATTTTCTTTGTTCATTTTTCATTTCTTAATTTTTATTATTATCGAAAGCCTTTTGCTAGTTGAGGTCTTGAATGTCTAATAAGAATACGTGAAAAAGTTGTACTGATTTTCACAGCCTAAAATGGCAAAAAAATGAATAATTAAAACGAATTAATTTTCGTTGCATTCTAACGATGCAGACTGATTTATTTTGGCATATTTCGCCTGTAAAATCATCCAGTAATATTTTAAGATACACATTCGCGATCTACTATATCCATTTTTAAAAAAATGTATAATAATGAAAACAAAGATATTAAAATATGCAGAAGAACTTTTTTTGCATGCAAATGCAAACTACAAAGCAAACTTCAAATGGTGTTGAAGTTTGCATCGTTGGAATGCAACGAAATTTCGTTTTTCTTCTTTTATTTTCATTAACAAAAATATTTTCTTGCCAATTCATGTTGTAGATTTTTTTAAAAATATTTCCAAATTCGTCGAAGAAATGTTTTGGCAATCTGAAAAAAATTAGTTTTCGTTGCGTTCCAACGATGCAAACTTCAAGACTTTGCTATTTTAGTCGTTTTGAAAATGCTCCATTACAGTCCAAAGGAGGCCTAGAATTCGAAGATTCATTTGTATGAAGTCTATCAATAATTCTGTCCGTGGAATGTACGATAATCGTCGAGGGTGGCTAATCCAGATGTGAATGGCCTTTTTCGTTAACTCGTATCCTATCGAATCCCCCATCTTCCTCCGAATTCCAGCACGAACGTAACCGTTTGAGAGGCTGAAGAGAAAACGGGTTGCCTTGATAAGCTCTCGATGCTGAATCCATAACGAAATATATATACATATATATGTGTGTGTGTTTGTGTGTAATTATCGATGGACACACATTAGGATAGCACAAATTTATGCTCTATTTTTTTCCTTCTTGTCACCATCTACTTATCTTCTTTGAAGAAAAAAAAATGTCGCCGAAGCTGCGAGTGGCCAAAAAATATTTAGAGATCGCTTAAGCCTCCCAAAAATTTAAATCTTCATTAAAACATCGATTTTTTATTTATTCTTCGTCCACTTCTCACCTATGAGTTTTACGCTTTATCATTTTTTAATTAACCTCGCAAAACCTCTAGCTGCCAATGAATATTTAATAGTCGCTCAAGGTTTTCGAAATTTAAAATTCCCGCCAAAAAATAAATCCCGCATGCACTATAATTTCTTGTAGCATAAAAACAAAATAAACAGGGAAGTGTTACATTTTCTGAATAATTTATTATAATAATTTGTAACAAATACCAATTATACTATATGTGTCATTATGTATTATTATGTATTATGGCATTATGGCGTCCCTCGTCACAGAGTACAGCTACGATTCTTCGCAGTTTGACTAACGAGACCAACTGTGGGACGCACTACGATGCGCGGCAAACAGCTGTCATTTTATTTTTACCAATAAAACGACCCATAATTTTGTTTACGGACAAGAGTATTAATTAGATAATTATTTTATGAGACCAAAGATTATTATTCTTGGGTTAGAAGTGTAAAGTAAATGTGAAAAATCTGTTTCTGAAGAAAAAAAGATTAATTGTTTTGAAAATTTTACAAAGCGTCAACTTTATGAGTGAGAAGAGTAAAAAAAATTGGCAATTTCGAAGCTCTTGAGCGACCACTAAATATTCATTGGCCAGCTAGAGCTTTCGCGAGGTTAATTAAAAAATAATACAGCGTAAAATTCATGGGTGAGAAGTGGACGAAAAAAAAATTTATTTTTGAATGAAAATTTGAATTTTCAGAGGCTTGAGCGACTTCCAAATATATTTTGACCGCTCGCAACTTTCACGACAGTTTTTTTTCTTTAAAGAAGTTAATTGGATGGTGAGAAAATGGAAAAAAAATAAAGCTCAAATTTGTGCCACCCTCATATACATATACGTAATTAAAGGACAATCATCGATCTATGTGATCCCAATGCTTATTCCTGTGCAGAGGCGTCTGCGACATACAACTATATTACGTACACAGCCACGAGAGATGTGTATCTCGACGTAGCTGGCCATTTACTAGAGAAAATGATACACGTTGTTTCGTGGCTCTCGCGACTCCGTGTCTCGTCCCGGACAATTGCATAATGTCTCTAGTCTTCTCCCACGTGGCGAGGGAACGAATTTACGCAACAGGTGCAGATCTATGTACGAATCCGTCATTTATTCTCATGCATGCACGCATAAAAAGAGGCAATAATATACAACATTGGAGACACGAGAATTCCCATACACCAGTCACAACGATTCGCACGATTCATTCCCTCCCCCTCTATTCCTAAAGTTCCATTTATTACTTTCATCTCCATCCGCGGCTTAATTAATCGAATATCTCGGAAATATTTTGAAACGAACTGTATTTTGTGTTATTTTACGCGTCGCGAAAGTGGGTCGGAATTGATCGTTACTTTATTCATACGAGAGAAAATTTTCATACCGACGATTCTCTCGCAATTTAGTTGATAATTATTGCAATATGATCGAACTTTCATCGAGTAACTTTTTCCAGACATCGTAGTTTCAATCACCGGCAGGATTATTTTGTCTGTTGGCGAACCGACACCAATTGTATTCAGGATTAAAAAGAGCGAGAGAAGATCGTTGTTCGTGTGAAAAAGAAATATAGATTACGTTCATTGAAGAGATTCTCGAAAGAGCCGCGATCGAGGTCGATCTTACGAAACGCGATGAGATTAGTTTTTTTTTCTCTCCTTCTTCGGTAGTCTTCTTGATTCTGATGCTGCTGTTGCCGCTGCCGTTATGCTCTTTGGTAGAATGTACAGTTAACACGAAGAGTTAAGTGAACCCGACACGTTAGTTACTTTCATTCATGAGCTCTCACCTATACCACGAATGCAAATGACATGTGTGAGTTTGTTGATAGAACACGTATATATATATACGTTATAGACACGCCTGCGAATCGTGACGTACCGAAGATTAATTTCTCCCGACATTGGATGCAACTTCTCGGTACATAATTGACAAGTACACGTACATCGTACATGTGTCGTTGCGCTCGGGAATTTACCAACTCGAGAATCATCACACTTGCTGCAGACGCATTATGGTGGTACAGAAACGTACAAAAAAGATCAAAGTTTGAAAGGAATAAAAAAATATCTAGTACAGCAATTATTCTTCACGGACGATGATGGACGACTGGTTGGAGTTTGGCTCCAGCGGTCCTTCGAATTGAGCAGCGTTGTGCACGGCCGATACTCGGAGCGGTGACCGCTCAGCCGTGCACCGGCTGGCGCGTTAACCAGCGAAAAGCCAATACTTTAGGCCTGGATTTGCCATTAGGTTGTATAGACAGCTGCCTAGAGACGGCGGATTTTAGCGGCACTTAAAAAGGCATAGGCCAAATACAAGTGATTGAAGAGCTGTTCCAGTGTGAATGCTGAAAATTTGGGTAATTTTCAGAAATTTTTTGGAAGAAAATGGATCAATTAAATATTTTGGAAAATTAAGAATATATTGGGCTATATTTGACCTATATTACATAATTTTTTCATAGAAAAATATTGAGATCCAAGCGACTCATGCGCTGCCTTCGGAGGCGCGAAAAAAAAGTTCCTCCACTGCCGACAGAATTCCGGCCGATTGAGTAGCTGAAACCGAAAAAGGAAAAAATGTCGTTAAACTGAAAGGTATTTCCTGTACAATGACGTAGGATTTTCGGAAAATATCAAAATCTAACAAAATGGCGTAGTTATGAAAAAAGTCTGTTTTCTTGCCTATAAAATGGTCGTTTTTTTCAATGCTAAATCGTCAATTTTCATCCAATCGAAAAAATCCTACGTCATTGTAGAGTAAATATATTCAAGAGTACTCAGTTTAAATTTAAAGTCAATCGGATAATTGCTCTTTGAGTTACAATGTCGGCAAATTTAAAAAATCTTATTTCGAGAAAAATGCGTTTTAAGATTTGACTATCGATTTTTGCAAGATAAAATGATATTGATATAAATGATATAAATGATAATGATATTCTTGAAAGTATCAACTGTCGAAAAAGGCAAAAACAAAAAATCGAATCTTTGAAAGTGGTACACTGCTATGGCCCCTTAAGATAGGAGAGGCGGCAGAAAGTCAAGATGACGCTGAAGTTTCCATCCTTGGAATGCAACGAAAAAGATTTTTTTTTAATTTCACACATTGCCTCTGGCAGATCTAAGCTACGAAAATTTCGAAAACATTTTTCAGAATTCCCATTTAGCGATCTGCAAACAAAATGGCAAAAAGTAATTTTGGACAGTGATGACAATAAGAAATTAGAAAGAATTTTCGTTGCATTCCAACGTTGCTAACTTCAACCCCATAAGTCAAGCGGCCTATACTCAAGAAAAGTATAAATCCGGCACTGCAATACTTCTGAGACCTTGCTGTAGATAGTTGAGTAGCACGTCTGTGCACCAGAGAACCAGGAGAATATGGGGCCGTCTAAATCCGTACAGGTTTTCCACAGGTTTCCCATACCCTTTCCCGTAAATGCAGTACCGTGCAGCTTGCATTGAGACGGCTGTGGACGCAATGGAACGTTACACTATAAAAAAATTCTGTATAAAAATTAATACACAAGTGTAGGATGTTTTTATGCGGATACCGCTTATGAAATTTCCCATACGATTTTGAAAATCCAAAACAGGTTATTTTAAAAATAAAAGTGTACCTCCGTAATATTAATATACTTGTGCGTTTGAAAAATAATGCATGTGCAAAGAAATAATCACATCCTGGTATGTTGAAATCAAGAACCATTTGCCATTATCAGCATACGGGTGTGTATTAATTTCACGGAACCAAAGTATTACCTTTAATATACACTGTAAACAGCTTGTTTTGTATTTTCAATGCTCTTTTTTTATAGTTGATTTATTATACATCTGTAGTAATTTTCAATTAAAGACACGGGTTAATGCAATAGATTTTCCATAAATTTACAAACTTATCTTTGAAATTCCATGTTGCATCTATTAAATTCCATATCCACGTTAGAATTTCATGTTCCTGTTTTAAATTTACGGTACAAGTGTTTCAAATTTAATTTCATCTACTGAGTTCGTAAAATTCAATTCCTTTGTATCTTAAATGTATTGTAAATTTCATATCATTTTTTACAGTGTACATAGTTTACAGTGATAGGATAGCGTTCAACTGGGAAGGGTAATGCGTAGAAACCCGCACGGGTTTTTGGAATTAGGATACACTGGAACTTAGGAAATTAATATCGAAATGGTTGAATGGAGTTACTATTTTTCAAGGCTTACAGGGTCCAGCCAACTAAGCCACACGGATGTCTATTCCAGCTTGATGATAGCTAAATATTATACATTAACTAGCTTTCGCCCGCATTAGTACACGCAAGGAATACAATTTTCCATAAAAACATTTTACAACCTATTTCACCCCCTTAGGAGTTAATTTTTTAAGAATCCTTTCTTAGTGCATCTCTGCACCTTGTAAGGAACATATCTTCAAAATGTCATGTTTCCATCTTCAGCGGTTTAGCCCATCTTCCTGCGCGATGCCTATATGTCAGTCAGTCAGTCAGTCCGTCACGGATCTGTTTTATATGAATAGATAAATGATCAACACTTTTTTTCCTTGGTATCTTTTAAATGCAGCTGTACGATAACATCCTTGATGACTTTGTAAGGTATCGAACATCCAATTCTTACCAACGAATCACACAAATCACGCACCAAGGGTCCGTGAATGAACTTTCAACGATCGACGCCAATTGATCAGCTGTGGTAGATTTTGAAAACACAGTATGGTATCATTTCAAATGTGAACCTCAATTGACGATACAGTTGGAGTGTCTAGAGAATCTGTGAGAGAGCTTTTAACCCAAACAAACCCAAACATCATTCGAGTGTCCGACTTCGCTTTTGTTGAAACTTGTATATGTGATAAAGCATTAAAAACTATTGGACACGTACTTTTTTTATTGGCGGAAAAACGGGTTTAAGGGAGGAAACCACCCCTCAAAGATGGGCGTGTCACCCCTTGATTCATTTTTGTTCAATACTTCTATAGTGGATTCATCCGTTGACATCGGAAGAATTTTGGTTTTTGTTTTATTTAGATCGGTGGACTGCTTGTGGGTCAAACTGCAAAATCACCCCTCGAATTTTTTTGAGGGGTGGTTTCCCCCCTTAAAACCATTTTCCCGACGATAAAAAAATACGTGTTCGATAGTTTTCAATGCTGTATCACATACATACGTTTTAACAAAATCGAAGGCGGGCACTGAAGTGATGTTCCTTGTTAGTAAAACTCGATTGCACTATTATAGAACTATGGGGAAAATAATCATTCCAATCATAAAAGGAGCCAATAAAACGCCACGTGGATGCATTTTTTATTAGGCGCACGTTTTCACGAAAGGCACCCGAGACACACACCCCTCGCGGCAAGAGGAACTGCATAGGTGTCTCGACACTTTGACAATTTATTACCCTGAGCGTTAACGATTCGTGACAACTCTCAACGATTATGAATAGGGCAGAGGTGTGATCAATGAATGGAACATAAGGCGTATTATACGTCGGTCGTAATATGATACAATGATGACCCGCTTATCTCTGAAGAATTACGAGAAAAGTCAGAAATCTGCAAATTGCACAATTTTATACGCAACCGGGGTCACTGCATGCGCCTTTCACAGTTCCATCTTTATTGTATGCCTGGAATCCACGATTATTCGTCGCTTCGATTCAAATACGGTTATCCAAGATTATTTTAATTTTGAAGAATTTGCAAAATTTTAATTCGTGTTTAGACGGTTTTCCGATTTTTGGTAGAGTGATCAAATCCATTTATGAATTATATAAATAACCAAGCCTACATGGTTAAAATAATCATGCCTAAATTGCTTATCAAAAGCTGTTCCGGCGTGGCGTACGATTTATTTCTCGACTCAAAATAATTGCTCACGATTATACAGGGTGTTAGGAAAGTCGATGCAAAGCCCCAATGGGATGGTAGGTCATTTGGATTATCATTTTGAGTTTTCATAGTAAGTATGATTTTTGGAAAACGTCCCAACATGAACTGATAACTCGTTCATAATTTCCAAACAGACAAAAATTGGTAAATAAAAACTTATTAGCGTCTTAGCTTAATGTGTATTTAATCGATAAACAGCATTACAATCATCTGTATCCACGGAACCAACTAAATGGGACATTTTGAATAATTAAAAACTTGTCAAAAAATAATAATTTAGTTAGTACCTAATTTTTGGAAATTTAGTAAGTACCTAATTTTGGGAAATTTAGTAAGTACCTAATTTTAGGAAATATAGTTAGTACCTAATTTTAGGAAATATAGTTAGTACCTAATTTTGGGAAATTTAGTTAGTACCTAATTTTGGGAAATTTTCCAAAATCATACTTGCCATGATAACTCGAAATCCTTAGAGTTTGAACCAAGGTAACCTAGGTTAGATATGTCCCTAACGAGGTGACCTATCTCCCCCTTAAGGCTTTGCATCGACCTTCCTAACCCCCCGTATAACTAATAATGGTTATTGTAAAAAATGAATCGTAAATAAGAGATAAAATAAAACAAATGGTGTCCGCGTGTCTCAAATTTCGTATACCGTTCGACATCCTAGGATACATTTTTGTCTTCCCCGAAGAAGAATCTGCACCTTCAACGAGATTCGCATACCAAGCGTAATTAATCTGTCCTATGTAGAGAGTAGAATATTGAGTATCGTCTCGCTAGATTGAGTTATAGGAAGCGATCGAGGTCTCGGGAATATTATCTGTAAATTATGTCTCTCAACAGCACGGGGCTGTATCGTGTTACGACCCAGGCTTGCTCAGAATCTTCCCTCAGAGATACATACACCGGTGACAAATCATCGGGCCAGATCTGTTCTGGAACAATAAGCTTGACACTAATTTTTTAAATTTATTTGAAAGTTTCCATATTTTTACTGTAAAAGACTTTTACCAGTAACGCCAGCTATATCGAACGGTCCATGCATCTAAAAGTGCAATTTGTACGTTTTCAATTTTTGACATTTCGGCGTGCGGTTCCAAAAAAAACCACTTATCATTGATAATTTAAGAACAAACGTGGTTTCTTTTATTCGTTTGAACGAAAGTTCCATTATTTTTGTTTCTAGATGCCTCACATGTACAAATTCGTTTGTTGAGTGTCCATTATCCACGAAGCGAACTTCCGGTTGTCTTTTTATCGTCTGCGATGTGTTGCAAATATTATCTCTCATCTCTGCTCTCGCTACTTTTACTTTGAATATTTCCTCACATTCGTCGACTCAATTATACTGGAATAGAATTCTTGATGCGCGGTTCCATTGAACGAATTCTCATTGCGCGCTAACTCCATACGTTGAAATTTACATACCTCATAGCGATGTTAAGTTTTTCCTCATCGAGCGTGTATATACGCACCGCTATTTTACCGACTATTCACGTTCATGTAAATCTTAGCGAGCGTGGCGTTAACGGAGTCGCCATTCGACTTTGTTTTTTGTTTTTCTTTACTTTTTATAACATCGATGTAATATCCTTGTCGAAGGTAGTCCGGTATGCGAGTGACATAGTTCTACGATGATTTATACGATCGAAGATGGAATCTTACCAGGCTTATCCAGACGATAACAGCAGATTGGAAAACTTAATTTTGCACTTCAGTATTACGGACTTTTTTTATTCCAAACGATACAGTGCGTTCATTGTAACGAATGGTATCTGTGAGATATTCGATGCCAAGTGCGCTTTCCCGTTTCCTGAGGGCGACAAAAGTTCCTTACACTTTTTCTTTAAGGGGCTATACCAGTGTGAATGCTGAAAATTTGGGTGATTTTCGGGATTTTTTTGGAAGAAAAGTACTCAATTAAACGTTTCGGAAAATTACGAATATATTTGGCTATATTTGACCTATGTTACATAATTTTTTCATACAAAAATATTGAGATCCAAGCGACTTATGCGCTGCCTTCGGAGGCGCCAAAAAAAAGTTCCTCCACTGCTGACATGATTCCGGCCGATTGAGTAGCTGGAACCGAAAAAGGAGAAAATATCGTTAAACTGGAAGGTATTTCCTGTACAATGACATAGGATTTTCGAAAAATATCAAAATCTAACAAAATGGCGTAGTTATGAAAAAAGTATGTTTTCTTGCCTATAAAATGGTCGTTTTTTCAATGCCAAATCGTCAATTTTCATCAAATCAAAAATATCCTACGTCATTGTAGAGTAAATATATTCAAGAGTACTCAGTTCAAATTTCGAGTCAATCGGATAATTGCTCTTTGAGTTGCAATGTCAGCAAATTTTTAAAATCTAATTTGGAGAAAAACGCGTTTAAATATTTAACTATCAATTTTTGCAAGATAAAATGATATTTACCATAAAAACTGTCAAGTATAAACGTAAAGTATAAAGTATAAACTGTCGAAAAAGGCAAAAAAATCAATTTTTTGAAAGTGTCATACTGGTATGGCCCCTTAACTCATACTTTGTTCGTATCGAATTGAGGTATACCCTTTTGCGGAATATTGTTTTTCGTTGCCATATAGTATTCAGCGATTTCTGTTCTTAACATATATGCCGTCAAAATGAGCAGAGAAACACGATGTTCCTTCGATTCTGTTTTATATTTTACCGTTATGTAAACAAATCGAGAAAGGCGCTTGATTCCGTGCTGAAATTGACGTAGGTATCCAATTGGATTCCCATACTTGTCCCTACTTTCTGATAGCTATCCAACGGATCATCGCATTGGATCATCGCGTTGGATCCCTATAATAAAATGTCACGCTTGTACATCGGATTCGAATCGGGATTCCCGATTGAAATTCAGTTTGAATCCTAAAGGATTCTCACATTATCAGACGGAATCCGATACGATTGTTGATGGATGGAACAAAATGTATAGATACCTATACCAAATACGTGAGTCTCAAGGGGTCTTCTCACTTTAGACGCTAAAAAAGGCTATTTTTTTGATAGGTTTATATTAAAGATATTGATATAAAATTTGTTACACTTCATAAATACAGTTTCGAAATACATCAAAACTTCTTTTTATTCATTCAAGTCACGATTTATAGACGAAAGTGGTAGTTAAAAAAAAGTCCTAAAAAAATTATAGATCTGCGCTGTTGATAAAATCTCGAAGATGGATCACTCGAAACAAAAAATCAGACATTAAAAAAATAACGTGTTTTTTTCACGGTTTTTGGCAAAACAAATAGTAAATATCAAAATTTGAAGAAAAAAAACCTTGATATGCGCTGTAGCTATAGTTGTAAAGAATATGTGGTTAAAATTTCATAAGGATCAGTTCGGTAGTTTCGAAGATTTTATCAAGAAGCCGTCGAAAAACGCGTTTAAAGTTTGTTTCGTTTACATAAATACATTTTTTTTAAACATTTTTTTAATGTATTTCGAAAGTATATTTATTAAGTGTAACAACTTTTATATCAATATCTATAATATAAACCTATCAAAAAATTCATGAAAATAGCCTTTTTTAGCGTCTAAAGTGAGAAGACCCCTTAAAAGAGTATACATCTTATCTTGAAAAAGTCTATCTTAAAATCGATTTGAATCACACCACTGAAAATCCACTGTAATTATGGTTTGTTATTTTATTCACTGCACTTTGACATAATATCCCCACACACGTACACGTTCATCAAGCTTGCAAGTTATATTTTAACACGCCGAGTTTTTTTCTCAAGACTTCACTTATATTCAACGGCGTTCATCAAGGAACAGTGCTGAATCCAATTGGATCTCAATGAGGACTCCCTATGTGTAGTGTCCCTAACAAATCCTCAAAAAAATGTGGGTGCATCTTGGGACTTTCCAACAAATTTGTGCACGGGATCACGAAAGGATATTTTTTTTCGGAAAACCCAACAAATTCCGGTTGATAATCTCAAAGAAAAAAGTCGTGTCAAACAACCTCAATCGGGGAATAGCTTGGAATTCACTTGGATTCCAATGTCGACTACCTACGTGCGACGTCTTTATCAAATCCCTATAGGGATGTGGTAGGATCTAGGGTGCAGCAGGGCATCAGGAAAATATGGGGCCGTCTATATTGGTAGCTACGGGTTTTCCACAGTTTCCCCATAGCCTCGGCAAGTAGTGCAGTGTTGAAAAAAACAGCCGGACGCAACTGGAGTGAGGTAGGATCAGTCGAGTGCGGGTAGGGAGTAATAGGAAAGGGTTTAAGTGCAAAGGACAATTCGTAAAAACCCGCAAGGGTATACCTTGGAACTGAGGGGGAAAAAAATAATTTCATTCGTATTCATTTCCAGAATGTATTCGGAAATTTTGCTCTTGAAATGAGACAAAAAATGAAAAACGACCGTGGTCAAATCTAGACAGTGAGATTCACGTAACCATCAGTTTAGTGTAGAATGTCCTGTGTGTGTGGACTTCAATATCATTGGAGGTGCAACCGGTGGAACAAACATGAATCTTTCAGCACCGTTTTACAATCTTGTTATGAGCGGATCGATCCGTACAGGTTTTATATCAATCTCGAGAATCTGACGATCCAATAAATCTCAACTCCTGTACCCGTATCTATGATTTTGCCTTATCGCTCAATTCGATCTTAACCAAGCTATTATTCGGACTGACACGAGCTTCAGGTATTTTGTGCAGTATGATCATATCGTGCACTCTGATGCAATCCTGATATAAATTTACTTTCACATTTTATTTGGCTGGAAAAAATCGCACGACGATGTCACGGGGTTTTTTCCGCTATATTGAACGCGGAGCGGTCGCGACACGTATCAGTTTCAAAAGACGAGCGTGCTAGGAAATCAGGCTTGCTTATTATAAAATGTATCTGTCACATCCGGTCGTAGTATGTGACTGTTTCAAAAGACGGGCAATGATTATTTACCGGTAGGTCGTAGCATTGACATCGTTTCGTGACCAATTTCGGGTATTCTCTGCCAGAGTCGTCCCATATAAAAATTAATATTTATTACATGTGATTGAAACTTACGAACCTTTTATTCAGCCATGGTTCTGAAGTTTGCATCGTTGAAATACAGGGAATTCTTTTTTTCTTATTTTCATTATAATAATCAATCTTTTCTCTCACATTTAGGTTATGAATCTCTGAAAAAGCGTCCTGAAAAACCTCCGACGAATTTTGCTAGCTTGAATCTGTCGAACGGAATTTGAGAAGTTTGAAAAATATCAATTTTTATTGCATCCTCACGATGCAAACTTCAATCCCATACTTGCCCCAAGAGTACAATAATTCATTTTTCCTGACTCATCAGATACGTTTAGACACTTGTCGCATGCAATCAATAATTCGTTCTATTTTTATACGACTAAACGATGTTTATTTATAAATTTCACCTCACAACCGAGTCTATAGATTTTTATAAAACTACATTCAACATTTTCGGTGGCGAGAAAGTGATTTAGCTGGAATTCGACTTCGGGAAAGCTTGGGAATGTAACAAAACTTGTTAAATTTATTATTATTATTATTAACTAAACTCACACTTTACAGATTTAGGGTGTAACTTGCTGAATAAGGGTCCTGAAAAATATTTGCATGATTTTCGTAGCGGAAATCTGCTAAAGGAAATTAGGAAACTAAACAAAACATCATTTTCGTTGCATTCCAAGGAGGCAATCTTCAGCAAAACCATTTGAGAGGTTAAATAACCCGACTGATTTTCACGATTTAATAATGCAGTAATATTTTTTTCAAATCCAATATATACCCTTGCGGATTTTTACGTGTTAATCTTTCCAATTGAAACCTATCACTCCCTAGCCAGACTTCCAGTTTTAAGGGACCAGTCCACTTGGGAGCCACGAAAAAGGCTATTATGCGATTTTTTTTGAGGATTTTATAAAAGATATGAATATAAAAGTTGTTGGGCTTGAGAAATAAAGATTTAAAATACATTTAAAAAAAAAATTAATGCATTTTTATTCATTTTTAAGTACAAAAACTATAGTTTAACGTAACGCCTCAAAAATAGGTAGCCATCACAACTCGGCAACGGCTTGTCTGAAACAAAAAAATCAACGTCCATTAAATTCAGTATGACACCAGCTACAAAATGACCCTCGGATATAAAGTTTTATTGAAAAATTAAAAAATGGCAGATAAAAAACGAAAAAAGTAATTTAAAAAACGCGTTTTTTCCGCAGTTTTTCGTAAAAAAGAGTAAAAATCAAAATGTTAAACTCATCGAGGGTCATCTTATTGTGAATCATGTTTACAATATATGGTTCAAGTTTCAAGAGAATCGGTTTATTAGTTTCAGAGATACGATGGAGCTAGATGTTGAAAACGTTGTTTCGAGAAAAACGCGTTTGAAGTTTATACTTCGAAAAACTCTTACCTAAACTCAATCGGCAATTCCTGCACCGTACAAAATCCCTTCTGATTGCTCATCATCGTCGATTTCTTCAAGTCTTGCTTACTTTCGATTTTTTGAAATTTCCAAAGCGGTCTGGCCCCTTAAGTTCACGGAAACTGTGGAAAACCCGTAACTGCATAGACGGCCTTCTATTCTTCTGATTCTCTGAAGCACAGACGTTTTAGTCATATATTTACATCAAGGTCTCAGAATGACGTTGAAGTTTGCCTCGTTGGGATGTAACAATTCATATTTTTTTTTATTTTTCCGATGCCAAATTTGAGCTACGAAAATAACGCAAACATTTTTAAGGCTTCTTACTTAGTGGTCTACAACCTGAATCTGCAAAGCATGATTTTGGATAGCGATGACAATGAAAATTTGAAAAGATTCTTCGTTGCGTTCCAACGATGCAAACTTCAATATCATAAATAATTACGCAAAATACAAATTTCGCTACCACTTCGCCTCTTCTTTACCGAACATCCCTTGGGCTTTCAAGGAAGGGCTTCTCGTTTTAGAGGGCCTGAATTTCTATCGGCCGTCAAAACGCAAGATAAACGAAGTAACTGTATCGATAAATTATTTGAACACTCATACAGCCGCTCGTACTTATAACGATACTCCGTAAAATATCGAAGCTTCGCGAGCCTCGAAAAAACTCGAATAATTCGCTTGCGGAATTGTATATTCAATTTTCTCGTTACTTGTGATTCCAGGAGCCGAGAGGAGCGCAGCTCCGGCGATATGGTTCTCACCGTAACGGAAGATACGCCAGCGGACATGCTCGCCGGAAGTATGGAACTTCTGGTGCAGCTACCGAGGGATCACAATGTTCACACGCAAAGGGTCACCGTGCCCCGAAGGTAATTAAGATCCGTCCTGACCCACTCATTACCCATGCGATACACGATTTCCTCCCAATTAGCAATAAGAAACGTCGAGTCACAAGGTCTGTGCAAAATGGCCGCAAACGCGCGGGCCGTGACAGTGGCGCCCTCTCGTGGGACGCTATGGTACTGCGGCGTAGTTCAATTCACTCCATACGAAACTTCACGTTTCTCTTTGCCACCGTATAAAGTGTCAAACCCGGGATTTACGATTGGACAAATCGATGGTTGTATTCGTCGGTACTTCGAGGAAAACTAATGTAACGATAAAATGGCGGTTCGCGGCCTCGCCGCATGGATACTCAATCGTATAGCGATATAGTTTGGTGGACCCCCGGCAGCGCGGCACAAACTCTAAAGAACGCGAGATCTCGAGCTCTGACTTCTGGAAATGCTTTTACGTAATCGACAGTGATGCTGACCACCACAGCAGCCGAACGATCGCGCGTTCACTCCTCCCGACTGTCGGCTACACGTTTATACGTACTTTGTATACATGATATACATACACGATCAACGGATTCACACATACATGCCTATGATCGTGCATAGGGCGTTCAACGCCAAATTCATCGTTTCATTATTTCAAAGGACGTCATTTTTTTTATCGAATACTTCGAACTCTCGAGTAGGTCGATAAATAATTTCAAATGTTTCAACGCCATGCTCAACCTCGAAATAAATACGGAATGTTTTATCTCGTATTTTGCCACTCACAGGGCAATATTTTCTTTTATTGTAAATCCACTGCTACTTTTGCCGAATACGTGTCCGGTCTTCGAAAAAAAAGAAAAAATGATGTGATACAAAATTGTTTTGATTTGGATCCATACAAGTTTTAGTCGCGACTCAACAACTTTATTTTTACATACAGAATGGATAAAAACAGTTTGAGGGAAGTTTCTGCCTTGTTGGACCAAAAAATGTTCGATTTTTCACCAATTTTTTATGCGAAAAGTATTAAATATAGAATGTTGATATTTGGTATCTTGACTAAGCGGTCTTTATTGGACATCGAAATATTTTTTAAAGTTTGACAAAACGTGGTGGGAGTGGGAGGAAAAATAGGTGGTCACGTATGTCGGTGCGCGGGCGATGACATTCTTCGCTTGCTGAAGTCCTAAGTCCTGGACAGGTGATTTAAAGCAAGAAAATCAAATTTATTTTTACTATATACAATATTATGTATAAGTTGAACTAGAATTATCCAAAAATATGTAAAAGTTTTTATATAATTAACAAAAAAAGGCGAAACTTTTTGGAAAAAGCAAACAAACTTCCTCCCGACGGCTCACTATTTTTTTATTTTTCAAGTTTTCTTCTTGATTCTAGTTCAACTTATACACAATATTGTACAAAGTAAAAATGTGTTTGATTTGTTGGCTTCAGATCACCTGTCCGAGACTTGGGACTTCCGCAACCGAAGAATGTCATCGCCCGCGCATCGACATAGGTGGCTCCTCCCACTCCCACCATCATGTTTTGTCAAAATTTAAAAAATATTTTGATGTTCAATAAAGACCGCTTAGTCAATATATCAAATATCAACATTCTGTATTTAATACTTTTCGCATAAAAAATTGGTGAACAATCGAACATTTTTTGGCCCAAGGAGGCCGAAAGTTCGCTTAATTTATGTTAAAATTTGTTCATCAGTTGGAATTTGCGACTTTTTTATGAGTGCGATGCGATTATGAGACTTTTAACTGCGATCCCGACAAAAGTCCGACGTACGTGGATTATTTTTTTTGTGCAGCTCTAGAGTGTAATGACGAAGCGATAAGAGTCGAAAATATTGGGGTTACGAGTACGTTGACTTAGCATCGAACGTCCTATGCACGTTATGGCTACTACATACCGCTTTCCTCCCACACAACACAATCTGATCACTATACACATGGTTATTCCATTCTATCAATTCTACACACGATCTCCCGATTCTCGGTGCGTGATGTTCTATACAGACACTACGGGCATTCGACAACGAGCAACTTTGAATTCCTTTTGCCGCGAATTTCATAGAACCCTATCCGAGACTGAATTACGTCATGTTTTTTTTTGTCGTGAATAAGACTTTTACGCCTTGCTACACTTGCCGTTGCACGAATAAAACTGTCGATGGAGCGCTAGCTTCTTCACGCTCCAGATGTATTTACACGAAGTAACATGACGTTGAAGTTAGCATCGCTGGAAAGCAACGAATTTTTTTTTTTTTTATTTCCTCAACCTCTTTTTACAGCTTTGAGCTACGAACATCGCGCAAACATTTTGGAGGATTTTTATTTAGTGACCTACAACCTCAATTTGCAAAATATGATTTAGGATCTTAATGAAAATAAATGACCGAAGAGAATTTCCGTTACATTCCAATTATGCATACTTCAAACCCGTGAAATGACATCATTTTCTTCCAGATTTTTTATTTCCGACACTGACGTTCTTGATCAATATCGATCCTCGATGATCCAATTATTCAATCATCATCGGAATGTAATCGCTATTATAAAATTACCAAACCCACATTTCAAATGTGCCGGCATTCGTACAGCATGATGTAGAGGGTTGACGTCTAGAATATTTTTATGATACTGAATTTTTTTCATCGTTGGAGCGCAACGAAAATTCCTTGAACCATTTTTTTTCACAAATTTGTGTCAAAAACATCGCTCGAACGGTTTTCAGGATCCTTATGTCATCATCAGGATCATGGTGTTGAAGTTTGCATCGGAATGTAACGAAAGCTCTTTTTGACGTTTTATTTTCTTTATTTTTATTATTATAGAAATGTTTTTACACATTTATAGTGTAGATCGCTAAATAAATATCTTTAAAAAAATAGTCGAGGGATTTTCATCGGTTAAATCTGCCAAAAGAAATTACAGGCATTCTGAAACATTCATTTTCACTGCATTTCAATGATGCAACCTTCAATCTCATACACAAATCTACAGTCCAAATTTGCAAGATAAGATTTGAGACGATGATGAAGAAGAAAAAAATTAAATAATGACAAACATTTTTCTCTGCATTCCAACCCAAACTCCAATATTGTTTTTTTCTTCTTCGCAATCATAGCAGACAAACCTGCTCTGTATCATAGCAGAAAAGAAATAAAAATAGAGGCTGCATCGAAAGAGACTTTTTTCTGCAAAATTTGAATAACGAACTGCTGTTCACCGAACTTACTAGTAATCGTTCGGAAATCTCATGGACCTTTTTTCACTCCATACTGCCTGAATTTGTACAGCTTGATCCAGAGGGTCGAGGTCTAGAATATTTTTATGATACCGACGTTTGCATGTTTGGAGCGCAACGAAAATTTCGTAGATCATTCTATTTTTCGAAAAACTTGTTTCAAAAAATCGCTCGAACCGTTTTCAGGATCCTTATCAGAGATCTACTGTCCAAATTTGCAAGATTTGAGAAGATGATGAAAATGAAAAAAATTAAATAATGACAAACAATTTCCTCTGCATTCCAACCCAAACTTTAATGTTATTTTTTTTTGGTGACCGACGTCACGACAAGTGTATCATAGCAGAAAAGAAAGAAAAATATAATTGAGTCAATGAAAATGCACATGGATGCAAATATAACTGCTACCCGCTGAATACCGAAGAAAGAGAACAACAAAAACCCTGATTAATCCAAATCCGTTCGCTCGCAGTACACCGATGATGGATCTTCTCGTGCAAATCGCAACGGCCCACAAATTGTCGGCCTCGAGTTACACACTACAGGCGATCGGGGAGCGAGGTCTCGTTCTACCTCATCAACCGAACACTCCCATTGGAGCGCTGGATGCTCTTCAGGTATTTTTATGACGATGAAACTCGGCGTTATGAGAAGAAAAAAAAGAGAGAGAGAGAGAGAGAACATCTCGCGTGGACATACCGGAACGCCCAGCAGGCTTGCTTCATTTTTTCCCCTCTCATTTATCTTTCTCGCTCTTTTTCTTCGTCGGACACACTTTCGTATGAAACATTCTCAAAGATGATGAGACGAGAGACAAAAAGGCTGGCATCTGCGGACGATTCCGTGGCTCGATTCGTCGAAACGATATATACCCTCTCTTTTATTTCGAAGCTCGATTATCTTTCTACTCTGATTCTTACCGATCCTTTTCTCTTTTTAATTCGTCTTCTCTCTTCACGTATTCCTCTTCACAGGTGAAATTATTACCGAAGCAGGGAACCTTCCTACCGAGGAAAGCTAAACAGGCTAATCAACCTTTCGAAACGACCTTCAGGTTGCAGGTAATTATAACAATTATACGGCGGCTTCGATCACGTGCATTCGCTTTTGGTTATACCCTGCGTATCTTTTGAGGGAACGAGCTAGACGAACGTTTTGTTTTTTTTTTTTTTTTTTTTTTTTTTTTTTTCAAATTATCGTTTCGGACGATATTGAAGTTCGCATCGTTGGGATGCAACGAAATACTTTTTTTTTCCTGATGCCCAATTTTCTTTTGGTACATTTGAGCTACGAAAATCACTGAAACGTTTTCGAGGATTCTTATATGAGAGACGTATGACGTAAATTCGCAAAAATATATTTTTTAGTAATCAAAACAATGAAACAAAAAAAACAACAGAGATTTTACGTTGCGAGCCAACGATGCAAACTTCAACACTGTCGTTTCGTTATTTCTGCCAGCTCTTGCAATTGAACAATTATCTTGTTCTATATAATTTGGATTTAGACGACATGTCTTATAAACGATATTCCATCCAATTGCTCCAACAGTAGCGTATTTTACTCTATGTAAGAAAAATACTAAGAATGTATAAATAAGGCATTTTTGCAATGAGCAATCGAATAATGTTGGTTTTAATTTATAAAAATACAAAATGAATTTTATTCAATTTGTATTCTGGCGTGGATTCTGACGTTGGATTCTGAAGTGACGTCATTGACGTAGTAAACACAGAAAGCGGTAGACGTATTACTCTCTGACCTGTGAAAGAAAGCGTTAACAATCATATATTCACGTTTGTTACAGTTAATTGCAAATTTTCAGCGAGAAAAAAAAACACTTTTTTTATGTTTTTTCATCTATATGGATAGAGTAAATTTATTGAAACCTTTTGTACATTGTTAATTGTCATTTCAAGAACATTTCTTGAACTTTGTACGCGAAAATATCCCTAAACAAGCCGGTGACGAAGCTTTTCCACGAACGCCTTTGGAAAAACACGATTTGCGATGTTCACGGTATCTCAGCTAGAAATTATCTGAAATCAACTACCATTAAAATTTAGTCAAAGTATCATCAAATCCTCCCCCCAACGGTCTTTGATAATTTTTTTTCATTTCTAAATTTTTGGTGGTCATGTAAAGTGAAAAGTGCTATTTTCCATGAAAAATTCCGCCATTTTGGGGGTGGAAAACCCCCTCAATGTAAAAAAAATCTCAAACTAACCGTTGGGGGGAGGTATTTTATACGTAGAAAGTGTGTACCAAGTTTGAAATAAATCGATCATGTAGTTTTCAAATGGCAGTAAACACGAACTTTGAAAAAGTGGTTTCGGGAAAAACGCGTTTGAAGTTTAGAGAAGTCGGAGCTACAGTGTTGGAGGTGCGGGACTAAATAGACAATCACTTCGAGAGTTTTGCTCTGATCGACTTGAAATTTTGGGATTATATTCTTGAAATGTTTAACTATAAAAAAGGACAAAAAAAATCGTTTTTTCAAAAGTGCATACCCCTACCCTCCCCTTAACCCAAGTCTTCCTCATATTTACATCAATTGGCATTTAAATCCACAACTTTCCCGGTGTTTTTACACTAGTATTCTTAGATTTAGGAACAACACACCAATGATCGCGATTTTAACTCACTTTTAACGAAAAAAATTTACGTATTCACAATTGGCGCCGTGTCGATGTTTACTATGCAAGTGACGTCACGAACCGAAGCAGCATGGCGGATAGTGTTTTCGCGCGGAAATTTCAAATGTAAAATTTGAATGCATTTCCATGGCACTTATCGATATCATAAAATAGAAATAAAAATTCTAGTAGTTTATTACCCCATCAAAGGTTCAAATGGAGACATCTTTCAGAAAAGGGTGCAATACCCTGTTACGACGTTTATTTACTGCATTTCCGGTTGCTACGAAAAAAAAAGTACAAAAAACAATCGATGATCTTTCGTTTTTGCAATATCCCAACGCGTCCACGGGTGGTAATTTCAATTGTTCCTGATTGCTCCTTGTTGCTAATGGGCTTGATGGAATTTCTCGATTTGAAGGTACTGCTGCCGAGGAATCAGCTCTACGTTTCGAGAGTTAGCCCGAAAACGAATCTCGGCAAGATTCTCGAAGAAGTGTGTCGAGAGAAGAATCTCGACAAGAACAAATACGAGCTTCGTCATCCGGGTAAGTCCGAAAGATTGTGTTTGTTACGCGATTGCACATCGACCTGATGATAACATTTGATCATAGCTTTGAAAATTAATTCTCGTTATCGTGAGAAAAAAACAATATATCTTCGAGCTAATAGATACCGTAAAATGGGGTTACTTTAAACAGGTTTTGAGAAGTTTTTTTGTTGGTAACTTTTTTTATCATCTTAGATTCCAAGTTTTTTTGCTCCAATAGAGCAATGTATCCTTTGGCTATCAATGTATAACAAAGTCAAATCCCCCCCACAATTATATATTTTAATTATGGCGATTTCTTTGACAAGGTATTGAAATGCAACTTATGTCGAAGATTAAGCATTACTTTGACATCATCTTCATAAAAAAAATATATTTTTTATGCATTATACATGGAATCAAATGAAAAACAACGATTTTTTACAATCGAATTGTCATCTTTATTAAGGAAACATTTTACATAAAAATATCAAGATCTAGGCTAGTATTATAGGCACTTAATAAGTTTTATAATCATCATTCAGATGAAAGTAATCTTCAGCAACATTACATTCAATTTTAGCAACGTTATAATAAACGTGAACAACAAATTCAAATTGCCGCTCTGTTAAAGTAGCCCCAAAAACTGTCAAAGTCATTCTTAATGTCAATTCAACCTCGTTTTACGGTAATGATCGATCAAGCAGCTGACACATTTGAGAAAACACCATGTTCATTTTAGCTTATTCCCAAAGAAATTCAGTACGATGAATGAAGGTCTTATGTATCTTTGAAAAAAAAAATATATATTTTTAACTGGCTTAAAAGATGTATAGGCATAAACATCCCAAAAGTTATATGGTTGATATGTATAAACATCCCAATGATACGGTCCGAAGAAAAATCGTTTATGGTTTTTTAAACCATGTTTTCAAAATCGGGCGGACTCGTAGCTCCTACAATTTTCAACCGATTGACTTCAAATTCTAACTGTAGCTTCTTAGATAGATTCTCTAACGAAGTAAACATGAGTTTTACGAAATTACGGTTTTTGTAATCAGATTAAAGCCATTTTTAAATCGCAAATCCGATTTTTTTTTACAAAATGGTGCCCATTTTGCAAAAATCAATGGTTTGTAATAATCATGTGTACTTTGCCAGCAAAACTCATGTAGATTATGAGGAAATACTATTTTTTGTTCTACGTGATTATATGCCTCTCCAACGAATCCGCCCGTGGAGGGCTTAAAAAAGGCGTTCTCTTTCTACCGATCACTGAGCCGGCATTTTGTATTTTTTTTTGGAAAATCAAAAATTGATTTGAGTACCTACAAATGTGTAGAAAAACCTCCCAAACCTCATTTTTATTGCTTCGTTGTGATTTTGAAAAGAAAAAAAATTGCCAAACAAGGTCTTGTTTTCCGACCAACCAAAGGTATACGAGGTTTGTTAAAAAAATAAGGTGACTTTTTATTTTACTCGAAAAATATTTATTTATTCATCAATATCTATTTTGTCCCCTTCAATGTAATCTCCCTTAGATATAATACACTTCTGCCAGCGCTTTTTGATATGGACTTGAGCTCTCCCAGCGATGCGATCTTTATCTCCTCAATCGTGGCAAATTTTCGTCCTTTCATGGGTCTTGTCAGTTTTGGGAAGAGAAAAAAGTCGCAGGGGGCCAAGTCCGGTGAATACAGTGGCTGATGCATGATTACGGTGTTGTTATTGTCCAAAAAGTCACGAACGAGCCACGATGTGTGAGCAGGTGCATTATCGTGATGCAAAAGCCATGAATTGTTTTGCCACAAATCGATAGCAAAAAATCGCCAAGCACACCAAAACACGTCTAACCTTTGTATCTGTCATAAACAAACTAAATATGCAAAATGGCTGATTATGTCAACATATGTTGGGGACATGTGTACCAACATAACAAAAAAAAAAATCGAAAATCGAATGTACGTAGCTCGCGAAATTTTAAAAGTCACCTTATTTTTTGAACATACCTCGTATAAGGCTACAATCTGATCTCCTCTTGCTCTCTACTTGAGTAAAAATCCATGCTCCTCAAACACCCACGCGAAGTGTAGTGGTATGACATCTCGAAACTAATGTTTCTCACGTCTATACGTCCCTACTCGTCTACATCGTACCGAATGATCATTGGTTATCTCTCTTTCTCTCGTTCCCCTCCTTGGTCGTCTCTTCGTCTGTGCGATGTACTCCCAAGTTGCCACGATTTCACGTCCCGCGAGCTGTGTCGATTGCGAGACCGGGAAAAACCTCGGTTGCTAATTAGAGAGGCTACTTAATCGAGGATCTCACTCGAAACGTATGCAACGGAAATTCCACGAGACTCTATTGATGAATTTGACCATACGAGAAATCGTCGAGAATAATCATGGGAATTTTGGCATCCCTCTGACTTGACGAAAAAAAAATAGTGCGGGACGATTGATAAATCGCATTTAAATAGAAATATAGATATATATGTATGTATACAGCGTCAATAGGAAAAGAGAGGTCGCATTCCCGAAGATTCGAAATTTGCGAGAAACGGACACGTCCGTGGCGTAACTTTTGCTCGGCAAAAATCAGTTCTTAATTGCGCCCTGATTGGATTTGAAAAAGTCGGCAGATTCGACGAAGATTCCGGGAAATTGTGCTGTTGAAATGAGAATGCGAATTTCGCAAACGATTTACACCGAGATCCCAGAGTTGACTAAGCAACTCTTGCTGGACTTCTAATTTACGATCAACGTACGAAATTTGACGCAATTTCCTCTTTGGCTCCGTGCCATGGGGACGAGCATGAGAATTCGTAATTTACAAGCAATCTTAATTAATTTCTCGTAAACAATTATGAGCAACATGGGGTCAATTAAAAGTGGTGGGTTACGTGTAATTGGATATCATCTGTGTTTTTTGCGACAGTTTTAACAGTTGTTCAGGGATTGAGTTACTGTGACAAGCAAAAAGCAGAGTTATTAAAAAAAAATTGAAGCAGTAAGAATAAGATGATTGAACAATTGTTCCGACATTAATTTGTATGTATATTTAAAAAATCGTGAACACAATTTCATTACAAAATATAAATAATTTAAAAAGTTATGAACCATCTCACGAAGGAATGTTAAATGTGAGGTGCTCAACCGTGTACTTGATTTTGGCCACCCGGTTGATCTGAAACAAAGAACGATTTTTTTAAAATTAAAATAGAAAATATTGGCTAAGACTTGACGGAGCTTTTTTGTCATTGTGTTGCAATGAACAAAAAGATGACATCATTAAAGTCAATAACCAATGAAAAAGGATGTTAATTTTAAAAAACGTCGGTCAAGACTCAAATACTATTACACTTATTAAGTGTACCAAATTTCAAGTCAATCCGTTCATTGGGTGTCAAGAAATCGTGTACACCGTTTTGAAAAACATAATTTCGAGAAAAACACGTAAAAAGTTTAACTAGCACTTCTATCGTTGTAATCATAAGTTCACCTTCAATCTACGATTCCTGCACCAATTGCTCATCCTCTAAAAAAACTGTCACAACACAGATAGGATTTTTATTGCAATTGGCTACATATTAAAACCCTCAAAAAGGTAAATAAATTATACAATAAATCAAATTATTACAGATTTATTTCGATAAATATTGACGTCACAGTGGCCTCAAGAATATGAAAAAAAAATTAATGCATTTTTCACAACACAGCATTTTTTATGTTATGTCAGTTTTTTAATGGATTAGCGATATGTTGGGCCTTCCTCTTCAATTTGAGGTGCCTCAAGCGACGAACCAGTGTTTGTCATTTTCACAGTAGCCTAACCCCTTAATGATAATTATCATTGCTCTCGTGATTATATCAATTTGTAGCTATTTGGTACGTAACTTTACAAAACGGTTCGAAAATTGCTAAAATATTGATCTAATACACAAGGGGCTAGAGAAGAGTTAAAAGCTCATTTGTTTGATTATTTATCATTCAGGGCATATATCAAACCAACTATAATTATTACTATAGCAACTACTATTTCAATATTCATTCATTGGACGAGGCGATCGCGAACTGAATAAAATGAGAACGAGCTCGTAAGGATTAGCCACAGAGAAGGTTAAGGAATCATCACGGTGTAACGGGTCGAAAAATAGCTGATTTTCGCGATTTTTTTTTCAACGGTTAAAATACGCTGATCAGTCTGATTTTTTTACGACAAATCAAAGCACTCATGAAAAACAGAAAATAATTTTTTAAACCTTTGTTTTTAGTTTTTTTTTTACATTTTTGTAACGGTTGAAAATGTCTTTAAAAAAAGGAGTCCTCACGGTGTACACGGTTGTGGCCGTAAGTATTATCTGAAACAAAATTGGTAAAAAGTTCATTAATCAGTATGAACGCCGCTATCTTGCTATGGAGGTTTATTAAAAAACAAAATTGACAAAATGGCGGCGGTTTGAAAAAAAAAGTATCAAATTAGCTTATTTTTGGACAGTTTTTCGTTAAAAAATATAAAGATTAACCCTTTCGTTGGCATTGACGCAATAGTGCGTCAAATAATTCCGTGCCCTGTGAGGCATTGACGCAATAGTGCGTCAACCTTTATTTCCCTATTTAACTTGCTCTAATTTTGAAATCGGAGCCTCGCTCGGGGGTTTTTGGGCTCGCTGAATCCAAATTTGAAGTCAAAATTTGGAAATTCAAAATGGCGGCGCCAATATGGCGGACAAAAATAAAAAACTTTACTCCATTTAGATGAAAATTAGTACCCCGGGATTTTTGAGATCGCTCGTTACGAATCTGAACTTTAAATTTGAAAATTCAAAATCTTCAGACTCATAATCAGTGACCTACACAATCTATGGGTACCGAGTTTCATCTAAATCAATCTGTATTATTTGTATTTTCATTCGCCATATTTGTTCGTCATTGTGAATTCCTGAATTTTGAGTTCAGATTCGTAATCAGCGCCCTCAAAATCCCAGAGTACAAGTTTTCAGGATACAAAAATTTTCCTGCCATTTTGGGCACTTTTTGTCGAATTCTCTCTGCCAATGAGTTATGGTCAATGGGTTAAAAAAAGCTTCCATAGCAAGACAAAGAATGGCGTGAAGAATGTTGTGTCAACATTTGAGGAGGATAGCTTGAAAACTTTTCCTATGAGAGTGTACACCGTTTTGAAAAACGACATTTCGAGAAAAACGTGTTTAAAGTTTCGAGTGCGGAATTCATGTAAATTGTCGAGGTACGATTAGTTACGATCAATCGGCGATGCCAGGTCCATGTTCACAACGGTCTGTACTATCGGATAATGCAAAACAAAATATGCAATAGATATTATGCAAAACAAAAACAAAAATCGATTTTTCGACAACTTTACACAGCGATGATTCCTTAAGGGGGAATATCAGTGTGAAAAAAAAATCGATTTTTTTTTGCTTAAATAAATAGTTTTGGCCTTTAAGAATATGCCTACAAATTTTCAAAACAATATTCGGCTTAGAAGTATTCGAAATTGGCGCCAAGCGTCGACGCTCTCAGAGCCTTCTATACGGGCCTTTCTATACTTTAAACGCGTTTTTCTCGAAACCATGTCTTTTGACCTGGTTGACAGCATAACTCTGTCAAATTTTGTCCAATCGACTTCATTAAAAAATGATACTCTTCAGAAAATTTATCGCTATCGTCGCATCGTAGAGTTTTTAAATTGTTTAATTTTTTTTATTAACAATTTACTGCTAATTTTTTGTGTAAAACTCGAATTTTTTTTAACGGCCGTCATTTTTTTCTAATCAAAATGTTCAAATTTCCTACGCTGCTGCGATAGCTATACTATTATAATTTAATAATCTTTTTGAATTTTTGATTTCACATGCTTGCTGTGGCACTCATGCTGTCAACCGTCGGGGAGTCTTTTTTCGAGACGCTATTTTCCGACCGCTCCTCTGTTTAATAAAATGTAATGAAAATTAAAAAAAAAATCCTTGTATGCTTCATTACTTCAATAATTAATACACAAAATTTGAAATAATTTGATCGAGCCATTTTTTTTTAAGTCCCAAAAAATACCTCATTTTTCAGCCTGTCACACTGATATTCTCCCTTAATGTGTCCAAAATGTTGGTATAAAATATGTGTAAAAATTCAAGACCAGATATTACTTGAAGTAAATGGGAAAAAATGAAGGTGAATGTATATCGTAGAATCTGGAAAGTAAATGTGTGTCGGGGACGAAAAAAATGGAAACGAGCAACCTTGTAAATAAATGTAAAATGTTGCATTAACATATTACATTCTGTGTGGCTTTGAGATGTCAATATTTCAACTTTTTCTCAATGCAAATGCCATTTAAAGTGCTCCTGCGATTCGACATCCTCAATTCGGGGCCAAGATCGTATCACTGGTGAGAAGAATTTTCTACGCCACAAGTAAAAAATGTATTCCATAAAAGCTCGTAGATACGGGACTCGAGAGAAAAAAAAGATTGCTAGGATGTAATTTTGCGTCGATCAGAGCAAGAAAGACGAGAGAGAGAGAGAGAGAGAAAGAGGGAAAGAGGGAAAGAGGGAAAGAGGAGAGGGAGAAAAGAAAGAACAAGAGTCTTTACAGACGACGAAGAGTCGCACAATTCCAGGTTCAAGGACCGGTTACCGAATCCTCGAGACCACTAAAACGGCAATTTCTCGAGTTCCGATCTTCAACCGTGAATTAAACCACCTCCTCTTGTTTCTCGCTGCTCTTTATGTTCGTTCTCTTTTCATGCTGTTCGGCTTCAGCCTCGAGGTGAATGTCCCATACGTCGATAATATTGCCACTGAATAGTCAGCGTTATTCCTACAGGGCAATCTTCCTAATTTTTATTTCCAACTTCATGTGCAACAGTCCTAACTGTCGTAAAGTGACACAAGCAATGCATTTAAAATAAACATGACGTTCAAATTTGCATCGTTGGAGTACAATTACTCCTTGATTCGTTTTTCATTTCTTCATTTTCACGCTGATCCAAAGTCTTCTTGTTTCGCAAACTGAGGTCGTAAATCTCTAATAAGAATATGTAAAATGATTGAGTCATTTTCGCAGCCAGAAAAATTCGAACCATTAAAAAGAACTGATTTTCGTTCCGTTCCGAAGATGCAAATTTCAACATCATAAACGAACACGTGTGGGAAAGTTACCTCATACGCCAATGAACAAAATTGTGAACCAGTTTCCGATAAAGTGACATTTACAGATGAAATTTAGATTACCGACCACATATAACGGTCCTCGTTGGCGAAGGATATGCCCATACAAGTTTGTAAATTTAAGGACAGGTTACCGTTCATGACGATGAAAAATTCGATTTTTTTAAACATAATTTGCATCCTTGAAGCGTTTAGAAGACGTAGGTTTGTTCGTTTGGTTTGTCAACATCAAACGTTAAATACAATTTTTCATAACGTTAAACTTTAAGTGCGTTTTTATGGAAACAGCATTTCGCAGCGCGCTGCGTACTCTACAGCTTCAACGGATGAACCGATTTACATGAGTCTCTGCGCTATTGAAAGGATTTTTGTCGAAAGTTGATTTGGAACATTTGTTTTCGTCCGTAGAAGCCAAAAAGGGGAAAAAATTGATTTTTTTTTCAAACGACTGCCATTTTGTTATTCAGGACTTTTTCAGAAAACAAAAACCGAAAAGGCCCCCGAAATTTAGTCTAGCGTAATCATGTTTGACCCGTTTCTGTTTTAACGCGTTACCCCCACTTGTAGCGCAAAAAAGGCTTTTTTCATGAATTTTTTTAAAGAAAACTACAAAACTTTTTTTATCGATCAATATACCATCTTAAAGAACACATCTTGAAGAACTTTCAGTAATTTTTTTATTGAAAAATATTACATTGTTTAATGGCAAATGGCCGTCAATGAAATAATGTTTTTATATACACGGTTTGCGGTGACCAACATTGCGGCGAAGTGGATCATCTGAAGAAAAAAAAATGCGGATGGATTTAGTCAAATATAAGTATAAACTAGTCTTTAGTCGAAGGATTTTAAAAAATATTCATTTTTCACAAAATGGCGGACAGTCAAAGTTAATGGTTCGATTTTAACGAAAAAAAAACGGCCGTTTTTTGGCTACAAAACGGCAATTTTTTTTCGAAAAAAAAAAATCGAACGATTAAAGACTACATTTTTATGTATTAAGTAAGCCTGCAAAATTTCAAGAAGATCGGTTCATTAGTGTTCGAGTAATCTTGGTCTCCGACTTCAGAAATGCCATTTTGAGAAAAACGCGTTTAAAGTTTCAATTAGCTGGTCGTTTATACAACGGATTCTTCTCTTTCAACGCTCATATCTCAGTCAATTTTGTTCGGATCGACTTGAAATTTTCAGCACATATTCTCAGATAATTATACTTAAAAAAATGCAATAAAAAAAATCGATTTTTTCAAAATCGCAAGTGGGGGTAACCCCTTAAATAAACTGGTAAGGTTGCGCAGGATAAAACTCGCCGTGCATGGCTTTATTTAACAAGAGCTGGAGCGGCCGATTTGGATTTTTTAAATAAATAAGATTGGAATTTACTCTCCATTGATATAGGATGTCTCAAAATTACCTGACATTTTAATTTATTAATAAAACGTATTATTTATTCGGAAAGTAGGAATATCTTTATTTTAATATAAGGTACAAACATCTTTAAGGTTTTATTTCAATATAAGGTAAAACAGGTTCTGTTAACATTTTAAACGGATAGCTTGAAAACTCTTCCTTTGAGGGTGGCCACCGTTTTGAAACACACCATTTCGAGAAAGACGCGTTTAAAGTTCGGAGTGCTGGATCTCACGCTCCAATCATTTTTTCCGAAAAAGGCTGTTGCGACCGAAATAATTCGAATTTCGATCTAAAAATTCGACAGAAGGTTTACAATCGTCTATATTATAGGGCAATGCAAAAAAAATCGATTATTTGAGAATGTGACACTGTGATGATGCCCTGATGGTGCATCCAATTGCTTCCTTCAGGTCCGGAATGGTCTATGGATCATTGGCTCGATCGTGCAATTCTCCATGACTAAACCTCAATACTTACTGATGCCAGTTGTCAAAGATTTGTACTCCATGTTCGCCACAACAAAAATGTGCGCGCAATTTAAAATGTCAGGTCATTTTGAGACACCCGTTGAAAGAACAAAATACCCTGAACCCCATTTCCAAAAGTATTTAATTTATGTTCAAAAAAATTCCCGAAGTACATGCATCTTTCGTGCCTCTCGACGGTAACCTTCCGTTAAATGATACAATTCGATAATTACACCGATCCTCTGAATTTTTTTTGGAAGAAAAAACTAGCGGCCATATCGAGGCAAAGATAGAAAGTAACCATCCGAATTTGATAAGGACCGAATTGACTTCGGTTCCTGACAATGTTACTTCGAGGGGACAACAAAAAAAAATACGCACAAAGAGACGATAAATAACGAGAATAGCGCTGACTGCTCGTACGATCGCTAATATACTCGTAGCTTGTAAACGCCTCGTCATTCTCCCATAAAGAAATCTACCGTTAACAAGGCAAACGTACAAACGTACACGCGGAATTTCGTGTTAAAGTTAGCGCTCTTCCCCGATAATGTTCCGTTTCTCTTATTTGCGCGTATTCGCGCATTATTCACGGCCGTGAATTTACAATGCGGAAGATCACGACTCGCAATTCATCTCGCACTCTTATTCTTCCTGCCTGATAATCGAGCCAATTCCTTTGCTCCACGGCGATGGGGTATCCGCGAGTACGAACTATTTGCATATGGACGGCCATTCATTTTTATTCGAGACAAACGAGCCTTTATTCCTATTTATCAGCGGAGAATCAGTCGACGAACATGATTCGTTGGTAAGATTCCAGTTGGAAGTTACGTTACTTTACCGGACAAGCAATTTAACGTCTTTACGCGCAGGTAGCCTTGCCAGTCTTCGCGAATACTGACGGAAAAATACCTCGGTCGCTACTTTTGTGGTTTTCAAGCCAATCCTATCGCCAGGCTTCGATCCATAGAATTATGAATTATTATTTTTTTTTTGAGCTTCACTAAATATATTAAGGGCGGGGTAAAAGTATTAAAACTTTTTTTTTCATTTTTAAAATTTTTTTAAATGAATGCATCATATATCAAGAATATTGTGTTAAAATTTCAAGTCGATCGGAGTAAAATTGACGAAGTTATGAGTATTTGAGCGTCTATTGCTCCATGCCGTTCTCTTCTCTTCTGCGTTTTTCAAACCGTTTTTCTGAGACTTGTCATATTTGAAGTCCGTGTGCACGATAACTCAAAATCTACTGGACCAATCGCTTTGAAATTTTGCACAGTACTCCTTCACATAATTCACCAGGTATTGTCGAGAGCTTTTTTGTTTTTTTTAATAATTACTAATTTTTCAACAACAAATTAGCCGATTTTTTTAGCGAAAATCGGGTTTTTGGCTCCCACGTGCTACGAAAAATCGAAAAATCGAAGAAAAAAAAATCCTCCCGTCATTACCTCGAGAAACATCTCCTTTAACAAATGCATTTTGATTTTTTTGTTTCAAATGATTCTGTTGCGAATTATGGTGCACACCGCAAACCAACTTTTTTTCGAGGCGCCTCCGGGGTTTAATTTTCACTCGCTCAATTTTGAATATTTTGCAATGCAAATTTAGGAGAATGTTGTTCAAATGTTACTTTATTATATGTTAATTTTTCAATAAACGAACACTATTCGTTACGCCAAAAACAAATCTTAAAAACATGCCTTTTTTCGCCGAATTAACTTTACCCCGCCGTTAATAATCGTCTCTGTAAAATTTCAGGGTCGGTTATCGACTTCATTACAGGGAAAAAAATATTGAAATGCGTGATTTTATGAAGGAATTCCGAGACGACGTACTAAAACCCAATTTCCGGTCGCTACGAAATGGTATATAATAGTGGGAATCCGTCAGTTTCTTAAAAATAATCAAATTTACATATTTAAGGGAGACTTGGTCCTTGGAGTGCCATATTTCAGGTGCTTACATTTTATTTTTTTAAAGGAAACGAGTAAAGCTTTTTGAGTGCGGTTTTTTTTCTTGCTTTTATTCATGATATACAGAACGTTAAGAATTTTTTTTTTTTTTTAAAACCAGAATGGCGGCCGTTGCAGCTCCGCGAAAACAGGTCCTTAAATCGCGGGAGGTAAACGGCTGACATCACTGCCCCCTCTTTGTTGATCTGAAACACAAATTCAAAGCATATTATCAATCTGTGACCCTTTGGTCATGGAATGACGGATGGGTATTTCGTTCAGTAAAAAATTTCGGAAAATGGCGGCAATTAAAAAAAAATCGAATTTTCGCGTTTTTTCGCATAAAAAGATAAATAATAAATACAAAAATAAATCTATCGAAAAAAACGATCCGTCATTCCGTGAAGACATATTTTCTGAGTATGCTCTCCAAATTTCAGGTCGATGTGTTAATTACAGCGATCAGGAGAATGTCAGCCATTTTTAAAAACGTGTTTTCGAGAAAAACGCGTTTAAAGTTTTGTAATGTGTTTACAGAAATGTGTTTATAATTACCGCTAAACGGCAATGCCTGGTCCATAGAGGCATCCCTCTTCTTCTAGCTGCTCATGTTGAGCCGCTAACATCTCCCAAGTCCCTTTCAAGGACAAAGTCTCCCTTAACACTTGTAATGATCCAATGGTCTCAGAAAAAATTACGCTTATCGACCTAATTTTTATGTAATATCAAGTTTAATTTGAACTTTCGGTATTGGATTCATTACCACGTGCTACGATAAAGAGACGTGACAGCAAGGCAACAGCTGACTGTAGTCCTAACCTCATCTCACTCATTCGAATTTCCACACATATTTCATTTTTAACCGACATATTTCGCCGACACAAATTTTCCACGCTTTTTACCAGTCGTGGCCCGAATACAATGCTTTATGATTCCCGCATCTGACATTGTTTTGACAGACCGACGTTGAAAAGCATGGAGGTTAAACTCGCCTGGATGAGTAAAAAGAGACGCAGCTAGAACCAATGTTGCCAAATATCAAACCTAGAAATACTGCGCGAATCGTTGGAATAACTGTTTTGTTCATTTTTCCAATTAAATGTGAACATTCATTAAACCAGTTTACACATGGAAAATGTTGGTTATTACAAATGATTTATTTTGCATATGTTGAAAATATAAATTGTACAAGTCTCAAGTATGATCAGTGGTGTGACTAGTGGGACGCGATAGGATTACCTTACAGTCGGAACTTCAGACTGATTGCTAGAATGTGCGAAACCAAGATTTTTCGGTAAATTTGCAATTCGGTAAAATACGGAACTACGTTTAGTTGGAGATGTAGGTACTCTTAGTTTTTTTTTCTCGCGAAAGTAGGTGGTCGGAAGTCTGAGCCTGTTTTACCGAACCAAAGTAGATTAACTCACACCGGCAGTTATTCGAATTATGGCTAGGAGAAATATCAGCACTACCCAAAGTATTGTAGACGAGCAAACATTAACCCTTCGGGGTCACCGTGGGTAAAATCGACCCTTCGATTAACTTTGGGCCCAAATACACAGTAGTTCCGGGCTTTGCATGGGACTTGTGTCGCCATCTACCTGAAGATTGGAGTATCCTCTATACGTAGAGACCGTTGGAAATTTGAATAAAGCGTTAGTACCTTTTTTGGAACGCGTACTAGGCTGCTATTTTTTTTCCAAAAGGACTATGTCTAAGGAGTCTCGGATTCAATTTTTCGGTAATAATATTGAAAATTCGCGGAGTTATGATTTTTCGAGTGAAAAAGTGCATTTTTTTCGTTTTCATCTCTTTACGAATTAAAAAAAAATATTTTGCCATTTCATTTCTTATAAAAGAAATTTTCGTACGTCATCTACAATGTTCAAAGCATGATCCGTAATTTTTTGAACCTTTTTGGATAGATAGCTCGGTGACAATACTGGTTTGAATATTGACTGGGTAGAATCACCCCAGTGTGACCACCGTGCTCGAAATGGGAAGTGTGACCACGAAGGGCTAAGGCGGGATATACATTTAGACAGGAAAAAAATAAGCAATATCAAGGGATTTTTTAAACTAAGAAATAATTATTCTACAATTATCTATCTTTAGATATAACTTAATACTATATTTTAATATACAAAACAATTTTTTTAATGAATTCATCATCAAAATGACGGGGCTGTGGCAGAGCAAAGTTACAGCAAAGTCGCCGCGGAAGTTGCTCATCGGCGTGCAGTTTAGCTTCTCGTAGACTCTGATTTGCAAAAAAGTTCAAACATTTTTTCAGTTAGAACATATATAGTTTCTATGTGACGGTAATAAAATGAAAATGCAAATTTAAGAAAATGGCACGCATTTACAAAAAAAATCAACATTTCACACAACATTTCTGTAAAATGTGGATTAAAAAAGTAGTTTTGTGTCCAATTTTTTAAAA
Source organism: Ophion obscuratus (assembly GCA_964007375.1). Classification (NCBI taxonomy): domain Eukaryota; kingdom Metazoa; phylum Arthropoda; class Insecta; order Hymenoptera; family Ichneumonidae; genus Ophion; species Ophion obscuratus. The sequence goes on from OZ023313.1 coordinate 22,044,728, forward strand.
ACAATTCTCGTCAAGTAGAAGGCACTAATATTATCAATATTTCAACCAAGTTTCAACTCAATCGGCTCAACAGTTTTTGAGTAATTCTGCACGCCAATTTCGATAATGCAATTTTGAGAAAACCGCGTTTAAAAATCACGCTCGCTCCGAATCCGAGCGGTGAGGCACAGCGTTGACGGGTTGTAGCGTTTAAAGTTTTTCGAATTTCTCTTTGAAACTTTGTGACAATATTCTACATATATAGTTCTATCGTTTAAAGAAAAAAAAGAAATGGATTTTTTGATCATTGTAAATCTATATCCCGCCTTAAGAGAGGATACCACTATGAGGGGCCGGAAAAGGGTAGTTTTTTCGATTTTTTTTTGTTCTACTAGATTACTTATTTGGGATTTGGAAAAAAGGTATGTTATTAGGGGGAGATATACACCTAGGAGCCGGAAAAAGGTCATTTTTGTGCATTTTTCAAGGAAAACTATTTGAAATTTCGTATTGGGGTTTTAATTATCTAAAAGTATATACATTCAAAAATATGTTTAATTTTCTTTATTTAAAAATATCAAAAATATACAAGGATATTGTATGATCCTTGGAGCGTCGTAAAAAAATCTGCGTATACGATACCCAGTGGCGTTTCATCAAAAATCATCTGAGAAAAAAACCAAAAAGGTTATTAAATTAGATACTATAATCTAGTACTTGTCATAGCCGATTTTGAAAATATCAATTTATGACAAAATAGCGGACGTTTGAACATAAATAGTGATTTTTGGGCCAAAAATTATTTATTATTTTGCATATAAAACAAAAACTAAGTAACGGAAAAAAGAATCCTATGACAAGTGCTAGATAATGGTGTATAGAATAACCACAAAAAACCTCAAGGCAATCGGTTCATTGGTTTTCGAGAAATTTTGGGTACCGATTTGAAAAACGTGATTCTGAGAAAAACGCGTTTGAAAATTTGGGAATGAATAAATCATGAAATTTGTCAACTTACATGGAATCATCGATACCAGGCCCATAGTGTAGGTCTTCTACGGTCGACGGAATGTTCATAGCTTCTAAATCCTCGACCTCGACCATCTAGGTGTATGTCTCCCGTTAAGCATACATGGAACTTTTTTCGTGTAAATTTTTATTAAAAAAATTAACAACGTTATTGAGGTATAATAGACCATCAGTATAAAAAATGCGGTCCAACGGCCGGATCGATAACTTGACAATGGTTGGTCTGAAAAATAAAAAAGTTTTATCATCCATCTAAACGTAGTTCTCGTTCTACGTAGCCGTTTTTCGAAAAAAAAAAATCATATAACGGCGCGTGTCCAAAAAAAGTGTGATTTTGGTGAAATTCGTACGTTTATTCGAGGGCTCAAAAAATACTAAATTACAAACGGCTACGTACAACGGTAACTACAGCAATTACGGAAATTTCGGTTTCAAAAATATGAAAATTGGACACCTATAGCTAGAGTTACAATTCCGGCCAAGTCGAGAAAAACGCGATTGAAAATTTGACTTGGTCAATTTTCAATATTTCAACGACATTTTTTTTACGTATTCTTGAATAATATGTATACTTTGCGAAAAAGCAAAAAAAAATCGATTTTCTTGACCCGTCACTGGTGTCCCGCCTTAAATTGAAGCAATGGACGAATATATTTTCCAAAAAGCTTGCAATTTTTTACTCCCATTTTTCGACTATCTCCCCCGACCAATGTAATACGAGGAATTTCATCGTGTTTCCCTGTGTGCCAGACATACCGCTGTACGGTAACGAAAATTCGTATTTTCGGGGTACATCGCGAGGAATTTATAACGGGGTCGGGGAAAGCTATGAATAAGAACGCACTGTTTACCCAACGTGTTCGCTTGGATGTGTGGAAATACACTCGCGGGAATAGAGAAATTTTGGTGTGTGTGGGGATTAATAAACACGCGCTCGTCTGTCCGTGCGTGTGTATTTCTCTCCCCCCCCCTCTCTCTTTCTCTCTCTGTGCACAATTCGTGTGAATGTGCTTGGCAAAAGTGGTTAATTCATCCGAGAGGCTCCATAAGAGACTCCGATACTCTATGATTTGCCATTCGGTACGTGACGTGAGCAAGGTACGAATTAACGAAACGTTTATATCTCTTGTATCGAGCGTATACAAATAAGATGAAGAGAACTCCAATCATCGGCTCCGATGGTTCCTAACTTGATTACGTTTTATTTTAACTTGCTGCTGACTCATTACTGTACATACGTTATAACCTGGATTACCGGAGTTCGCCTCAGCAGCTTCGCTAACCTACCCCGGTTTTTCTGTCCCACCAGGTATTGCCTCTGTAGTGTCACTTAAATAGACAGGGAAAAGCGGCCAAGTGCGCGTCGTACCGTGCGCGGAAGTAGGGTTCGGTAGCTGGCTTGCGCGGATAATTTTTACATCAAGGCGGGAGCCTGAATTAGAAGGTCGAAAAAGCGTTTTTTTGGGAATTTTTTTAGAAGGGAGCAAATCAAGTGAGCGCAGTAAACATTTAGGTATCTTTTCGTGGATATTTGAAATGTATAAAAAAAAAGTTTCAACACGAAACAATAAATGAGAGCAGATTTATCAGCCTATTCCTTGTGCGTCTTGCCATTGCAGTCAATAGAATTTTCAATTGCCATGTATTTTTCTTCTGGGTGAATTAAGAAAAAAGCTGAAAAAATAGTGAAATTACAACTTTTTTCAGGTGGGGAAAGAATATGTGTTAAAAAAAAAACACTTTAACGTGCTATAAAAATTATTTAAAAAGACTTTTTCAACGACTTTTTTTATTCACTTAGAAGAGATTTTCATACTGAAGAAAATAAAGTTTGGTTTGATTCAATAGGTCGTTTAGTTTTTTTGCTATCACGCCCGCTAGTTTGGAAAAATCGTGGAAATGAAAACTGGAGAAAACGCGCATCAAAGTTTTCAATAGGAGGAAATATCAATATCAGTCGCTTCTCTGCTTTTGGGCTTGTATCTTCGGAAATATTTACAACTGGCCTCTGTAACTTTGTAAATATATTCTTGGATAGTTGGACACTTTAAGCAACTAAATAAAAAAACGATTTTTCGTACCTTCTGAATCAGGCTCACGCCTTCAAGACTTCATTTCGATCAAAACGTTCGCCAATTAATGTGTCGTTCGTTGAACAACAGTATTTTACAAACACCTGTGATTACAGGTGTTCACAGTAAAATATGGCAGATAGAAACTTGTCAAATTAAAAACCGATTTGAATAATTTTCCGAAACTGATTATTTTACAATAATCGCAACGATTTTACTTGAAAGTAGTCAGTGCATGCCATTTTTATGAATTGTCTTCATTTTTCATTAATTATATTTTCGGATTTTTAAACCTAGAGATTCGGGGGGGGGGGGGCGAAGGGTTCAATGTTACAGACATGACAAAATTTCAAGGGTGCTTGCGGCACCCTGGAAAACGAATCGTTTCCTGCTACTTAAGGGGAGGTACCTGAGTGAACGGCGAGAAAAACAGGTAAACTTCGCGAATTTTTATCTCAAAACCTAATGTTTCGATTGGATCCGGTTTATTAAATTGGAAAATATGTACATTAAAGTATGTTTAGGAATTTTTAAAATCAAATTCGTTGACTGGAAGCGATTCAAATGCGATTATCTTGAAACATAGTTTTCAAAGTCGGTGCCAGATGTATCTCGAAAACGGCTTGTCCGATTTTGTACAAATTTGGATAAAATATTCTTCGATAGTTTTTCTCGTTCGCCACGTAGGATTTTTTTTTATATTTTCATTTTTGACGGAATTGCGACCGTTTTAATTTAACATTCGTTTTTCGTTCGCAATCTCCGACGGTTTTGGATTGCATACACATTGCCTAAAAAAGCAATGGTTCAATCAAATGAAAAACCCCTACGTGGCGAACGAGAAAAACTATCAAAGAATATTGTATTTAAATTTGGACAAAATCGGACACGCCGTTTTCGAGATACATCTGGCACCGACTTTGAAAACTATGTTTCGAGATAATCGCGTTTGAAGCGCTTCCAGTCAACGAAATTATTTTGAAAAATTCCTAAACATACCTCAATGTACATATTTCCCAATAAAAAAAACCCGAATCCTATCGACCATTAGTTATTGAGATAAAAATTCCCGAAGTTTACCTGTTTTTCTCGCCGTTTACTCAAGTACCTCCCCTTAATGTACCCAAGCATCTTATGGTATTGAAGTTTGCATCGTTGGAACGCAACTAAAATGTATATATATATATATATGTATGTATTTTTGTTCGTTTCGCAGTATTTTAGACTGCAAAAATTACCGAAACATTTTTGAGGATTCTTATTGAGAATCTATAATCAAAACCGCAAAATAGAAAATTTTCGATAATAATAAAAATAAATAAATGACAATCAAGAAGAATTTTTGTTGCATCCGAACGATGCTAACTTCATTTTGCTTCCATTCATCGAACTATTCGTAGAATTTGACGGAATACAACAGTGATCATGGCACAATACCAATATGACAGAACAGTATAAAAAGTGTTTAGTTTCTAGTTGAATTATATGTTTATACGTGCGTACGAACAAACACGCGTATATAGCAGGGTGGTTTTTAAAAGGGATGTCCAACAACGTTGAGTTTTGAGAGATCGGATCTCGAATACACGTATGTGGGGATCAGCGTGTGCGTGTTTCTGTTCGTGTTTTAGCCTTTCATCATCTTTCGTGAATATATAATTTCCCTCGTGACTCGTGTATACTGACAGACAAAACGAACACTCGTTAACATCGCGCTCGCTATATCCGTGTACTTTCGCCATCCTTCTCAGAGTGGTATTTCATCGTTGTATCGCCGTGTACGAGAATTGCGAGTTCCTCTTCCGCGAGTTGGATTTTAGCTCACCTATTTTCACGGCGTTACGGGGATTTTTAACTGACGATTCATAATTTTTAATGACATGTCTTATTATAATCGTCGGAACGAACATGTGCAAGAAAAAATCCGGTATTCGTGTCAGTTGTGCTTGGTCTTGAAAGCATTTTTTTCTGGTGTAAAGTATACCGAGTTATTCTTGAATAACGTTGTTTTTCCTACGAGCCTACGCGTACAATCTTAATTGCTGATGACCTTGAATAATAGTCGGTGTACATCGACCAAATCCGCCGAGCTTGGTTGGATCGTATTTGGCCATTATCAAGCACAATTTTCGTATATGTGGTGCACTTTTTATGTAGTTGATTTAACGGGAAGTCCGGAAGCCTGAAAAAGTTATAACTTTACACTGAGAGAGTCCATGGTATTTGCAAAAAACGCCCATGGTAAAAGAGGGGATAGTAAAATTCCCTATGGTTTATTGACACCGCAATCATAATATGGTCAAGACAGCTATAAGCGAGAAGTATATCTAAACATGCGATCTGGATGGCGTTTTTGGCTATCTATTATTCCCGAAATAGTTATTAACTATTTTTAAAGACTTGACAATATAGATGTGGTTAATTCAGTACTGTCACAAATTCGACTCAATACTAATGTTGTATCCCGTACGTTCAGGTTTTTGTTGAGGTTAAACTTCTACTATTCTATTCAAGTTTGTACAATTTATATGGTTAACATTTGATCGAGTATAATTTGTAAGACGACCTTATGAGAAGTGACTATTCGAAAAAAACTATGCTAATATTTATTTATAGCGAAGACGTAAATCATTTGCAGTTGGAGCAACCACGGCTTGGTTTTAAGAACTACCTGTATCTCGCAAACTTTTACATAGTATGTTGTTTGGATAGCAAAAATAGGATATCAGTTCAACACTTCCTCCCGTAGTTCGCCTTCTGTTTTTGTACACTGAGAAAAAAAAAATCATTGGTCCTATATCATTGGTGTTATTGAATGAAATTTTGTTGATTCAATTGCACATCATAACATGATAAAATTGAAAGTTTTTTTTTCATTAAAAAGATATATTGTTAGCCGACAACAATATATTATTGAAACTATCTAAAAAATTATGGCGAACAATTATATAGTTTTCAATGCAATTTCTGCAAAGAACGAAAAAAAGCGTTTCAATTCATAACATGAATATTGTCGATTCGAGTACACAAGAAAAATTGAATTTCGCTCGTTTGATTCAAATAACATTTCTATTGAGTAAATATATTATTTTATTGTTTTCACCGTATCCGATATTGATTTTAAGTACATTATTCGTTAAAATATTAATATTTTATTTTGATTGAAAAATATTAAGCTAATGTCTGAATTGGTTAAAAAATTATGCGAAAGTGAAATTTGTTTCTTGCACATTTGGTTGAAAAAATTCAACCATATCATGGCTGAGCGCCACCGAAATTATAGGTGTGAGGAAACCCGTAGTTCTCGGAGTAACCGCTAGAAGCCGCACGCGCGCTCGTTTCTCGTAAGCGTAACGCGAACCGAAAATCTACTTAAACGCCGGAGAAACTCTAAAGAGTATCGCTTATTGGCCTGTGGCTAAGATCAAGGTGTAGTATTTGTTCTAATCAGTTGAATATCTGATATTCTCTCCATGGATATTCCATTGGATATCTGATATTCTCTCTACTATTATCGTGGATGATCATTCTAATGCTCACTTTTTATTTGAGATTTAAAACGAATTGAAAAACTTACGTCCCATGGCATATTCATTTCGATGTAGTAAAGAAATAATTAATTCTATTGATTATATTTTTGTACGACATAAAAAAATGTTTGTAGCAACCGCTTAATTATTTCATCCAATACATCTACGGATTGTATGTAGAATGATTTCGATAGAATATAATTTTATTTGAAGGATAATGTAGATATTTAGAGAACAGAAGAGCTTTTTCAAATAAAATAATATTCTATTTAAATCAATCACATTTTCCAATATTTTATAGTATTGAAACAATCTCATATATCGGTGGTACTCCGCAACAGCACATTTATTTGGATCAACCAATATATTTTTTTGATTCAATTGGTTTCTTTTCTCAGTGTAGGACACACTTTTCTATGTATATAGCAGGGTGCATTATAATATGGTACAAATCACTATAAGCATCGTCGCAAATCACAAGCAACTTTTAAATCAATGTATATATATTTTTTAATTCTGTTTACAATTAGGATCTTGGGGGAGTACGTTTTTGACAGTGTCAGGGAATACCCTAGGTATGATTAGTGGTTACGGTTAATATATGTGCATACTTTACGCAACTGCTAAAATATCTGTAAGCAGTACCGGACTTTTGGCAGTAACGATGGCTATAAAATATTATTTTACCTTCAGGCAAATATAAAATATAGTTAAAACATGGATGACAACGCCATACATTTCTCTCAGTGTACGAATTGATTTGCTCAAAAATGGAATATCTATTGTATTTGTAGAACTTCATTGCATATGTTTCAAAGTGTATGCAACTATTTTGAGAATTGATCTTTCCCTACGAAGTGGTGATGTTGGAGACTAGTAAGCGTAAGTGTTTTGGGCGGGATGTGCTGCGGAGTTTCGACGGCACAAGTGCCAAAAAATCATACCTGTAAAAGAGGACTCATTTTTTTTTATTATCTGCCTGATAATAGGTGGAGAAATTCGTAGGGAATTTAATAAATATCACTTTTCATATATATGGCAAACATTTGAAAAAATTTTTTTTTCAGAAATAAAAATCATGTAAAATTGTTCATAACGAGAAGTTTTCCTACGCATTTACGTGGATAATTTAATTTGGTGGATACTGTGGAAATGAGAAGTGAATCGAATAAATTTGAATCAAGTCATACCGTCAGCCACTTGCAAAGCATTTGTTTCAGAAAGTCCCTAAAGTTTCGAGTCCCATTATTTTCAGTTTGGTCCTGGAAATCGAACATTCAAAATAACTCTTTGGTATCATACCCGGCATCTTTTTTGAGACACTAAAGTATGATTTGAAGCTAAAAAATATGGTTTTCACCTATCCACTGGATAAGCGTTAAATCCTTAAGTTCTGTTTTAAGGGGGAGAATACCTTTAGGCGAAGAAAAAGTTGCTGATTTTCATGATTTTTTTTTTAAGTAAAGATTTTTTCACCATTTTTTAGACTTAGGGTATGTTTTATTACTACTCTTCGCTGTTCCATTGTATTTCTTTTATTCATCTTTAAATATGGCGGAGGTGTGGCATGATCGTCCAAACGGATTGCGGCGGATGTTGTCGACGGCGTGACACGTAGCGTCGCCAGGATTAATCTGAACAAAAAGCCAACGAATACTTTTCTTTCGTTAATACTCATACGCAGAATATGAACCAAGAAAAAGTGAGAAATGTTGAAGGTCTACGAAATGTTACGCTTTGAAATAAAAAGATTAAATTTTCCGAAAAAAATTGCTAAATATTGCAATAAAAAATACTTTTATTTTAATTTTCAATAAGGTTAGAAAGATATATACGAAATTTCATCAGAATCGGTCGATTAGTTGTTTAGATTATATTAGAAAACCGTGCCATACCGGCGCCATTTTTAAATATTTATAAAAGAAAAATACCATTTAACAGCCAAAAGTAGTAATAAAACATACCCCAATCCTTAAAAATCGTAAAGAAATGTTTCCTTTAAAAAAAATCATAAAAATCATAAAACTTTTCCCTCGCCTCAAGATATCTCCCCCCTTAATATATTGAAATACTTGGCTCAATTCTTCACTTGCAAAATATTCGTTACCGGGCTGTATCTTATTTGTGCCGTACCAACGTCAATTCGGTCACTTTCGTTTACGTAAATTTTAAATTCTCTTTAATTCAATATCGACGGTGCTCGGTAGCGAAAAGGGAATACAATTTTACGCACAGTAAGCGTTCTATTTGCCCGTCAATAGTATTGTCGGGGCTGGTTTGGCCTCGTGACTTTAATCGAAACATGCGGCGGAGAAAACGAGAGAGGCTTCGGAAGCCAACACGGGTTTATCGAGCGTGCGTGTGTGTATGTCAACCTAGCATACTCGTTGTGGCACATATCCACTCGGTGAAATCCAATTTTGTGGATCTTTTTACCAACATTCAACCCCCCCCCCCTACCCCCTCGCACCGCCGAGTGTCTTTCATGGTGAGACCGAAGTAGGAATCGTGAGAAGACCCCACTGTGTACGAGAACTACGCAGGATGATGGTTCGTACGTTTCGACGAAGAAATTTTGCTGCGAGTCGTTTCGCTGTTAGTCCTGCGGAAAATGCGATTACGGTCGAGGTATCCTTTTTGGTAAATATTCGGAAGTGTCACTCCCGCTAAAAAGATGCTGTACATTTTTTTATGAATTCTTTATGATTATAAAACCTCATATTAAGTTATACTTTAATGACGCATAATGTTTTTGGGTTTGTTTGTTTGGGTGGATCCAGATTCGGGAGAATCTGACGCGATGATGAAGGAATATGGCGCGATGCTCGTGGTAAAACCCCAAAAATCGGACGACACGATCTTTAAAAAATCTTTATAAAAATATTTATTGACATTGTTTTTTGTCATAATAATATTAAATATTTGACAACAAAACAATGTCAATAAAGTTTTGTTGTCATAATAATTTATTGACATTGTTTTGTTGTCATAATAATATTAAATATGATGTTTTTTAACTGTAAGAAAACACCAAAAAAAATCAGCTCGATTCTGACAGGAGTGACACTTCCGAATATTTGCCTCCTTTTTTTTACAAGCTTTTATTTAACTTGACTTGGTGTGAGATGCAAAAGGAAAATCGACATTTTACCCACTTACCGACTACTTAGGGCTCTGAAATTTTGCAAACATGCATATAAGAGGTGACGATACATGGAAAGTGAATGGGAACATATGAATTAGATGGAAGTGCTCTCGGATCGCACAATCGTTAAAAGGGTCCAATAGGTAAAATAGGTTGATAGGTAAGGTCCAATAGGTGGTGAGCCAACATCTATATAGATGCGACCTATGACAGTTCTCCAGGATTTCTCGTGACAATCAACCAATAATAACGCCGGTTCGTTTGGAAGGATTGACCCCTCTTTGCCACAATTTCAGAGCCCTAGTAAAATCAATTGAAGGCCAAAGAGAGGCCGGGTTGAAAGTCCGAACTTTGAATGCTCCGACGGTTTAAAATTCCGAATTTTAATGTTTCGAAATTCAAGCTGGGGCCGGGATGAAATTGCGAACTTTGAATGGTCAGAACCCTCAAAATTCCGAAAGAATTGTACACGAAGTACAAAAACCCCGAAAATCTTAACACCGTCAAAAGAACTCGCCTATGGAAGATTTAAAAGTTTCAAAATTTTCAATAAATCGTACACTGAATGAGTGTACAAAATTGCGAGTCAATCCGCTCGTTAGATGTCGAGAAATCGTGTACACCGTTTTGGAAAACAGCCAAATATCATTGGCGGACGAGCTAGATCGATCGATTTGATATAATCACTGACTATAGTTTTTGCAAAAAGAACGATGCTTTCTCGAAAAACATATATACTATATTTCCTATGTAACGACTAGATATATTAGAATATATTATATATATAGAGAATAGATATGTTAGAATAGAATAAATATATTTCGTTAGAATTGCATTTACGATTTTACAAGTCAAATGTTTTTTTTAACCCAGATAAATAGATCGACAAAATTGTAATTCTCAAAGCGTGATGAAATAATCTTATTTTTATTTGTTTATTTTTCGAAGTATATCAGCGCTGTTCCATTTTTCAAAATTATTATCCTGGATATATAAACGCCCGAGTGTGTACGCGGCGCAAGGTCTCTCCGAGCTCACGTAAGGCATTTAAGTTAGTTAGTCGTTGCATGAAGGTGCTTTTAAGATCGTTATCTCCAGGATGGGCTCAGCCAGTTGGTTACCAGTCTGGTCATTAAATCTTCTCGCTTCTGGGCGATGAACGTTGCGAGAGACAGGGTTATATATATATATATATATATATATATATATATATATATATATATATATATATATATAAATGCACACACATACATACTGCTCGGGCTGAATGCATTAGGAACGTTCGTCGAACTTTTGCAAAGCTCCGGATAGCTCCATCGCTCGTAGTTTTCCAGGCCTCCCTTCGAACCAGAACTTTATATCGCTATTCCGGTGACGTTGCCGCATGCGCAACGCTGATTGCATCCACCAGAAAGAAATACGCGATCTTTCTTCCTACGAATGATTTATATCGCGGCATTCTTTGCGCCATATTACTCTGGCATTTCCAACCCATTAATTTTTGGTTTATGGGATAAGAGCGTCATCTCCAGCCGATTGCCGAACATTTTTCTCGTTATTTGCGATTCAAGAGATCAGGACAACGATGATAAACCGCCACAAGATGATTCGCCGGACAAATGATGCGAAGTTTTTCAACTCCTCGAATAGTTATGTTCTAAAGAACACGCCCATGTAGTTCAAGAAAATGCCGTACACATATGATCCCGTTGTGTAAGTGTACAGTGGACGGTGGAGTTTTTTTTATGATCGCTAACCTAATGTTTCTGGTTACATTTTCTCAACCTTGGTGAAATCTGCAGAGAACCAGTTTCTTGAATGCACACCTTTCCATCGATATAACTTTGAATATTCATTTCTTTATTTTTATTATAATCGAGGGCCTTTTTGAAAATTGAGGTTCGGTATGTTTAATAAGCATAAGTGAAAATGTTTGAGTGATTTTCACAGCCTACAAAAGCTAAGAAATTGAACCATTAAGAGGTTAAGTTTAATTTTGAAGAAATAAGTAGGATTGAAAAATCGTTTCGACCTTTTTTTGCATGTACGTTAATAAAGTTGTGTACCAAATTTTATTAAAAAATGTTAATGATTAACCCTTTCTTGACACACTTATATTTGGCCACGATTTTGAAACACTGGGTCAATTTGACCCGGATGGTACTTCATCTACCTGCCCTTTACAACCCTTTGGTCCTTTTTTTATCGAATGAAATCCGGGATATACTTCAAACATTTCTCAATATATCTGCATAATACAAATTCTGAAAGCATAAAATTGAATTGTAAAAAAAAATATTGAAATCTTTCAATGTACTAAAACTTTCTTTCTTTGGGAAAGTGAGCAGTTTATTCCAAATTCGTCCGGGTCAAAATGGCCCAGTGTATCAACGTAGGGTTGAAGAAGTTGTAAACAATCTCGTGGAGGACCTTTGAATGTGAGGGGCAGCAGGGTACTTGATTTTGGCCGCCCAGTTCATCAGCAACAAACCCAAACAGTTTTTTTCCTTAAAATACATAATATTGGCTAAGATTTGACCAAGCTCCTTCGGTGATCGGGTTTCAAGCATAAAATAAAAATTCATTTTTTTTCGACTTCCTGAGGATAAATGACATCATTATTGCTAATAACTAATGGAAACAAATGTTAAGAAGAAAAACGTCGGTCAAGACTACACCACTATTACACTGAATGAGTGTACCAAATATCAAGTCAATCCGTTCATTACATGTCAAGAAATCGTGTACACCCTTTTGAAAAACATAATTTTAAGAAAAACGCACTTTAGACCCTAAAAAAGGCTATTTTCATGCATTTTTTGGATATGTTTACATTACAGATAGTGATATAAAAGTTGTTACACTTAATAAATACACTTTCGAAATACATTCAAAAAATTGTATTTATTCATTTAAGTCACTATTTATAGACGTAAATGGTAGTTAAAAAAATGTCCGAAAATAATTGAAGGTCTGCTCTGTTGATGGTATCTCGGAGATGGATTATCCGAAACAAAAGAATTAAACGGTTTTAGATTCAGTATATTAATGGCTATAGCGCATATCATACGATTTTTTATGTATGCAAAAATAACAAAATGGCGGACATTTTTTTGAAAAAACAAAAAACGTGTTTTTTTCACCGTTTTTGGTAAAAAAATAGTAAATATAAATTTTTTTTTAAATCCTTGATATGCGCTGTAGCTATAATTGTAAAGAATATGTGGTCATAATTTCATAAGGATCGGTTTAGTAGTTTCGAAGATTTTATCAACAAGCCGTCGAAAAACGTACCGAGACAAACGCGTTTAAAGTTTGTTTGGGTTACATAAATACATTTTAAAAAAACGTTTGAAATGTATTTCGATAGTGTATTTATTAAGTGTAACGACTTTTATATTAATATCTATAATATAAACCTATCGAAAAAATGCATGAAAATAACCTTTTTAGCGTCTAAAGTGAGAAGCCCTCTTTAAGCATCACTAGCAGTTCTATCGTTGTAGTCATAAGTTTACCTTCAATCTGCGATTCCTGCATCATATGTTGGCCTCTTCGATTTGACTTGCTTCAAGCGACTATCAATTTCTTGAAATTGTCACAGTACTGATCGAACCCCTTAAAAAGAATAAATCTTGGATTTATTTGGCCGTTCGCATCGTTTGCATTTCAACGATGCAAACTTGAACGTCATCCATTGATGTGTTTAGTGACTTCAGGGGTAATATCAGTGTGAAAAAAATCGATTTTTTTTTGTTGCTTAAATATATAGTTTTGGCCTTTAAGAATATGCTTACAAATTTTCAAAACAATATTCGGCTTAGAAGTATTCGAAATTGGCGCCAAGCGTCGACGCTCTCAGAGCCTTCTATACGGGCCTTTATCTACTTTAAACGCTTTTTCTCGAAACCATGTTTTTTACCTGGTTGACAGCATAACTCTGTCAAATTTTGTCCAATCGACTTCATTCAAAAAGGATTCTCTTCAGAAAACTTATCACTATCGTCGCATCGTAGAGTTTTTTAAACAATTGTTTACTTTTTTTTACTAACAATTAACTGCAAATTTTTTGTGTAAACTTCGATTTTCTTTAATGCGCGCCATTTTTTTCTCATCAAAATTTTCAAATTTCCTACGATGCTGCGATAACTATACTATTATGATTTAATAATCTTTTTGAATTTTTGATTTCACATGCTTGCTGTGGCACTTATGCTGTCAACCGTCGGGGAGTCTTTTTTCGAGACGCCATTTTGCGACCGCTCCTCTGCTCAATAAAATGTACTAAAAATAAAAATAAACAATTTCCTTCCATGCTTTATTACTGCAATAATTAATACACAAAATTTCAAATAATTTGATCGAGCCGTTTAAAACAAAAATCCAAAAGAATACCTCATTTTTCAGCCTGTCACACTGATATTCTCCCTTCATTCACAATTGTATGAGCCAAAAGAAAATGTTGGTCCTCCACCCCGTTTCAACTCATGTCCCTATCGCTACGTGCCCTCTGCGACCTTCCATCTTGTTCTCAAAAGCACGTAATCATTGATAGGCCTATTTCTCGTTCTCTTACTTCAAGGCTGCTGCAAACCTCGTTTCACACAAACTACGCGGAGAATAAACGTTTATTCATTATCGTTGAATCGCAAGCGGTAAACATAATTCTCGTTTTACATTTTATGTTCAGCGAATGTCGAGGAAACGCTGGATCTATCGTTGTCGCTGCAGGATTATCATCTTCAAGAAGTAACGCTGTACGCAAAGCAGGGACGAACTCTTGGCGCGGCGCTGAGCTCGCAGGACATAATGGCGCTTCAGAGGCAGGAAGAGCGAAGAAGACATCAGGCAAAGCAGAGCGTTTTTGGCTTTATGTTCAGAAAATCGAAGGAGAGCTCATTGAGCATCGACAGTCTTGGCGGAAGAAGCGTGTCACCGGCGAGAAGCGACGAGACCGGAAGAAGCGTGAGCCCGCTGGCGCCACCATCGAGGCCACTGAGAAAAAGGAGACCGGCACCGAAACCTCCCGTACAGACGTCCATTTCCAGTGAAAACGACGACGAGTCGAAACTCGTCATTAGTCACAGTCGCAATAGCAGCGACAGTTCGGGCTATCACGAGGCCTCCGTTCTCAGTGATAATCCCGACTCGAGCGCAAGAATGCCCGAAACTCTGCCGAGACGAAGCAAACCACCTTGCAAGATCGAAATTCCGAGGAAACTCGCGCAAACGTCCCAGGCTAGCAAGAGTCTTGGCAATCTAGCTATGGCTTCCGGAGGACTTAGTCATGCTGTCAGCAGCTCTTCCATAAGCTCCACCGGTGTGTATCACATTTCGTCGATTTACCCACTTTGATACATGTGACGCCATTCTTACAAATAATCTATAATCATAAAACTACGTTTCTACAAATAAAAATTGACAAGAGCTATTTAGGGTAATTGCAAATGAGTTAGGCTAGGTAACTGTCAATTCTTGTAAAATGTTAAAGCTATTGGCAGTCACATGCTTGACACAATTGTTGCATGGCTGGAAAGGCCAAGGATGCATAACTCGGTTGCTCTTTCCTGAAAACAAACTGCACACATAGTCCAGTCAAAGAGACGAAAACCCAGCACTTTTGAGTGGCTATACCAGTGTGAACGCTGAAAATTTGGGTGATTTTCGTGAACTTTTTGGGAAAAAAGTTCTCTATTATATGTTCCGGAAAATTAAGAATATATTTGACTATATTTGACCTATAGATCATAATTTTTTCATGGAAAAATATTGCGATCCAAGCGACTTGTGCGCTGCTTTCGGAGGCGCGAAAAAAAAGTTCCTCCACTGCTGACATGATTCCGGCCGATTGAGTAGCCGAAAACGTAAAAGGAAAAAATGTTAAACTGGAAGGCATTTCCTGTACAATGACGTAGGATTTTCGAAAAATATCAAAATTTAACAAAATGGCGTAGTTATGCAAAAAACGTTTGTTTTTTTGTCTATAAAATGGTCGTTTTTTTCAATGCCAAATCGTCAATTTTCATCCAAAATATCCTACGTCATTGTAGAGTAAATATATTCAAGAGTACTCAGTTCAAATTTAAAGTCAATCGGATAATTGCTCTTTGAGTTACAATGTCAGCAAATTTGAAAAATCTAATTTCGAGAAAAACGCGTTTAAAGATTTAACTATCGAATTTGCAAGATAAAATTATATTGATATAAATGAAATAACTGATAATGATATTCTTGAAAGTATAAACTGTCGAAAAAGGCAAAAAAATCGGTTTTTTAAGTCTTGCACTCGTATAGCCCCTTAAAAATTGCCGAATCTCGATAATTAATAGCCCGATGAAAAAAGGTTTCAAACAAAAGTTGTTTGGGATAATAAAATTCCTTGTCTGGGTCAGTGTTGCTCTCGTGTTTTTGTGCCGCTGTTTTCAAAGATAGGGGATTGGACGTCACATCATTTATACGTATTTTATTATTCCAAACAACTTTTGTTTGAAACATTTTTTGATCAGGTTATTAATTGTCGAGATACAGCGATTTTTAAGTTTTCAACCCCTATTTCTCAGGGTTGGGGCGAGTTGAAGAGCCAAATTTTATTGGGGTTACTTTCAGTATGCGACCATCTACCTTCAGTCAAAAATTCATATTCTACGCTAAAAAGTGCTGGGTTTTCGTCTCTTTTACTCGACTAATAATCGAGCCGTCACTTTGGAGACCACCAGCGAATATATCCATTCGCATAAAACGTTAGATACTTTTTGTTTTATTTATGCGTAGATGGAAACTCGACTAACGCTCTGTCAAGGCTGGCTAAGAGCTTTGCAAATTGTATTTTTCTTTGTTACTTCCGAAGCATACTACATAAAGAATCTTCAACTAACTAATCGATCAAGGATTACCGCTTAATCCTCAATTAATTATTTTCAAATAAATCTTAAATTAAATTACTCGTTAATCCTTAATTAACCCTAAATTAAAAAGCGAAATCATTAGATCAACCAGAGACAATTCATTCTATTGTTACTATATTATTAGTTCGAAAAAGTCAATCTATTCAAAACCCAGAATAAATTTTCTCGCATAAAAAAATGGACGATTTATCTTATTTCGTAAAAGTTCCTTGGTCTTTTTTCACGATAAATTTTACAATTAGACGACTCTTGCTCGTACAATAAATTTCTCCGCATATTCAACATGAGACAAGATAATGCATAATTTTCATAAAAATGTTCATTTTATTGATACGACGTCAATAATGCCAACACAATGCATACTTTATACATGTATATTATTTTCATCTTCCTTTGCCACCAGATACAAACTCAAGTGAGTGAATCTTTATCTCGCCACAGGAAAAAAACCGGCAGGCCGCTTATCACATCTTTTTTTAACAATCTATTACGTCGATAATTTTACAGGTGTACGAAAGAAACGCGCTGCACCGCCCCCTCCGATGGCGAGGCCACTGTCGTCGGCGATATCGACCCAGGCCCTCGAGCGAATCGTCGACTCCGAAGAATCGTTGACATCCGACATCGACATATCGAAATCGCCCTCGGACATTGCAGCATCGTCAAAGGCAAATTCGGACATTGGGGGCAGTTCGAAGGCAAATTCGGACATCGGCGTTCACTCGATGGGCTCGAAACCATCGTCGGAAATTGGTTACAAAATTGACGCGGAATTCAGAGCCGCGTTGGCAGACCACGAAGACATTATCGAGATCGAGAGACATTCGGAGCCAGAGCCGGACATTAGGCTGAAATCATCCTCGGGACTTCCAGCTAGTATCGCTCAGACGAAATCCGATCCTGTATCGTCGCTAGAGAAATCCGAGAATGTAGAGACCCCTAGAATAGCGAAGAGAGGTAAGCTAGTTCGTAGTCCGAGTAGCATCGACAATAACGTCGTTGCTTACAGTTTCGTGTCGCAAGGCAATCTCGACAATGTACCGGAATCAGGTGAAGCAACAGAAATCAAGAAAAATCCCGGTAAACCTCCGAGATTATTTCTCAACGAACACGACGAAAAGCGTCGCAATTGTTCGGAAGCCAAAACAAATCCGCGGCTTAACCTTTCGAAGAGCCCAATGCAATCTTACGAATGCAACGCGTCAACGAAAATTCTCGACAGTCCGAAAAGAATTGCAACTGACCGGAGTAGTGTGATCGATACGAGTCCTCGATCATACCGCAAATTTATTCCATCTAAGTCCTACGATGATCCGGCGAGTTTGAAAACTCCGCTGAATCGTCGAAGTCGCAAGAACAACCGTAGAACACACGAGAGACGCGAAAAAATCCCTTCCGTCGTTAATCTCGAAGATATCGCGTTGAACGCCGAAAATATGCCTATCTGTGGTATTCTCGAGGCTCGTTACAGCCCCAGCAGACCTCACTGCGACAATTACATATGCGACGAGAGATGCAAAACTCGAATGTTAAAGCACAGCTTGAGCTTTCAAAATCGTCATACTCTGAATGAAAAAAAGATCCTCAATCATTACAATAGTCCCAAGTTACTCACGTCATCTCGAAGCTTCACCACAGTAACGGACGCAAAATTCTCGAAATTGGGTGATATCGTTACGACGAATTATTACGACAATCCTGTAGTATCGAGTTATCGTTCGAACCTCACGGTCGATCGTGACAACCAGTTTGACGAAAATTCGACAAATGTATCGCCTCCGCCACTGAGTAATCTTCAGATATTTGCTATATCGACGAAACCGATAGACATTCAAGTCACACCGGTTGTTACGGTGCCAAATGAAATCGATAAATTACCGTCACTGCCGATACTCGCCAGGTCCGGATCGAAAGCTGCTCCTGATAAAAAACTCAGCATACTCGAGCCACCTCCGCCTGGGCTCGTGCGTCGCCAAGAGTCTAATGAGAATTGGAATCAATTTTTGGTACAGCTCAACTCGATACTTGAAAGCAGAGTTGGCGAATTCGTTTGATGACGTTTTTGCTTAAGGGGTTAGGCCACAGTAACGGGTATAAAATCATGCGCGAATTTAACAAATTTTTTTCGTAAGAAATAGTGATTCTCTTATCAAATTAATTACACATCTATTTAGTATGAATATCAAGCTGTTAGAATTTTTTTTCGATGTACAAAATGGCCGACTACTGATATTTTCTTTTGTTATCTTTTTTTCTAGAACGAAAAACAAAAATTCTCGGCAATCTACATTAGAATACCTAGAGAAGCACATACGGAATTTAAAAAATATTGTTTTATTCAAAAGTTGTAGGTATTTGAATGAAATTTCAGTGAAAAATTTCGTATAAAAGTGTTCATAAAATGAAACGTTTTCCATTAATCAGAAATTCCGTACGTACTTCTCTGTGAGATGCAACTAGGAACATAACTTTTAAATTTGAAGTAAATCGAGTGAAAATTGTTGAAGTTATTTGTCACGCCAGTTGGAGCAAAGCTGTTTTGAGATAAACGTGTTTGAAGTTTCAGGTATTCTATGGCCGTGCCGGAGGTGGGCTTACGTTGTACGCTCAAAGTCGGTGAAAAAAAAATGTCTTGCTGTAAATCGAATAGTAACTTATTATTATGATAAAGCACCGTTTTAGCGAGAGAAAGAAATCGATTTTTTGAAAATTCTACTGTGGCCTTACCCCTTAACATTCGTCATGTTGAGCAATTACGGCTCATAGTAATTACCGAAATTTGAAAACTCTCTTGAACTTTGTTTAAGGCAGTAGTCTGGTCTAGAGCGAGATTTTTGACGTCATTTTCGGGTTGGAATAACTTTTAAACCGTTGAAGTTGTCTTGATGAAATTTGACATATGTATTTATTGTTCCTTTGAGAATGTATCTACATAAAAAAAAATTATTTTAAATATTTTCATGTAGTTTTTTTATTTTTTTACAACATGGTCCGCCGAAAAACGGCTCAATCGGCGCCCACTCTGGGTGATGTTGTATGCATCTGAAATATATATATATATATATATATATATATATATATATATATATATATATTCTCATTCTGTATGAGTATTCTGAGCACTGGTAGCAGAATTAGTACTTAAAGAAATTTTGTTACAAAATGGCGGACTGTTAAACTTTGATTAACAATATTTCATACATTTTCGGGTATTCGACGAGTCATAAAATGTGAGCAAAGTTATTGTTCGACTCAATTCTGCTACCAGTCCTCAGAAAGAGGCTACCAAAGGTATGTGCAAAATTTGAGCTCGATTGGTCAATTAGTCATCGAGATATCGTGGGCGCCGATTTAAAAAACATAGTTCTGAGATAAACGCGTTCAAAGTTTTGATACCGTTAGATGAGGTTTGCGCGCGGCTTGCTTATAATTTCTATTACTCTGCTAATTTTTGAAATATCAATAAACGGTTTTCACGAGCGTACTAAGAAAGGTCTAAGAAATAATAAAATGAAGAAAAAAAATCGATTTTGTCAAATTTCTAGATTAGACTACTGCCTTAACCAAAATGGTTCACTCGTGCTCGCATTGGTTCTGAAACGAGTGAAAAAAATGCACGGTGGATTTTAACACCCGCCAATGAAAGGATAATTTATAAATAACAATTGAACGTTCCCAAAGCTGGCGCAGGTAAACTTTCCATATCTATATTAAATCGTTCCATTTTCGTCCGACCTCTATACGGTCCAAGTATAGACATGAACTTGAAAGAAACCCGTTGAGAGGCGCCGGAAAAATTTCTAAGGTGCCTTGTTTCACGTTTATGTTCCAGTCACGAAGCACCACTTAGACTCAATTTCCAGCGCACTCCTTTCGTGAAGCGTTCTTCGAGGTCAATATTCATCCTTCTCATTGATGAACACCAAAAAAAATCATAAGCTAAAAATAAGTTAAAACCCCTGAGGGAGAAAAAAGGTTTTTTGGTTTTACATGAAAGCGAGATGTATTCTCTTGAGGAGTGTAATGATCACAAGAACCCGGACAAAAATCAATTAACTTGTCTTGTGGAAAAGCCCATATATTGGAAATAGTCTGAAACAAGTTGCTTTACCTAGTTCCATTGCGTAAGACGTTGTCTCGATTGCGAAATTCAACTACACGTCACTGTTGCCTTTTACATTATTTTTTATGTTGCATTCCTATGCGTTGACACATTCGTACTATTTTCCTGCACCCCCTCTTCTAGTGATTATTTTTAATTATATTCTACTCCGTCGCTGTGTGCGTAGTCTTTTTTGCTTTTATACGATCAAAGCGCTAAACTTTTGATTTCTTAAGGAACATTTTCACCGTTTCGCGCTCTGTGATATTCTGTTCTTTCCTTGCTGTTATTTAATTTCGTTTTCGTTACAGGTTCCCTACTGATTAGACAAACGACGAAACTTTCGACACTATAGAACCTTTGATCAGACAACCTATACTAGAATGAATTGTGTTCAGCATCGACGGAAATAAAAATACATTAAATGTATCGTGTCGAAAGCTTAAGGGGTTAGCCTACTGTGACGAACTGAAAAACAGGGTTATTGAAAGAAAAAAAATTTAAAGAGTAAGAGAGATCATGGAAAAATAGTTCGGCCATTTATTTGTATGTACATTAATAAAGTTGCGGACGAAATTTTATTTGAAATATTAATAATTAAAGAAGTTATAAACAATCTCGTGACGGACCTTTGAAAGTGAGGGGCTCAATGGTGTTCTTGATTTTGATCATCCGGTTGATCTGAAACAAAAAAAAAAAAGACTTTTCGTAAAATAAACAATTTTGGTTGAGAATTGACCGAGCTTTTTGTTTGTTATAGTGTTTCAATCGTTAAAAAATGGAATATCTTTTTCGATGTTTCGAGGAAAAAATGACATGGTTAATAACTAATGAAAAAAAAAGTTAGGAAGAAAAACGTCGGACAAAACCACTCTATGATTACACTGAACAAGTGTTCCAAATTTCAAGTCAATGCGTTAATTAGGTGTCGAAAAATCGTGTACACCGTTTTGAAACAGATAGTTTCGAGAAAAACGCGTTTAAGGGGTACCATTGTAAACGCTGAAAATTTGGCTGATTTTCGGGAATTTTTTGGAAGAAAAGTACTCATTTAAATGTTTTGGACAATTACGAATATATTTGACTATATTTGACCTATATAACATAATTTTTTCATAGAAAAATATTGAGATCCAAGCGACTTGTGCGTTGCCTTCGGAGGCGCCAAAAAAAGTTACTCCACTGCTGACATGATTCCGGCCGATTGAGTAGCTGAAACCGTAAAAGGAAAAAATATCGATAAACTGGAAGGCATTTCCTGTACAATGACGTAGGATTTTCGAAAAATATCAAAATCTAACAAAATGGCGTAATTATGAAAAAAAGTCTGTTTTCTCGCCTACAAAATGGTCGTTTTTTTCAATTACAAATTGTGAATTTTCATCCAATCAAAAATATCCTACGTCATTGTAGAGGGGCCGTCCATAAATTACGTCATCGACTTTTGCTGATTTTTGACCCCCCCCCCCTGAAATCATCCTATCCGTCATATCGTTGTGATCAAATTAACGTTACCGTCATCTAACGACCAGACCCCCCCCCCCTATTTTAAAATGACGTAATTTATGGACGGCCCCAGAGTAGATATATTCAAGAGTACTCAGTTCAAATTTCAAGTCAATCGGATAATTGCTCTTCCAGTTAAAATGTCAGCAAATTTGAAAAAATCTTATTTCGAGAAAAACGCGCTTAAAGATTTAACTATCGAATTTTGCCAGATAAAATGATATTGATGTAATGATACAAATGATAAAGATATTCTTGAAAGTATAAACTGTCGAAAAAGGCACAAAAGAAATCGATTTGTTGAAAGTGTCACACTGGTATAGCCCCTTAAAGTTTTACTAGCAGTTCTACAGTTGTAATCATAATCGGCGATTCCTGCACCATGTGTCGTCTTTAGCTTGGATTGCCTCAAGCGACGAACAATTTTTTGAAACTTCCACAGTAGCCTAACCCCTCAGTTCGAAAGAAGCCAGCCATTATAGCTGTAACTGAAATAGTTGTCATAAGTACAAAGGATTCTAGCAATGCATTTGTGAACTGTCCGCTTCGCTCGGTAACTCTGTGGTGATGGTTGTTGCATGTTATTGTATATTTTTTCTTCATTTCTTTTTCTTTCATTTTTTCCTTCCAAATTAGTGATCAGAGCTTCCGCACCGACTCCAAGACCCCGTAGTATCGTAAGAGCTTGCGAAAATGCGATCCACGCAACACCCACGAGTAGAGAGCTCGATTACACTGAAAACGATTCTACCACGCCTCGTCCCGCCGAAGCGACGATTGAGAACAAAGAAAGCATTAATTCGGGCAACAATGTGAATAGACAAATATCCAATGACGATACAGAATCGTTCGGCGTTGTCAAGCTTGCAGAGGTGAATAAATCCTCGGGTTGCCCAGTTGATACAGACGAGACTAAACAAGCGAGCACCGTAATGCACATGGAAAGTGAAAGAAATTTGCAAAATGGTACACTTAAGCACGTGAAGAGCTTGGACGATATTTACCGTCTTTCGTTGGAATTTCCTGACGAGGACATTGATGAAGGTAGTAACTTACTATCCGACGGATTGTCGTGCGCAGTCATTTCGACGATTCCCAAATGCTCCCATCTGACAGCGAGCATCGACGAAACTGTTCAACCTGAGATCAAAGAAAAATCTTGCGAGACTGTTAAATCCGATCTCTGTGCGTTGCCAAAGACGGCCAATGATCCAAATAATTCGAAGATAAATCGTCCGATGAAGAAAGAACGTAGAATCTTCAGAAGCCAGTCAGCTTTCAACGACTTCGAAGTTAATTCATTCGAGAAACAAATGAAACACTTGTCTTCCCATACTGAGGATTTCAATTGCGCCTTGAATCCAAATTTTCCCCGAAACGTAGTGAATAACGATACCATCGAGAACGCCAACTATACAAATGAGGGAATGGATGCCAACGGTCTTGACAAAAATTTGAAGTTGAAACATGATATTGTCGATTTTCCACCGTTTGTCAGGCATACGATTAATCTTGGATGTCAAAGGGATTCTAAGGTGGTGGAGAACCGAGATAACCGGGAACCACAATTAATAGAACCATCAGGTGCATGCCGTTAGATTTACTAACCTCACGAAGAGATGGTTACTTTTCGCCTTTCGAACTTTAAGATTTTTGTTTAAACGTTTACTTCGAATTGAAGGACTATTTGTAATGATTACCCATATTCGAATCATTATGTGTATTCTGGAGTTAGAAAAACAATGATAACTATGTGATCCGTTATAATTCCATGTTCAAAAGTCGCAAAACCCAAACAAACAAACATGTTTTAAATTTATAACTTGAAACTTGTAGTCAAAGTAAAATATTCCAGCGAACAGTAATCATCTCTCCTTTTACATTTATCTATCTCTCTCTCTCTCTCTTTCTCTTTTTTAACACCGTAATCGTTGAACGTTATGCACGTAAATGTTTATAAAATAACAAACTACTTTTTTTTCAATCACATCACTGTTGTTTTCTTCGCGCACACTTTGGTGGCAGTTTCTTCCTATAAGATTTTGACCCTGCCCCAATATAGTTAATATCGAGACCTTGGAAATGTTTAAATATCGACGACACATTCTCGTCGGTAAATTGAATGGTTCAATGTTCAACTGTTTGTCTTTATCGTTACAGCAAGCGGTGATCGGCCGTCGGACACGGAACTTCTTTTGCAAAAGGTCTCTGATACTCTATCGAACACTCTCCCGATATCCGAGCCGCCCCTACCACCGGAAATCGTAGTAGTGCCGGTACCCGCGGAAAACATCTCGAAGGAGCATCTCACGGTTGACGAGTCCGATGGAAATCGAGCAATTTCGGAAGCTCAAACGAAAGCATGCGAGCCCAAACCAACGACGCAAACCGAGAGGAAAGTTTGCGAAACATTGTCGACAAAAAGCATTGCGACAACTAATCTCGACGCAACGTTCAATTCGCAACAGGATACGTCGGATTACGTATCGGCGACTGGGGACGATTTATCGATAACAGATTGGGAATATCAGCTGCCAGCTCCACCGAGCGCATTCAGGGACAACGTTTCGCCGGATTTCGATGGATACGACACGATAACCCTACGCTCGATCGAAGCTTTCAAAGAGACCCCCACCAATACACCGGAACACGAAAAAACGCCAATTCTCGATACAATCGCGCGCCAATCGCCGGTTCTTCCACCTAAAGAAATTGCTCAGCTTCCCACACCTGTTTTGAAACGAGAAACGGAATCACAAGGATCGACGAACGCTGAAACTCCGTGCCACCAAGAAAAACCAAAGCCAAGCCCCGATGCGTTATCGCAGAGTCGAAGCGTCGACGTCACAACGGAACTAAAGAAGGATATCATCAGCGAGCTGTCGACGAAAATCGAGAGTGGCACGTTGCCACGAATGAACGGTCGACTTTCCGAGCAGGACGGCCGAAAAACAACAAACGCACGTTCCGCGCCGAAAATCGCTCCGATCGATAACACCTTGTCCAATTTTACAATCACCACCTACTCGCGGAAGAAGAGCTTGAATATTTTCGAGGATGAGGCTACTGAGGAGAAACGAGATTCCCCGAAGCTTTCAAACACGGCGAGCAAACTTCGCGGGTCCGAAACTTCGACCACGAGCAAAGTGTCGATTGACAATGGGAAAGGCCACCCCGATTCGAGAATCACGTCGAACAAGGTCGAGGACGATTTCACGAGGAACGGAAAAGTGCCCGTAGAAAGCGCAGGCAGCGAAGAACGTGTTACAAAACCCCAAGAGGAATTTGCGAAATCCGAAACAAAAATTCATCACACCCAGCACGACTCTCTACTCAGGCACTCGTCGTTCAGTAAAGAACAGGATAAATCAACAAACGTTTATAGATCCAAGAGTTACGTAACTCTCGCGAACAACGCGAAGTATCGAGAGGACGCGAACGGCGAGCGACACAATGGAAGCAGGAACCACGAGAAAGATGATTCTCGAATAATGAAAGCTACCAGCGTGACAAATTTGAATCAGGATGCGCCTAGAGCTAATGAAAAGTTCTCGCAATGGAGGGAAAACATTTTGAAGAGGCAGGAAGAACCGTCCGAGGAGAAACAATTGCAATCACTCCAGGTATATGCAATATATTTGCAGTCTTATTTTATATTATTTAAGGGGAGATATACACCTAGGAGCTGGAAAAAACGTCATTTTTGTGCATTTTTTCAATGAAAACTATTTGAAATTTCGGATTGGGGTTTTAATTATCTAAAAGTTTATACATTCAAAAATATGTTTAATATTCTTTATTTAAAAATATCAAAAGTATACAAGGATATTGTATGATCCTTGAAGCGTCGTAAAAAAATCTGCGTATACGGTACCCACTGGCGTTTCTTAAAAAATCATCTGAAAAAAAACCCAAAAAGATTATTAAATTAGATACTATAATCTAGTACTTGCCATAGCCGATTTTGAAAATATCGATTTATGACGAAATGGCGGACGTTTGAAAATAAACAGTGGTTTTTGGGCCAAAAATTAGTTATTATTTTGCCTATAAAACAAAAACTAAGTAACGGAAAAAAATCCTATGACAAGTACTAGATAATGGTGTATAGAATAACCACAAAAATTCTCAAGGCAATCGGTTCATTGGTTTTCGAGAAATTTTGGGTACCGATTTGGAAAACGTGGTTTCGAGAAAAACGCGTTTGAAAATTTGAGAATGAATAAATCATGAAATTTGTCAACTTACATGGAATCATCGATACCAGGCCCATAGTGTAGGTCTTACTACGGTCATACTACGGTCGACGGAATGTTCATAGCTTCGAAATCCTCGACCTCGACCATCTAGGTGTATATCTCTCCTTAAGGTATTCCTTTCACGAACCCGAATATTTAACGGTTAACTGATTTTCGTCTATAATCAAGTAAAAATACATACCAATATACTGGCGAAATTTCAAGCCAAGTTACCGAACTTGTAACGAAAAATTGCGACTTGAAAAATCGTGTTATTTATATGGCGGTTTATGGAGATGACACGCTGGCCACGTTTCTATCTAATAATTCATAAACTAAATAACTCCAGCTGCCTGCTATAAATCGCTTGCCGCCATATATTACGTCATCGATTTTGGCTGATTTTTAACCCCCCCCCCCCCCCCCCCCCAAATCATCCTATCCTTCCTATCGTCATAATCCAATTATCGTTACCGTCATCCAACGATCAGACCCCCCCCCCCTATTTTAAAATGACGTAATTTATGGACCGCCCCTAACGATAATAAAAACAGGGTATCACCGAATGGTTGACGAAAGTATTAATGATAAAACTTAGAAAAATGTGACTAGCGGAAGAATTTTCGTAGCCGCGACTCTACAGGAAAAATGTGTGAATCTACTAAATTTGCGCGTAATTTTTTATTTCAGTTTATCGTTGGACGTAATAATTGATTGTGACTTATTTTTATTCAAGGTGGTTCGGACGAAACAATTAAAAAATCGACTGACGTTTAAACTCTTATTTTTCTGTGAGAAAGAGATAGTATGTCATTAACCACGTTGAAATAAAGCATTTCAAGCCACTCCACCGTACCATTTCCGAGATATGAACGTTGAAATTTGGCCTAAAATACACGCACTCAAACGTAACCGCCGAAACATTTATAGGAAATGATAACTTTACGTAAAATTTAGTCGTTTGACCCAACAAACAAAACTTCCTATTCGAATCTTCGATTAATACAGAATTCACCTGCAAAAATTGTTGCTGATCCACCGTGTATTTCTTTCACAATAATTTACTAAATTTTGCTATGCGGCATCTGTCTCTCTCTCTAAACGGTGATTGGAGCGTCAGCTGTGATTGCTAGGGGAAATTCCTTGACGGCAATTCACGCAGAATGCGATACGAATGTTGCCGAATGCCTAGGGTGCAGATCATGCTAAACACAATAAGAATAGAATAAAAATCATAATAAAACGAAGGATAAAAAATGAATAAACATATGTTGATTGTAGATCTTAATTTTTTTAAATTGACTATTACGTATACAAATATACATATGAAGAACGGCTGTAAACATTTTTATTTAGAAAACTTTTTTTTTTAAATCTGTTTTCGTTTTGTATATTTACCTGAAGATGAAACTTTAAAAACTGCCCCATTAATTTCTTATTATTTATCGGCGTGAACAAAAGCAGATCAATTTTCTGTAAAAAAAGAAACGACCACTTACACGTAATGGTGCTATGTTTTGACATTTGTCGAGTGGTTGAGAGGTGATCTTTGAATTCTTCTAAAGTGAGGTTATGTAGCTTTGCCAACTGCTTGAAACATAAATTCACTAGTAAAGTCGATAATGATCAACCGAGTGCTCAATAGCCAATGTTAATTATAAGTATTTATAAAAATCATCATAAATTTTCATTCTAATGGGTACCAAAATAAAAATACTTTTTTATGAGATTAAATTCTATGTATTTCAAACCGTCGAAAAAAAAAAGAAAAATCGTTAAAATTGTCGGTTTGACTTCCGGTTTTTCTTCCGAGCTACCTTAACGCCACTGTAATTTACCAATGATTCAGAAGGGCCCTGCTTGTGCCCTGACAAAAATCGGCCCTCTGCGAAAGGGAATACCTCAACGAATTTAATCTTTGATTTCCGATTTCGCATTGCGGTAATGACATTATTAAGAACATGACGATTTTCAGGTCTTGAAAAACATTTTACCGCGGTTGAAGAGCAATCAACAGACGGAGGAAAATGTTCCAGATGCGCCGAATGAGAAAGATAATTCTATTCACACGGGGTAAGCCTTTTGGTTTGTCATATATTAATAATTTCGTTTTTTTTTATCAGAGGTCGACATTTTGTTCAGCAATCAGTTGTTTTTAGAAAAAAAAAATTTCAGTTAAGTCATTTCTGACGAATCTTTGATCGTTTGTTCTTCCATTGCATATTATGCAAGAATGAAGAATATTCAGAAATGGATTTTACCGCCCGCTACAACGTGCCAATCTGTGTTTGGCATTGCTCTTGTTGCAGATCCAAAGTTGCCCCGGAAGTCGAATCGATCGAGCCAAAGTCAATCACGTTAGGAACGAGAACGGAAGTCGCGACGGCCAAACCGCAAAAGCCAGCAGACGACGCGACGATGAAGCGCTACAAGTATGCCGGGCCGCCGGCGATAAGTCTGGGCAGTTGGTCGGAGAGGCCCCGTGTCAATGTACAGCTCAAGATGGACACGGATTATAAATTCGCCACGAGCAGCAATGCATCTTATGTTAATATAAACGGCACGAGCAACGAGAAAAACGACCAAAAACAAATCAAGCAAAATACATTGCCGAGAAACTTTTCGGACAACGGAGCAATGAGAAGAACAATGAGCCACGAGGAAACAACGATGAACGCGAGACGAGAATCGGAGGATGCACTTTCCAAGAAGCTAATAACTCATACAACTGCGACGGGCTTTAAAAAGCCTACCTCCAATCGAATTGTTTTTTCGGAGATGAAGAAAATGTCACAAAACGCCGAGATCGACAAGCCCATCGTGACTAGTGTAGCTCTGAAGAAGACTCCTCTTGAGGATCCGAACCCGAGAACGGATAATCGCGAGCCCGAAGACGACGTGAAGATCGATACAAAGCCGGTGGACTTTCGAGAACTCGCAAAGACTTTTGGCCAAGAGGTTTGTCTCCGAGCAAAGCCGAAACGACTTTTGCAAAACAGACATTCGGATTACTACGGCACGAGGCCCGACATAATGAAAAATCCGCCAAGCACGGTCAACGGACAAGCCAGCGTTTGGGAAACTGCAAACAGGAATGCTTTGAAACACGCGGATTCGATGAGAAATCATGTCTCGAACGGGATCCCAAGTGCGAATCATGGCACGACCAGGAGATACACATCGGTTGTGGGAATTCAATCGCACAATGACAACAACCGAACGGACAGTGTTGAATCGGTCGCCAAACGTTACACCACCACTACGAAGATGAATGGTCTGATGCCCGTTGTCAAAGGTTTCAAGATTTCAACCAGTCAGAATGAGGCGACGGTATCACGAGGTCGAGAGAACAGTGTCTCAAACGTACCACCACCAACGCCACCAACAATGCCGATAATCACCGGCGTCACGCTCAAAAATAGCACGGCCAGGCCAAAGTCCGCGCCGATTTGCAACCTCGACTCCAGGGATCAGTTATTGGAGTCAATAAGAAATTTCGGGGGACGCGGCGGACTCAAAAGTACGCGGTCCTAAACGAGCCTCAATCTGTGATTGATCGGCGTCCGCTAGATAATGCGGAAATACAAAATTCCGGTAGAGACATCATTGATTGATTGGATCTATCGAAATGAAACGAAAAAAAAGAATATGATCGAATGATATTTAGTTTCCATTTTGCTCTCGTTGCGAAAACATTTTTTTCAAACATTGAGATTTCAAATATCGTCAAACTGTCCCGATGGAGGAACCTATTTCAATCGATAACTAACCGTTTAATGTAAATACATTAGCATTTAGAATTAGAATAGTAATTATCCGTGAAGGAAGCATTAGTCAGCTATTTTACTTTTACGATTTAACGATGGTTTATCTTAAGGGAACACACTGTCGTGAACGAGTCTAAATTGAAGTCCTCATTGATGTTTTTTTATTCAACTGGTGTGATAAAAAAGCTCGATTCATTTGTATTTGCGCCGATTTTCAGTCAGATTGGATTGTTGCTTATCCAAGAAACAAGACGGTTCTGAAAAACATAGTTTCGAAAAAAATGCTACAATTTCCACATTTCGAATGGTTTTTCAATGAAAATCGATGCAAACAAGTTTCAAAAGTACAACTTGTCACTTGTGAATTGAGTTTTTTTCATACACTACTTGCTGCGTAACAGCAAATGCGATTTTGATCCTTTTTTTAGACTGACTCGAGGTAACGTGCTCCCTTAAGAAATTACTCGGGTGCTCCAATCGTCGTATAACTGACACTTTCCAAAGCTCATCGCGCTTTGCAAATTCGTCATTACTATTTTATTCTGATTGTTCGATGTGGTTGATCGGAAGTCTCTTGGATTTAGCCATTATCAAAAAGGCACGTTAGCTACATATGCGTACAAGTTCTTTTTCTTCGCAATATCGAAAGAAATATCAGTTTATCGATTGACAATTTGTTTTTTTTTTCTTTCCTCGTGTGCATAATGTTTCGGTAGAAGCTTTGTGGAATTATTATTATATTTTGAGAGTGCAGTGACGTTTGAAACTCGGCCACAGCGCCTTTTTGACACGTCATTGTCGGTCGAGTCTTGTAAATTATTTGTAAAACAACGATTCCTTACGATTTATCGGATTACACCCTGCCATATTGGATTGAAGTATTTATCAAGCTGTTATCGAAATCCAACGATGGTTATTGGACGTCTAAAGAGATCGCGTTAAGAGTCTATTTAGTCATGGCTGAGTCGCTTACTCCAAAAAAAATTGTTCCCATTCGATTGTACATAGCGATGGACCTTTGGAATTATATATTTTCTTCGTTCTCTTTTAGTTCATAGTACGAACCTCTCTTGGTCCATCGGTGTAAAAAGAAAAACGCAAAATTGTTTATTTCTATTATGTCGTAGGTCGTACTCAACATTGCTCACTTGTACGGATAAGAGTTCAAGTATAAGCCCTTATTTAAGTTCTTTTTCTCTCTTTTTTAAGCTCGCGAAGACCGTTCTAGAATGCTAGCTTTGGTCACATCCATGAAAAAAGGAAAAAAAAGATTAAATAGAAAATATACCAAAGTTGGTTGCGGACGGATATAATGGATGCGCGATTACAAAAAAAATAAGAAGTAAAACGCGAAAGCAATAACGACTAATGCGTGCTAAATATCGCAAAGTATAAAACTTTTTAAGTTTCTATCAACGGGACCAAAGGTAAAACACACGTATATTCTTTTTATTTTACATTACACAAATATATCGTACAACGAATTAACATGTTAAACAGGTTTAAAAATAAACAAAAATACAGCGAAAGGCAATGACTTAAGGCGGAGCTTTGTCGTTCGAATTGTTGAAGAATGAACGAGGTTTGAAACTTGGACATGCGGCTCCGCGCTCATTGTGCCTTATGAGAAATTGAGGATCGTGAAATTGCCCTTTCGTTGCGATCATATCGGAAACAATGAGAAGATAAACCAAACTGGCATTAAATGTAACATGGCCGTTCAGACACGGTCCATCCTTAATATTTATTACATCTACAAGATCAGGTAATGGTACGTTGCATTCGGGGTTTCTTTCATACGTGACGAAACTTTATTGTATATAAGCACGTATGTAAACACTGTATTTAATAACTGTAACACAAGCAAGAATCTTTGCGAACACAGCTGTAATCTATTTATACACGTTACAAATAATGCATTAAAGTTAATCAAAAAATGACCTCTCTTGATGCACTGCAATTGATTTTTAGTGCTCATATGATACAAACCCACGTATACTTTATTTTATAGGGACTTACGGGTCACTTCGTGAAAATATCTTTCCACAATTATACGGTAAGTATTTTTGAGGTATACATTTTTTTAATGCACTAATTAGCAGATTCCTCAAACTCGTGTAACGCTACGGTATGTTCTTATTATCAAACTCTTCGTATTAAAGAATGAATTAATCCTACGCAAAAAAGATCCCGTCAGTGAGGACACGTGTCATAGTTCCGGTCGGTAAAAATACTACGATCAAGTTTTTTTCCCAAACCGATTACATTTCGGGCAAACAAAGAGATAAACGTCCCGAGTAAAAATGATTCTATATACAATTATATAAAAATGATTTACAATCATATATATTTATATAGGTATAGAACTCTATACATTCGTATATATAATCCGATATAAATGTACTTCCATCAAATTTGATTTGATAAAATTATACATAGTTCTGTATATAATGATATATAGAGATACTATTTTTATAGGGAGTTTATAAAATTAGATATAATATCATATACAGTTATATATAATTCAATATAGTACTGTATATAATTATATATATAAACGTGAAATTTTGATTTACGGTATATAAAATTGTATATGACTGTATATGAGTACTTTTATTTTCTTTTGAAAGATATATAATTGTATATATCTTTATATGGCTTCATATATGATTAGATATAGAAAACGTTTTCTTTGGTTTTATTCGCGTATGGAAGCAGGCAAATCAAAAGATTGTTTTTTAAAAGTTAACAAGCTCTTGTGACACATATTATACCAGTCGAAGAAAGCGATGACGTTTTGTTAGTAAGATATCAAGACAAAAGTAATCCCAAGTAAAAACGAATATATATAACCATATATAATTGTATATTAATTGATCATATATAATTGTATACAAAAATTGACCCGATAGAATTTTATATATTTGTATATAAACGTATACAATTGTATATACTAATATACAGTTATGTACGATAGCATATGAATATATACAATTGTACAGGAACCGGTGCGATGGTCTAGTGGTTAGCGTGCTCGCCACTAAACCTGCGGACCGGGAGGTCCCGAGTTCGAAACCCAGCCGCGTACATTTCGTCGTGAAATGTTTTTCTTCGGCATTTTCACGGCGAAATAAGACTAGTTCCACGACTGGGGAGCGAACTTGATGACCGGCTGTATTGGTATAGGTTTTCCGCAGTTTCCCTATACCCATGACAGATATGTCATGGTGAATACGATACAGAGGGGGAAGTCGGCTGCGGCCGCAGGTGGGGGGGGGGGGGGGTATGGAATTGGCGGTAGAGGCGGATTGGGGGCTCGTTAAAAGGGAAGGACCCTGTACGACTGGAACAAACCCAATAAATAAATACAATTGTACACGTTTATATACAAATATATAAAATTCTATCGGGTCAATTTTTGTATGCAATTGTATATGATCAATTAATATACAATTATATATGTTTATATATATTCATTTTTACTCGGGGTTGTTCGTGTTTGAACATAGCAAAAGGTGTTCCATCTCGTTTTTTCGTAATATCAACCTGTGGCGGGAATACAGAGTCTGTACATAATCTAGCACTCTCGCATTCATGGCCGCATGGTCGCTGTGGTCTTAAGGCGAAGTAGAAGATCTACCACGTGACATGAGTGCGAGAGAGATAGCTGAAATTTTCGAACAGAGATTTCTCAGAGATTAATAATATTCAGGGTAAAATGAAATTATGAAGCTCTGCGTCAGGGAATTCTTCAGAGCCTTACGCTTTGTTTTTCCTAAAAAATGTAACCATCTATGAGAAAATTGGGTTGGAACATTTGTGAGGTTATGATGACTTGTACATGCCTTTAATGTTTAAAAAAAATGTGGACAAAAGTGCAACTACGATTTTTTATGCGATAATACTCGTAACATTCTTCTTTGGAGTGCCGTTGCTGTTTTAAACCGCCTCAAAAACACTCTTCCGTCCATTTTGTTTAAAAATGGGAACAACCAGAAATTCGAGTCTAATGATAAGGTAAAATTTTCCAGCATTCCCCTTTGAGTACATGGCATCACAAGTGAAATAATGACGGGGTTTTTGACTAAATTGATTAAGGGGTTAGACTACTGTGACGAATGGAACATCAGGATTGTTAAAAAAAAATTGAAGGAATAAGTAAGATGGTTGAAAAATCGTTTAGACATTTATTTGTACGTACATTAACAAAGTTGTGTCCCAAATTTCGTAAAAAAAAATTAATAATTAAATAAGTTATAAACAGTCTCGTGAAGGACCTTTGAACATGAGGTTGCCAAAAAAAAAATCGAGTTTTTTTTCCTT
Source organism: Ophion obscuratus (assembly GCA_964007375.1). Taxonomy (NCBI): domain Eukaryota; kingdom Metazoa; phylum Arthropoda; class Insecta; order Hymenoptera; family Ichneumonidae; genus Ophion; species Ophion obscuratus. The sequence goes on from OZ023313.1 coordinate 22,079,324, forward strand.
AAATAGTTAATATTGGCTAAGACTTGACCAAGCTTTTTTGTCATCGTGTTTAATTCAGCAAAAAAAAATGAATTTTTTTCGAGTTCGCGAGAAAAAATGAGATCATTATTGTTAATAGCTAATAAAAATAAAATGTTATGAAAAAAAAACGTCGGTGAAAACTAAATTACTGTTACACTGAATAAGTTTATCAAATTTCAAGTCAATCCGCTAATGAGATTTCGGAAAATCGTGTACACTGTTTTGAAAAACGTAGTTTCAAGAAGAATCCGTCAAAATTTTTACCAGCTGTAAGTTTACCTTCAATTTGCAATTTCTGCACCATATGTTGGACCTTCCTCTTCAATTTGAACTGCTTCAAACGATGAACAAGCGATGTGAAATTTTCACAGCAGCTTAACGCCTTGAGTATTAACAAAAAATTCTTCAAGCTGATACATAAAATTAAACCGACGATACTAAAAGCTACAACAATTCTTAACATTCCGTATATCGTTTGTAGAATTTGAGTTCACGAACTCGGCGAAATGATAGGAAAAATCTAGCACAGTACACTTTCGGTATCCTTCAATTTAGTGAGTACCAAAAGTTGAGCATTGTCGGCAAGAAAATGTAAAGAAAAATATTATCTGTATTCAAAGTATTAGTTTTTTTTTTGTCAATAATGTTTTATTACATCTATTACAGTAGTTCTATGAGAGCACCAGTTCAGGTTCAAGGATTGTACACCGCGGTATCACAAAAAAACTACGATTATTCCATAATATTATATTATTTAATAAATTAATGCTATGTTACTCATTTTCCTTAGGCTAAGGCGTCGATGTTTTGTCCACCGTTTCGCATTCGGGTACTGCCCGCCATTATACATTTTGTGCTCTTCCAAAAATCACAGTTGAAAGCGTCACTTGCTACGGAAGACGTACGCGTTGTAAGTCCGAAAAGCAGCACTTTTTTCGAAATGTTTATACAAATTATTTTCAATTATCTACAAGGGATTGTTCCAGGGGTGAACGGGAGAACCCAGACGAAAGCTCACCGCGTTAATCATTCGTCAGGAATGGGTGTATTGCAATTGCCGTGCCATAATTTAATGTCTGAATCGCAATGTGAATAATTTGCAAATACGTCGGTGTAACCGCGATCTCGCCACCACGTGCATAATTGTCTATTCCAGCCGCAATCTACGGTGTGTATGAGCTCGGGCCGTTCCATTCCCAGAAGAGTATAAAAGTCTTGATCACCGAGATGGCCCTGCGAGCAAAGAAAGCATTTGAAACATGAAACATCACTGAATAACAGCTTGGCTAATACAGCAAGATGTTTTTCAATTTCCTACGTGGAAGAATTTATTATCATATACTTGTATTTGGGACAATTATCGTTAAAGACCCAAACAAAACCAAACGATCTCTAATTCATCGAAATTTTAAGCTGTAGATCTTCGGGCCAAGAATAATAGAGAAGCATAATAATATTACAATCTATCCATAAAAATATCGATCTGATTAGTACAGGTAAAAAGTGTCGTAATGCTCGAAAATCTCGAGTTGTGATTTTTTGAGTAATGGAAGTGGGCTCTTTAAGGGGTTAGGCAACAGTAACGGGCAAAAAAGAATGTGCGAATTTAACAACTTTTTTTCCGATGAAAAAGTGGTTCACTCATAAAATTCATTACACATCTATTTAGTATGAATATCAAGTTGTTGGAAGATATATATTTTTTTTTTCGATGTACAAAATGGCCGATTACTAATATTTTCTTTTGTTATCTTTTTTTAGGCGCTCCGCGGCGTGACATTAGGCGTCCACAATTTTTTACCTAGAACAAAAAACAAAAATTCTCATCAATCTACATTAGAATATCTAGAGAAGTATGTACGGAATTTAAAAAATATTGTTTTATTCAAAAGTTGTAGGTATTTGAATAAATTTTCAGTGTAAAATTTCGTATAAAACTGCTCATAAAATGAAAAGTTTTCGATTAATCAGAAATTCCGCACGTGCGCACTCCGCACTCTGCGAAATGCAGTTAGGAACATAACTTTTAAATTTGAAGTAAATTGAGTGAAAATTGTTGAAATTATTTGTCACGCCAATTGGAAAAAAGCTGTTTCGAGAAAAACGCGTTTAAGGTTTTAGGTACTCTATGGCCGTGCCAGACGTGGGCTTACGTTATACCATGGAGACTAGATACAGGAGCCTAAACTTGGCATTTTAAGTAATGCCCGAAATTGAAGGCAACAGGGATGGCGCTACAATCGCGCGAAGGGTTGCGGTGATAGCTTCACTCGACAACAGACCGAACGCGCATTTGACGTCACATTGAATTTTGTTTTCATAATTCTCACGTGGAAAGTAGTCTAATAATAATATAATAATACATGACAATGTTAGTGTGTGTGTGTGTGCGTGTGTGTAGTTTGCAATTAAGTTTCAAATATATAAGTTGTAGAAAACAACCCTATGTAATTTTTTTATCCTCGAGCCTTTGAAAGTTGGTAGAAAAATTAGATTTGCAAGAATATTTGCGGGCTTAGTTTTTTATTTGAAAACTTTCCGGCTCATGTGTGAAAGTAGTAATTTAGTACGTTAGGACCACTGTTATACTCCGTAAAGAAAAAAATCACGGGAGTACGCTTAATAATTTAATTTTATTCACGAACTGTCGTATAAAATTAGTATCTTACAAAAAAATAACAAAAACCAAAAGAACTTTTGAACCACTGAAAATCGCATTACATACATGGGGGTTCAATGGATAGGTATTGAGGTCCCCCATCCTTATGCGTCGTTTGCTCCACCCCTCACCCTATATATTGCTGGGCTCGTCCTTCTCACTACTATGCTATAGCATAGTAGTGAGAAGGCTCTGTACTCTATGCTAGCATACTAATTAATGAGATATCAAACATGGCGGGGTAAACGCGAAAGGTGAAGAACTTTAAAAACTTGTAGGAACATGTGGAGGAATATTGGCAATTATAATAAATGAAGATTCAACTTCTAAAAGTTAACAATACTCATTTATTAAGAATATAATAACCATCGAGTTATTGACCGCTCTCAAGTTTGCATTTTTTTCGCAGTTTTTTCGTTCGCTCTAGTATCGTGTCAAAGTCGCGTTTGGCCTGTGTCGAGTGAAGCTAGCACCGCAATCCTTCGCGCGATCACTGCGCCATCCCTGTTGCCTTCATTTTTGGGCACGCTTTTTTTTATCGTTTCCCCATTGGAGTTTAAGCTCCTGTATCTAGTCTCCATGCGTTGTACGCTCAAAGTCGGTTAAAAAAAATGTTCTTGCTATAAATGGAATAGTAACTTATTCCTATGATGATGAAGTATCTTTTAGCGAGAAAAAAATCGTTTTTTTTTTTTTGAAAATTCTACTGTGGCCTTACCCCTTTAAGTAGTATTAAAGTTTGCATCGTTGGAATGCAACGAAATTTTTTCTTTTGGCGCAATTAGACTATTCATGCCATTGGAATATTTTGAGAGATCTTTATTAGAGATCCATAATCTAAACCTCTAATGCAATCGAAATAAAGACATGAAAAAATGAAGAAAGATTTTCGTTGCTTTTCAACAATGGAAACTTCAACACCATGTCCTTAGTTTCTCTAAAGATAATCTTTAGAGAAAGAAAATCATAATATGTCGGTGGTTGCAAACGACAGGCATATGTTTTAAAATTCACGCTGTTTTTACCTTGAAACTATATTTCTCAGTCATGTGATTGACCATGTCTTCACTGATTATTTGATCCCACTCCGGTGACATTCTCAATCTCTCCAAGTGAAAAAGCACCACACCACTGTTATAGCCAGGATAACCACCCAGGGAAACGGGCTCGCCAAAATTGGTCTTTGGATTCTGACTCCTGTAGAGGTAGAGAACATGGCGGTAGACAGGTGTGAGTTCAGGCGCCAATCCAAAAAGCACTTCAGGACCAAAATCATTGAATTCCTCGAAAAGATCCTTTATGTCTCTTCTGAATTTGGTATCAGCGTCCAACATAACTGCCAATTTTTGCTCTCTCGGAGCTATTTGATGCAATCCGAGGGACAAGAAGAACAGAGCATCCGAGTAATAAGTCCCTGGCTTGCTACTGAAATGCGGAGACATAGCCGATACAATGTACTCCAGATCCTTGGCTAGTTTGTGTACATTGTAATATTGCACCTGCAAGAAAAAGTTTGAAACACCAACATTTAGATATTTGCCAGTTCATAGTGACCTGTGATTATTTAAATACGATATACGAGTTAATTTTGTATATATTCAGTGACGCTAATCTATAAACATAACTTAACAATAAACATTGATCTAAACCACTGTCAATTGCGTTTGTACCTTGTAAAAGCCATATTGTAAAGACAATTTCTTTTATGACTGGACGAAACAATGAGTAATACCTATTCACTATTTATTCAACGATAAGAGATAGTCTAGGATAAACAAGACCATAGGATGGAAGCAATAAAGTTACTGGAAATTCAGCAACAGCTATGTCAATAGCCAGCTGTTTGCTTAAGGCGGAATATACATTTCCAACGATCCAAAAATTGATCTATTTTTTTTTTCTTCAACCCTTTCAATATGGCGAAAAAATCAGTTTAGTGCACCTCGTTACCGGCAACAGTTATTTCTCCTCCAAGTGATTATTACAATGAAATAACTTTTCTGTCTGAAACTTGCTCAATAAGGGTGCGAATTCCTCACTACTGGAATGCGCCTATGTTTTCCGGTAACTGGGACATATGTTGTCCCAGCCGTAACTTCAAAAAATTTCCAGACTGGGACAGCATATGTCCCGTTGGGTGTGAAAGGGTTAAACGATAGAACTAAATATGTAGAATATTTTCCCGAAGTTTTAAAGCGAAATTCGATAAACTTCATACGTTACAGCCTGTCAACGCTACGGCTCACCACTCGGATTCGGAGGGGGCATGAACTTTAAACGCGTATCTCTCAAAACTGCATTCTCGAAATTGGTGTGCAGGATTACTCAAAAACTATTAAGCTGATTGAGTTGAAACTTGGTAGAAGTGTTGATAATATTGATACCTTCTACTCGACGAAAATTGTTTTTGAGAAATTGAAAAAAAATTCTTTTTTAATCCACATTTTACAGAAACGTTGCACGAAATGTTGATTTTTCTTTGTATATGCGTGCGTTTTTCGCAAATTTGCATTTTCTTCATTTTAATTACCGTCACATCGAAACTATCCATGTGCTAACTGAAAAAATGTTTCAACTTTTTTGCAAATCAAAGTCTTGCTGTAACACTATGCCACAGCTCTGCTATTTTGATGATGAATTAATTTTAAAAAATTGTTTAGTACATATAAATATACTATTAAAACATAGCTAAAGTTTTATAATGGTAGAATAATTATTTCTTATTTCCAAAATCCCTCAATACTGCTTATATTTTTCCTGTCTAAATGTATATCCTGCCTTAAGATGATACATCCTTTTGCATGATGTTAAAGTTTACATAGTTGGCAATGAAAGTTCTTTTCAATTTATTTTTCTTCATTTTAGCTGTTATCAAGAATCTTATCCTATAAATATGAGCAGCTAATTTCAGATAGAATCCTAAAAAAAACGGTTGAGTGGTTTTCGTGGCCCAAGTTGGCAAAAAAAAAGTTTGGGCTATTGAACTCTTGTCGTATTCCGACGATGCAAACCTTAACAACGTTATTTTGACAAGTGTAGGTATTTGCTTAGAACTGTCATATTGGAGTTTGCATAATTGGAATGCAACAAATTTTTTTTTTCGGCTTGCAATATTTTTTCAAGACATTGAAGTTACTTATTTTTATTATTATACAAAGATGTTTTGGCAAATCTAGATCGTAAATCTCTGGTAAAGATACATAAAAACGTTTAATTGATTCACACAGGCCAAAGTTTGAGTGATTTACATTGGACAAAAGAAATTTGAATTTGAAAATATTAATTTTCTCTGTATTCCAGCGATGATAAGTTGAAAATAATTTTTTTTTTTTTATACTTAGGCCACGAAAATTACTAACATATTTTTGGGGTTTCTTATTAAGAATCTGTGATCAAAACGTGCAGAAAAAACATTTAGATACTAAAGATAAAGCAATGAAGAAAGTCGAGAAGAATTATCGTTACATCCCAACAATGTAAACTGCAATGCCGTTTAGGAGTTGTATGGGAATAAAAATTATGTTATTAGTCAAGCTCGTAGGTATGCAAAGGGCAATGTACCTTCATGAATTTCCCCGTCGAGGCCATTACGCCTCGTACGACAAGTTCGGCGATAGAGCGACTCTCGTCGTCGCTGATCACATGAAAGGCTATATCGACCGAAGCCAGTCTCAGCAGAGAGTCTGTAAATATGCGAAACTTTCGTCTCATTGGAGAATTCGACGTGACTTTTGTAAATATGCACCATACATTGTAATAATTCGTGTCTTTGGGTAATGAACCGATTTTCGTGCGATTACGAAAAAATAGTTCCGTGCTTTTCTTTCGTTCACCAAATGTAACTATGGTGGATGAAAAATTCGTTTTTTCGCTAGCATTTTGTAATCCGAAATATTGTTCGCTCCGATTAACACCATTCGATGTTTGAATGCAGTACAGTAGGAGTAAGAGTAACGCAACGACTGTCAGATTGATCAAAATTTTGCGTAAAAAACGCATTTAACTACTCGTTCCACATTTTCCGATCCACCGTCGCTAATATCATCGTTCCCGTAATACTATCAGATCCACAGTGGTAATCAGAGTTTTCACGAACTGTTCACTCGCGCATTGCATTTTCATCGGAACTTGGTTAATTTCCTAAATTACACCTATTACACCTTTGAGCCTTCTACGTCTCACATCGTAGACGCAGATGTTTCGGAATACCGAGAGAGGGCAGAGCGAAAAGGGACCTGCTCAGCCGCTATAGGATAAAGTAGAGCAAATTGTGAGTTGTGAAACGTTTAGTCGGTAACCATCACGTTTCTAAGTTCTCTCCCAGACGACGATGGTTAGAAAAAAGAAGAAACAAACAAGTTTGTTCGATTTTCTAGAGAGTGCAAGATTGTTTTTACGATAAAATTAATCGTTTAGGAAAAAAACCTGAAAACAAGTTGTCGGTTATTCGTCTCACACTCGTATGGGCTCAGTCGGTATCTCACGATGGCTCAACCGGTACAGTAGTGAGGGGAATTGGTACACGGATAATCAGGAGATGGCGGTAAAATCTGAAAACAGTTGGGAGCTCTAACGATGTTGCCCATCGTTCATCGCGAATCGCAGCGTGCGAAGGCCATATACTTAGGTAAGGTGGTTAGGTCTATAGAAAGTCAACGAACCTCGAAGTTCATCGCTCACAGGAAAACTACCAAACGAGAACTTCACTAAGAGTTATTGCATAATATAAATTTATTCGACCATGCAATTTACGATGGCTAACAATAATAAATGCATATTTGTAGTTATTGCTGAACATTGATTTTTTAACTAAAATATATTGCTCTGGCGTTCACTATCGAAACAGAAGGTTGAGATAAAACGGACAAGCATACTGTCGGAATCAACGGGTAGCTGATGCGATAGTAAAGGTTGATCTTGGGGATTTAGAAAGAACACCCAAGCATAGGCTTATACATTGGCGATAATCACGTCACACACAAGAAATGAAGCTTAAATCACACGTTCATGTTAACTTAATATTAAATCCTTGCAATACCTCAAAAAATAATCAACTAATTTTTCGTCATTCTTCAATCCAGTAACGAGTCTTTAAACTTTACCTTTAGTGGCTACTCAATTAAATAGGTCTAAGCTGTCTATTATTATTTGCAAATTGGCCGAACACTTTTTCAGTTGGATTTTTAAAAATATCTCATTATCTATGTTCAGCAGTGCTTCTAAGCGACGTTTTTATCCGCTTCGTGGCAGAAAAACTTACATAAGTTAGAGCAGTACTTCTTTTTAAGGGATCATCACAGTGTAACGGGTCGAAAAATAGTTTCATTCGTGTATTTTTTCGTTAGTTGAAATACGCTCATCAGTCTGATTTTGTAATATCAAATCAAAGCACTCATAAAGAACAGAAAATAAAATTTTAAACGTTTATTTTTATTTGTTTACATCTTTTAACGGTAGAAAGTGCCTTCGAAAAAAAGAAGTCCTCACGGTGTACACGGTTGTCGTCGTAAATATTATCTGAAGCAAAATTAGTAAAAAGATTATAACTCAGTATGACAGTCGCTATCTTGCTATAGATACTTTTTAAATCAGAATTGACAAAATGGCGGCGGTTTGTAAAAAAGTATCGTATTTAGCTGATTTTTTCGACAGTTTTTCGTTAAAAAAAAATATAAAGATTGCAAAACGAAAAAAAGCTTTCATTGAAAGATAAAGAAGGGCGTGAAGAATGTTGTGTGAACATTTGAGATGGATTGCTCGAAAACTCTTCCTTTGAGAGTGCGCGCCGTTGTGAAAAACAACATTTCGAGAAAAACGCGTCCGCGTCCGCACCAGGTCTCACGCAGCTGGTCGAATCCCTTTTTCTGAGATAGGCTGTAGCCATCGGAATAATCCGAATTTCGCCCCAAAAATTGAACAGTATGTTTATAACGGTCTATACTCATAGATAATGCAACAAAAACAATCGATTTGTTGAGCATTGTACATTGTGATGCACGCTTAATATGCTTTCTTAAATTTCCAACATTTATTTAATCAATTTTTTAATGAAAGTATGTTTTTCATGACCATCGCTTCAACTTATATGGCTGGCGTATCAATTATTAAGATTTTTGAATAATTATCGTTCTTCATATTTTTAAATTGAATATGAAGAACGATGATTATTCAAAAATGCGGCAACTGCATAAGCCAACGCTATGTTCTCAAATCGACGTTTGAGATTTACTAGATTTAATAGATATTATCTATTAGTCAGTAGTAAATGTTGATCTTCCAGTATTCTTCTGGTTGTCCATTGGCCGGCAAATCTAATGTATTTCTTTCGTCCACAATTAACATAATTGTGGAATTTGAATATCTATTTATTTTACGCAATGAAATAGCTACTTTTTATACCAGTTACGAAATTACGACGAAGAAAATAGTTTAAGCTGTAAATTATTTCTGTATGCATGCTTGGGTAAATCTCAAGTAAAATTAATCAATTATTTGAACTTAATTATTTTGGATCGATTTTTTTCTGAGGGGGACGTGGCCAATCACTTATTTGCTTTTATGTTTTCTCTCTGTTGAAATGTCGTCTATACGATCATACGGTTTCGATCGTCACAAAGAGCACGAAATGTTATTGTATACGTCTATATGAAAAATATATATATAAAGCTGCTGCTCGTATGATGTTCTTCCATTTTTGAGGGCTAAACACGGCGCCGTGTTTTCCGAGATTATTCGCTCCCGCTGAGAGTTTTTCTTTGTCGGTAGACTTTTGGTTTTTTCAATCGTTATCGTTGCGTTGTTCCTCGTATCACAGAGAATCACCGTGGCGCAATTATTTTGATGCTTGCGATCAGGAATTGATAATGAAAGCCAATTATCGCCGAGCTGAAATGGCGGCGGATTGTAATTTAACCTCCACCTGATTCAGTCCACTGGCTTTTCTACTCTGAAAAATAAGGTAGCTGAAAGAAATGGGGCCAAAGTGCGTATCGGATTATTATTAAAGTTGGATTCCGTAGGTTGTTAGGTACACACCTAATTCCACGATTGAAATAAAATTTGTTTATTTAGCAACAGTGCAACAGCAGCAGTTTAGCAACCCAAACATCATTCATTATCAATATTGGGAATATAAGTTGTCAGATCGGTAGTTAGTATCGAGTTTTATTTGCACTACTTTTTCGCAAAGCTTTTTACAAAACATCAATATTTCACATACATACTTTTCACTTATTATCGATACCCTACATGCCTACACTCCGCATTATTTTCACATCTCCTGTTCATTTATTCATCCACTCGGCCGATTTCTCCTTCCCCATGCCGATTACTCATCTATCTGCACACTTCCTCTATTTCCCGAAAGTACTCGCATATCCCTATTTGTATTTTTCCTCGCCGCATATTTATGATTTTCCTCTTTGCTGCCAAATCATCCATTCCTTCCATCCACTCCTCTGCTTTCTCCTTTGCTTTCTCTGATACTAACTCCCTACCTTTTTTACATATCAATAGGTGCTTGAATGTCTCATATTTTTCTTTACATATCCTGCACCTCCAATCCTTTCCCCCTTTCTTTCCCGCCCTTCTTATGTTGCCACATCTTAGCCTTGCACATATTTCCTTGTCCCTACCCTTTACTCCCTTCTCTGATCAATATTTCCATGGCATCTCGTCCTTTTCTATAATATATTTATACTTATCATTATACGTCGATTTTCTGATTTTTTCCTCTTCCCTCGTTAAAAATCGGTTTTTTAAGTTTACCAGTCGCTCTTCTATCCTTTCGTCTATTTTTTTTTACTTCTTTTCGCTCCCTTATCATTGTTATATTTTCTATCTCCCGATTTCTTGATACCTTCAGCAGGTTTTTCCCCCATTTTGGCGCGTCACCGTTTGTTATTGCTCTAATTTCGTCTAGTAAGCAATTTTTCGGCCACCTGTCTTCTACAGGAATATAAATTGTTTTTGATAGAATCAAGTGAGGCGAAGAGAATTTTGTCACAGGTGGAGTACGTTTCTCTGCTCTTTTTTGACAAGGGGAGGACGCCAATCGGAATCCACCGATTTCGCCCAGAATGCGTGGGTTTGATGAAGCATGCTTTCGAATGAAGCATGTTTCGGAAAATGTAACTGCTCAAACGATGCTTTTAACGAGGTTGGAGCGTTAGCCACAATTCAAGGTTAAATTTAATTTAAAAAAAATACGTGTTATTGTTTACACTATACTGAGTCTTTACGAATTTTTTGAACTTTTTTCATCACCAAACACCAGAGATAAAAAATAGTTTAATGTATGTAATTTAATGTGCGGTTAAATGGGCAAGACTTTCACACTAAAGGTTATGTAATTTTTATTGTTATTTAGCACCAAGATAAACCATTTCTAACAACGGATTAACGCAAACTGAACCTATGTGAACATTTAGAAAAAAATATCCTCATCTTGCTCATCGTAAACCATGGGCCAATAATCTCGTGACGTAAATATGAATAGGCATAATTATGAATTACTCAAAATTTCATTGTGAATTGTATAAAACATTCGTTGTCGTAGTTTTTTCATAATAATCGTCGATAATGTTATGCTTTTTCAAGTTGGTAGTAACACAAATTTTTTTCTACTTTACGTAATAAAAATGTTAAAATGCATAATTTTGCCCTTTGATTATATATTTAAAAAAAATAGCACATATAGAATAAATCTGTACCTTGTATGCATTTATTTGAGGTTCATTGAAAAAAAAAATGAATAAACCGTCATTTGACTCAACTGAATCGCTCCAACCTCATTAAAAAGTGTGCTTGGTGTGAAAAATATGTGCGTTTCAAATGTTTCTGCGATGAATATCACCCTCAAAATTGTAAAATTGTTCCTGATAATTAATTGCAAGAATTTTCAAGATCAAGATAAATTTTCAAGATCAAGATAAATAGGACAGGCAAATAATGGATCACCTGTTTGGGCGATCTTGGAGATTGGGAACCATCCGTTGGGTTGACTCGGCATCTTGGGCGGCGCCATTTATAGATATTGAGGTATGAGTTAACTTGCCATTCATATAGCTATTGAAAATAAAGATAAAACGGTAAATACGAGGCCATTGGCATCTACTTGAAAAGATAAAACATATTATTTTAGTTGATACCATCTTTTCTGGGTTTATTGAAATCTTGATTCATGTGATCACGAAGACTATTTTGAGATTCACCGCGTCGTTAAACAAATGTATGAAGAATAAATTCTTTTCCGTTTTTCGTTCAGTAATTCGATTGGAAAATGAACAAGGATAATTCGCAACAAGTAGGGCACAAAAGAATCTTGAAAATTGGTTTATTATCGATTCTTTTCCGACCTTACTTTCTTCTCTGTAGGAATTCTGAACAAGTTGAAATGGGTTTTGCTACTCCATAGAAGTCCTAACAACCAAGGAATTCGATCTCAAGGGGTTAGGGTACTGAGGCGACCCAAAAATCAGGGTTATTTTTAAAAAATAGCTTCGAAGGAATAAGTAAGATGATTGAAACATCATTTGGAGATATATTTGTATGCACATTCACAAAGTTGTGTGCCAAATTTCATAAAAAAGTATTCATAATTGAAGAAGTGATAAACAATGACGTGAAGGACCTTTAAGGGGCCAGTCCACTTTAGAGCCACGAAAAAAGGCTATTTTCTTTTTTTTTTTTTTGAGAATTTTATGAAAGATTTGAATATAAAAGTTGTTGGGCTTGATAAATAAAGTCTGCAAATACATTTAAAAAAATGTTTAATACATTTTTTATTCATTTTTAAGTACAAAAACTATAGTTTAACGTAACACCTCAAAAATAGGTGGGCTAGGTAGCAACATCACAACTCGGCACCGGCTTGGCTGAAACAAAAAAATCAAAGTCCATTAGATTCAGTATGACATCAGCTACAAAATGACCCTCGGATATAAAGCTTTATCAAAAAATAAAAAAATGGCAGGTGAAGAACGAAAAAAGTATTTTTAAAACGCGTTTTTTTCGCAGTTTTTCGCAAAAAAGAGTAAAAATCAAAATTGTAAAACCATCGAAGGTCATCTTGTTGCGAATCATGTTCACGATATGTGGTTCAAATTTCAAAAGAATCGGTCTATTAGTTTTAGAGATACGATGGAGCTAGATTTTGAAAACGTTGTTTCGAGAAAAACGTGTTTGAAGTTTATACTATAAAAAACTCTTACCTAAACTCAATCGGCAATTCCTGCACCGTACAAAATCCCTTCTGATTGCTCATCATCGTCGATTTCTTCAAGTTTTGCTTGCTTTCGATTTTTTTTAATTTTCAAAGTGGACTGGCCCCTTAAACGTGAGGGGCTGAACGGTGTGATTTGGGCCATCCGGTCGATGTGAAATTGAAAAAATGCGTTTTTCTTTTCTTAAAACAAATAATATCGCCTCGGCCGAACTTTCTTCCTGATCGTGTTTGAATCATCAAAAAAATGTTACAATTTGTTTTCAATTTTTTAAGGATAAATTACATCACTATTGTTAATGACTAATGAAACAAAATGTTAATAAGAAAAACGGTGGTCAAAACTAATCTACTATTACATTAAATAAGTGTACGAAATTTCTAGTCATTTCGTTCATTAGACGTCCCGAAATTATCGTTTTGAAAAAGATAGTTTCGCGAAAAACACGTTTAAAGTTTTACTAGCAGTTATATCGTTGTGATCATAAGTTTTACTAGCAGTTCTATCGTTGTGATCACAAGTTTTACTAGCAGTTCTATCGTTGTGATCACAAGTTCTACTAGCAGTTCTATCGTTGTGATTATAAGTTTTACTAGCAGTTCTATCGTTGTGATCACAAGTTTTACTAGCAGTTCTATCGTTGTGATTATAAGTTTTACTAGCAGGTCTATCGTTGTGATCATAAGTTTTACTAGCAGTTCTATCGTTGTGATCACAAGTTTTACTTGCAGTTCGATCGTTGTGATCACAAGTTTTACTAGCAGTTATAGAATAGACGATAGCGTTGTGATCATAAGTTTACCTTTAATCTGCGAGTCCTGCACCGCATATCGGACCTTCCTTTTCACTTTGCATTGGCTCAAGCCACTATCGATTTCTTAAAATCTTCACAGAAACCTAACCCCTTAAGTAATTTCTGAAATGAATTTCCATTTTTTTTTTCATGTGACCTCGCTGATGAAAAAAATGTTAAGAAGAAAAACTTCGGGCAAGATTAAACTAATAATACTCTGAATAAATGTACCAAATTTTAAGTCAACCCGCTATTGTTATAGAAAAAATGGTGTACAACGTTCTGAAAAACATAATTTCGAGAAAAACACGTTTCAATATTTACTAGCACTTCTATCGTTGTAATAATAAGTTCACCTTCAATATGCGACTCCCAATTCAATAACGCTCCTCTCAGTTACCAAATTCTCAACTACACAATAGCCCAAATGTTTAGAGGAAAGAAACAATGAAGCGGGAAGCTGACTCATGCGACATATTAATCACGGCAATGCGTTAAAAGACATTATCTTATGGGCGCTTGTACTTTATCACAATGGCGAATATGTACCGTTTATTACGGGCAAATCATTGTCAACCCTTCTTAGAAAAATGTGCTACATATATTTATCATTTTTAAACTATTACTCTTGTGTAAAGCTCTTATAAAGTGTAATCGATTTTCGCATTTTTATCTTATCGTCCTTCATATTTTACATTGAACATCGGATACGTTTATCAAAAGAGAAAGAGTGGGAAGATAACGTTTGTATGCGGATAAGGTCTTTCCATTAGCTATCCGTAGCATGTTAGGTGTGGACTGTCCGGTATTCTGTAAAGATTAATGCGTAATATGCTATGTCATTAGGCATTCAAGAAAGTACAATTTCGTAATGTGGAAGACACATGTGTGTAGATATTGAACATCAGTGTGTTACGGTGTGAAATTTTCTTTTTCCAATGTTTTCGGGACGTGAAGCATACAAGGTATCAAGATCAACCAGGTACGATGATGTAAAATGGACTTTAAGCGATTTTTTGGAGATCATATTAATCCGTTAAGGGGTTAGGCTACCGTGACGACACAAAAATCAGGGTACTTTAAAAAAATTAATTTTGAAAGTATAAGAAAGATGATTTCAAAATTGTTTGGACATTTATTGACATGTACATTAACAAAGTTGTGTATCAAATTTCGTAAAAAAAATGTATAATTAAAAAAGTTATAAACAATCTCCCGACGGACCTTTTAACGTGGCGGGCCTAACGGTGTGATTAATTTCGTCCACCCGGTTGATCTGAAGCAAAAAACATGAGTTTTTTTTCTTAGATAATATAGATAATACTGGCTATCACCTAATCAAGCTTATTTGGTATCAAGTTTCAATCAACAAGACCAAAACATTAATTTTTTTTTCAATTTTTCGAGGAAAAATAACATTATTGTTAATAGCTGATGAAAAAAATGTTAAGAAGAAAAACTTCGGGCAAGATTAAACTAATAATACTCTGAATAAATGTACCAAATTTTAAGTCAACCCGCTATTGTTATAGAAAAAATGGTGTACAACGTTCTGAAAAACATAATTTCGAGAAAAACACGTTTCAATTTTTACTAGCACTTCTATCGTTGTAATAATAAGTTCACCTTCAATATGCGATTCCTGCACCATCTGTTGGATTTATCTCTTCAATTCGAGTTGCTCCAAGCGATTATCGATTTTTTTTCACTCTAGCCCAACCCCTTAAAACAGCAATTGCGTCAAAGTACAGCCAATAAAGAACAGATATTTCGAGGATTCTTTATCCATTAATCAGACCTTTGTTTTGCTTTAATGCTTTGTTTTGCAATAATGTTTTGTAAATTTTGTATTATTTATTAGGAATACAACGTTATTGGCACACTTTGAATTTTTAATAAATCGATTGGAATATTCTACAAGTCCGCATCCTTCAATCGTACTATAAATTCGCCGTGTATACAGAACTTATAAAATGTTTCTCAATACCATAACAATATCGATGGCAAATGAAACTTTGATCTTTGGAACGTCTTTGACCACCAATGAAAAACATTGCAAATTACTTCTCGTTCGAAAACGTCTCCATTTTGTGCACAATTTTCCCTCAGTACTTAATTCATAATAATTGAATTCTGAAAAAGCATGACGTCGAAGTTGAAGTCCATGATGAGGCGGCAAGTGTCGCAGCCGGTGCACAGAGATGGAGAAAATATAGAGGAATCGAGTGCAATAATGCAAGAAATGCAAAATGTCCCGTCTGAATTTCTCCAACGACAAGGAGATGAAAAATCTACGACGGCCGATGGCTGTGTCAACGGCATGAATGAGGACGGCATTCTTCTTCGACGGAAGAAAGGGATAAGACGACACAAGTGATGAACATTTCAAAAAATAATTCTTATACGAACTGTCTTTCAGCCTGGATCAACCATGTTGCCAATATAACAGCCATGTTTCAATTAAATTCAATTAAAACACAAAGCAGTGATGAACGATTAGTGATTAATTTGCCGGAAATACACAAACCTTTCGCGCCGCGGCCCGACAATCGAGCTGTCTCTGAGCTTTTGTTTGATTTGTTCAGAGCTTGGATGGACGTTCCGCGATTACTTGCATTCCCATCAATCAATTGTATTTTTCATTTTTTGTACTTTATTTTGCATTAATTGACATTGTTTCTCGGCTGAAAGTTGGTCGATCAAGTCTACCAGGTGAGTGGGACTTTGTCACATTTGTAAAATTGCATTGTATGAATGCAGCACGTCATTGGGTGCCATCGAAGATCTGTTGCAATGTCCGATTTGCAAAGGTCGATTGAAATCACCGAGAATGATGCCCTGCCAGCATACATTTTGTCAAAAATGTTTGGAGGAGCAATTGAATCGTCCGGGTGACAACAGCCGTAAGTATTCCAAATCCGTTGCTTACGAGTTATAGTGCCTTTTGTCTGCAAAAGAGGGAGATAACGTGGGAGTCACGTTGAGTCGACTGGATCTTTTTAGACTGGGCTTGACGCATATACGCATAACGTATATATAACTATATACCTGCAGACTACAAGTACATATGTATAAGGTTTATTTCGCCACGAGTATAAATTTCATTACACGAATATTTTACTATGGCCCGAATAAAGTATTGGCCGAAAAAAATACGATCGCCATATACGAAAGCCACGAGGAAAAAGAATTTAGACTCTTTGAAGCTTAAAATAGAGCGTGACGGAAGAAAAATGTTAGCGATAGACGAGCCGAATCTCGTGAGGCCATAGCTGATACTATCAGATAATAGATTAACAAGCTTGCTGCCGTGTTACTTTGCAGCTAATCTAGCTCTCACCTGTCCAATGTGCGATCTTCGAGTAACCGATCGATTGCCCAATCTTCTACCAACGAATTTATACATCGAAAGTCTTCTTCACGTAATGGAAAATCCCGGCGAAGGTTTGCTACGCCTTGCATCGAGAAATCCCGTCGTAACGTTTGCTCCATTGCCGGAACGCACTACTAAGTCTGTTAACGGAATTGTTCCGAGATCTCCCTCATCGGCGGTTCTTTGCGTTAAATGCTCGACCGCCTGCACCAAAGACAACCGATGCAAACATTGCAAGCAGGTCAGCTCGTAAATGAAAACAAATTATAATTGAGCACCAAATTAAAATTAGCAAACTATAACAAATAGAAAATTAGCAAATCATAACAAATAGAAAAAAGTTTAATTGTCATTAAGCATGAATCAAAATTTCGAATGTTCCCTGATGCAAAGTGTTCTATACCGGGGTCTGTTGGATCGGTAAACGTTTATACTTCATTTTCTTTACCTGACAGAACTTTTGTGACACTTGTTGGCCGCCTCACGTCGATGACCTCAAGGGAGAACTCGAAAAAATCGTATCACGGATGGAAACAGCGTCCGATCGATTTGTAAAAAAAATCGAAGACTTGAGGGTACTTGAATTTTTTTGCATAGGGTCAAAGTGGGAACAGTGGCAACAGTGGGTTCACTGAACCTTTTCTGTTTCTCAGAAGTGGACACGTATATATATGCGTCTTTTTCATATTAGAACCGCCCTCAGATGCCAATAGGTTTGAATCTGTCTGTGAGTCGCTCCCGCGCAATTCGGCTGTGAGAGGTGATTTTATATTATTTTTTGTGTCAAAAGTTGAAAAACCAGCTGAGTTTGTATGTTTTTTGTTTCTTTACCTATCGCAAGTATGTTCGAAGTCATTGTTCTCCCGCAATATACAGCTATATTGCGGTATTTGAGCATTGTTTTTGTTAACCTAACAAAAAATAGAAACTTGTCAGTGCCCGCTTTAGAAAAAAAGAGAGGATCGGTACTCACTGGCTCAATTGTTCGAGGCACACAGTGGTAAGTCATAATATGAATATTTTCGCGTTCTGATTTAGTTAGGTACTCGTACTACCTCATTAGGTACGTACTCATTGTCGATTAATATTCAATAAATGATTGTGATTGATCTCACAATATGCTGTTTTTTAAATTAATTTTTCAATAGTTTACTGTACAATACTCGCCATTGTATAGAGAAAAGCACTCCATTACCTACAAGTGTACAGTGGATCAGGGTAATTTTCTTCAAATCTGGCTTGATTTTAAAATTTTGTTTGACTGCGAAATTAGGCATGTTTCATTGTGTACACCCCCAAGTATACAGTGGATCAAATCCCATTTTTGAAAAATGGTTATTATCTCAATATCTATTGGGTTAGGCCGTTGAGTGTCTTTTAACGAAATGAAGCCATTGAACACACCTCACGTTTGGTCAAGGTTTCATTCAGATTGTGCGAACGGTTAGGCAGCATTAGACCTCTGAAAAAAATGAGCCACTGATCCCACTCTGACCCTGCTCACAATACGTACCAGTACGAAAATATGGTGGATAGAAACTCGAGAAAAGACGGTGCTAATTGATATTGAATTGATTGATTGACAGTCAAAAGTTGACAAATGCACGGGTGCAGTTGAGAAAGACGTAGAAGCGAGAATAGCTGAATTGCGGCAGGAACGCGAGGAGAGAATCAGAACCTTGTTGTCCCAAGCGGATCGAAGTGAAGAAACCGCCAACGAGATACAACGACAAATGATTAGACTTGCTAACGAAGTGAAGGAACAGATTAACGGATTGTACGAAAAACTCACCGACAACAAATCCAAGGTAATTCTTGTTAAAAACTTCTGAATCCTGTCAAGGACAACAAATTTGTTTGAATATCTCGACATTTTCCTATATGTGCATGCATATGAGTAAAAAACGAAAGACGGTAGGCAAAATATATTTTCAAATTTATTGACGATAATAAGCCGAGAAAATGAAGTACTCTTGTAATAAATCCCGTCGAAAAAGTTCTTTTTTACTAAATGAAATCTGGATCATATGGTTGCTCCCCTCTCCGCACCTGTCCTGAGCAGAATCTCGGCAAGTATTGATCATTCCGGGACGGGCGGGTTGGCCGGTTGAGCTGGAAGCTAACCGTACAGAGGAGGAAAAGTCTCGTGTACAAATATATTTATATACGTACACGTGCATGTGTGTGTATGCATGTGTGACTGTTGTGATTTTTTTTTTTTTTTTCGGGAAGGAACGAAAGCAACCATTCCTCCTTTTCTCAAGTAGGGGATGGTTTGAATACTCGCGGGTATTTTACGATAATGTCAAATAAGATGAGAAAGAGTAAGAGAGACAGAGAATGGGAGATAAAATTAGAGAAAGACAGAAAACAAAATGTGCTGTTTTGGTACATTGGATCTGCGGGAGGTATATAGAGAAAAGGGCAACTTGGTAGCATCAGGGCTGACTCCATACCGGTTCGTGCTACTGCTTTAGAGGTTGGAGGGACTGGAGTGGAGGATACGCAGTGAATATAACAGTGTTGGTGTAGCATAAGGCAGCAAGGAACGAACGTCTGTTCCTGACAGCCCATTACCACTGTACGATCTCTCCCTCCCCCCCCCCCCTCTCACCGCCACTCTCGTGCTTTCTCTGTCTCTTTGTCTCTTCCGAGGGCGAAGCCCAGAATTTCGTGGACCTCAATCTGTACAGCTCCACAAACCTTTGCTGGACCTGGAGGGAAAGTTCTTGACGCCCAAAAAAACATATTGACATATTCGACGATGGTCTTTTTTATTCTCTCCAATAAGATGATTTGCATTTTTTTATTCTGTTTAAATAGTTTTTGTTACTTCTATTTATGAGTATGACAAAATGTTTTTCCGTTATTGGTGCGCCGACGTCGTTGTAATATAGATAGTGATGGGAGGGAATAAGTGGAAAGGTTTATGTGGTTCCCTTAATTGCAGTACATTTTAGCATTAGTTAAGTAATACACAAGTTAAGTTGTATACTCGTATAACACATTGCATTTGTGTAAGTAATTTGTTGTAAATCTTCGGTTATTCATTCACTTATTTCTGGGTGATGAGTGCAAAATTTATTTTTCGTCAGGAATAATCTGAAAACACTTTATAAAACTAATCTTGAGTGGCCATTTGTAGACGGATACGTTGCTATTGACCGATAAGATACCTCTTCCTTGTTTTTGAGAACTGCTTCGTTGACGAAATATTGCGAGAAGAATTAAGTTGCGACTATTGAGATATACCACACATGACGTGTTAGACTGCTTGATCGAGAAATACTGATAATACTTTTTAAGTATTTAATACTGATAGTAAAGGAAATAATTTTTCATCGCTAATTCGTAACATCAAACTTTAACACGAAGACTACACGTTTTTTAGTGATCATAATCTTTTTCTATATTATATATTCTGCATTATTTTTGTATTGTTGGTACTCCCTGTAGAATTTTGCAATATAGGAGTCTCTTTTCGCGAACACAATCTTGAAATGGGGTTGGAGTTTGCATCTTTGGAGAGCAACGAAGATTTTTTTTTTATTTATTATTTTTAGTAAGGTTCGTAATCATATTTTGCAGATTCAGATTGTAAAACGCTAAATGAGGATCCTACGAAATGTTGGCGTGATTTTCGTAGCTCAAATCTGCCAAGGGAAATTCAAGAAGTGAAAAAGGAATAATTTCGGACGAATAGTCGCATTCCAACGATGCAATCTTCAATCTCATATCATGAATGCAATTTACACATATTCCTTTATCGATTCTGGATAAATTCAACTGTAAATCTTCACTATGGAAATCGAGAAATCCACGAAAATTCAATCGCTACACGTGCAAAAATGTAACAGGGCATTCCCTACTTTGTATCCGGCCCTGACCAGGTTTGCCTTGTCTGATTCACCTGATCGGGCCCTCCCATGGAACGAACTGAGGTGATCGAAAAATCTTTTTTTACGGCTTACCGTCTATGTTTGGAAATTACAATCTTCCGGCTGGGATACATTTCGAGCAAGTACATCTTCACGTAATGTCTACTCTTCCAGAACATTGACATGTTCTGAAAAGTGGAGCCTGTCTTCACGAATTAAACAAAAGCTACTTTGCTTTTCACCTCATGAAATATATTTATAATTGATTGGGATGTAACTAATACATCTGTTGCAATTCTATTCATCATTAAAAGCGTTCATTTCATCAATGATAAACGACGAGGATAGCAATGTTTATCATAAATACCGGGATTATGATATAACTAATGACTTGAGCATAAAGAATAGTCAAATTATTTTATGAGGCGAAAAGTAAAGCAGGGGATTTTTGGACGCCTTGTTGCCATGTTGGGAAATATCTATGTTCTGGCCAGGAAGACATTACCTGAATGTATTTCGCCAACAATCCGCCAGGTGGCTACAAGCGAAGAGCTTCGCGTAAGCAAGGTACCATTGTACGAGGATAAAAGTTCGTCTTGTGAGTTGTACCACGTATAGAAGTGCTATGCTTACAGCGTGCACTTACGCTTATAATTTTGCGATACTTGTGAACTAACCCTTTGCACTCCAGGCCTTTTTCGCTCGGATAGTGATCGCTGTACGTTTTTCTGTCTCTTTGCTTATCAGGAAATGCGAACAAGTGTATGTATACACCACGGTCTTACATACAGGTCTAGAAACGACCGTGGTGGGGGTAGGCACTGTTAACGAACCCATGTTTGTTTCCAATTTTCGCCACTACGTGGCATTGCTATCGGCGTGTATGTGTGCGACAAGGACAGAACAGCTTCCGTCTGTCTCTCTCACTCTTCTCGATGATCCGAAATGCACATTACCTTTTTCGTGGAGGGGAAGGGGGGATAGTGGTAGATGAGAAAGAATTGTGGAATAAGGACAGGGGATTGTGGAAGATAAGTGGGGCTTGTAAAAAGGGGAAGATCCTGTATGGATGGAAGAAAACCAATATAAAATTTAAAAAATAAATAAAAATACTTACCTTTTTCGAGTGAAATGGATTTTTATTCGAATTTTATTCCGAGTGTCTTTCGATGACGAAAGGAAAAAAAATACGCAACACATGGAATGTTGAATATACAAATACCTTCATTGGTTCGTCAGTTTAGAAAGCCCTGAAACAACGGTCCACCTTCGCCAGCTTTATGAATATTTTTCAAACTGCAAATGCTCGTTGACGCGAACAGAGGTTATCGAGAACGTTGTAATAAAAAATGGAGTAATAAATGGCACGGGGCACGGTCTAAGATAAGGCAAGGGGCGAAGGGAGAGATCACAGAAGACCGTGGGTGGGAGGTACTCGCCGATAGTAGCGACGGCGGCGGCCGCGAGCGGAATGAAAAGTGAAGCTCGTAACGCTGCCTCACGACTCCATTGAAACCTGGCTTCGTTTCCAGACCTGTATGTAAGACCGTGGTATACACTCATATACTACCTTAGCAAGTAGATAACCAAAAAACAATATGTTGTCGAAATACGAAATTGAATACGCTCTCGATTTACCTCCTCAAGGATTCCAAAAACGCTGAAACGTAATTTTTAATTTCCTCGTTTGTTTCTGGTTATATCCCTATCTATACCCTCCAAATTTCCTGGTTATTTACCGCTTGTTCTCCAGCCCGTTCCTGATTAATTCCCCAGAACGGGAACGGTGGATCGGGACCTAGCCTTAGGTCCGTTACATTGCGAACCTATTTCAGGATGGAAGGCCCGACCAGAGCCTGATATTATCTAGGGAAAGCAGATCAGGGGCAGTAGTTTTCTCGACTCAAATTTCTACACGGGTAATGGCCATTAAAAAAGACACAACTTATTTTAATCGCTAGATGTCTCCATAGCTGTTTATAAAAATCTGTCAGGAGAAGTTTATAGCATAAATATGTAACAAATGATTGTACGGAGGCCATGGTAATGGAGTAAACCAATGGACCGGGGAGAAACGTTCGTTCTCGGAGAAATGGTGTTTCCGTTTGGGAAAGGAGATTGAGAGTATACGCGGCAATAGGATACCTCGAATGTACAAAATGAGACGAGTGAAGATATATAAATAAAACTACAGACATGTTTGAAGCTCAACTCTCGTTATGAAATCAATTTCCCCGGTCTTGTCTTGATATCAGGAACGATCGTAGCTAGAGGGAGAGAGAAATTTTGAGCCTCGAGGGTTTCGAGCCACGCCTGTTGCCACCCTCGAAGGACCCCAAGCCACGCCCGAGCTCGCTCTTCTCACACGCGTTATACAGATAGATGGATGAAGGAGAGAGAGAGAGAGAGAGAGAGAGAGAGAGAGAGAGAGAGGGAAAGGGAGGGAACCCCTGCAAATTCGCTCTCTCTCGCCCAGCCGAGGGCTAATAATTCACGTCAGGGACACTCCACGATAAAGATTCGTCGACGCGGTAACCCCACTTTCCCTTCGTAATATGCAAGCTGAACAGTATTTTCATTGGTGAAGTACAGAAAAATCACGATTTTCATCATTTTTGTATTCTCTCAATGGCTGCACAGATTTTCAAGCCAGGATGAAGTACAATTTTCAAGACAAAATTGTACTTCATCCTGGTTGCCTCCGAGAAATTGAAGTACGCAATTACCAAGAAGACGACATTGGTCTTTAAATTTCGTATACTAAGAACCACTGGAAAAAGAATAATTTATTGTTCGGGCCTTGCAAATTTTCATTTCGCAGACCGATCAGTGAAGCTGCAGAGTAGAGCCCGAAAATTGTCTCCTCAAAAGTAATTACATTTTCAGAGAAATTATTTACTATTCGAACGGTTCGTGAACCGCCTTTTTAGTTCTTGTATTTTATACAAAACGACCGACTGTGCTCTTCAAATTCATAATCTACGCATTTTTTATTTTTATTTTGTCTACTTGTATGTGCTTTCCGAGCTCTCCGTTTATTTCCGCCGAATCTGTGCATTAGACGATGAAAAGCACAATGGTCGAATGCATTTTTTTAAGGTAAATCCAAACATTATTTTTCAGTTACGAAGAGCGACGGCTAACGTACTGTTTATGATCATCATTAATTTTTGACGTGATGCATGTAAATTTCTCGATACGCGACGTTGATTACGACGAATAATTATCATCTGTTGATGAGGTTCAGGCTGACGAATTATTATCGACTCGCCGAATAAATTTATATCAACGAGAGCTTTACACGCAGAGTCGAGAGTGTAAAACGAGACCGTCGAAATAATTAGGCGTATATCGCTAGGCATGATCAACGGTAATGTCAGTCTAATTCGTTGATATCTCCGCGATCGAATAGTGCCGCAAATATCTTTTGTCGTAATTGTCATTGTGTCATAATGTAGGTGCTAGTATACACAGCTCAATTGCGAAAGCGTTAAGGGGGTATACCAGTGTGAACGCTGAAAATTTTGGTGATTTTTGGGAATTTTTTGGAAGAAAAATGCTCAATCAAATGTTACGGAAAATTAAGAATATATTTGGCTATATTTGACCTATATTACATAGTTTTTTCATAGAAAAATATTGACATCCAAGCGACTTATGCGCGGCGTCGGAGGCGCCAAAAAAAAAGTTCCTCCCCTGCTGACATGATTCCGGCCGATTGAGTAGCTGAAACCGAAAAAGGAAAAAATGTCGTTAAACTGGAAGGTATTTCCTGAATAATGACCGACGATTTTCGAAAAATATCAAAATCTAACAAAATGGCGTAGTTATGAAAAAAACGTCCGTTTTCTTGCCTATAAATTGGTCGTTTTTTTCAATGCCAAATCGTCAATTTTCATCCAATCAAAAATATCCTACGTCATTGTAGAGTAAATATATTCAGGAGTACTCAGTTCAAATTTCAAGTCAATGGGATAATTGCTCTTTGAGTTACAATGGCAGCAAATTTGAAAAATCTCATTTCGCTAAGAACGCGTTTAAAGATTCAACTATCGATTTTTGCAAGACAAAATGATATTGTTATAAATGATATCAATGATAATGATATTCTTGAAAGTATAAACTGTCGAAAAAGGCAAAAAACATCGATTTTTTTAAAGTGTCACACTGGTATAGCCCCTTAAACGGTCGAGATAAAGCAGTCGGGCAAAAAACAATGCGAAAGGCATAGATAATACTATTTGAGTTTATCGACTCGTGAAAGATTTGCTTAAAGAGTCCTTGAAGTGCGCGGGGGAGAGAGGGAGAGAGAGAGAGAGAGTGTAATCGCCATCGTTAACCACAACTTTTCGGCTACTTAGCTTTCGTTACTTGCCCGGGTATGTATATGTGTGAATCCGTAATAGTACATAGCACGCGTCGATCCATTGGAACAGTCCCTAAAATTAGCCACAGTGACAAAACGGGGCCAACGATTGTCGCGAAGCTCAAAGGCATCAAGGCGTATATAATACAGAAGTGGGTATATATGTAATTCAGAGCCCCTATTTTTCGAGCCTGGGAAAATCAACTGACCTGTAACTAACTTGCCTATCATTAATTTTATAACACGTATGTTTATATCGCGATGGTTATGTATTACGAGCCTCGTAGGATGCTAGATTCGCGCACACGACCCCCACCTCCCGTTACAGAGTAAGGCCAATTTACCGATGAAACGAGGCTGTGAATCAGACGAGGGCCGACCAGATCCTCGAGTCCACCATCAATCGCGCTTCTTTTTTTTAACATTTCTCGTACTCCCTTTAGCTTTCATACGTATATTTATTTTTTTCGAATAATCTTTCTGTGACCTTGTCACGCTTCGCGTCTTTTTCACTCCTCCACGACCATTACAAAGGCAACCACGATAAATAGACAACAGGTATAGCGGATATTTTTGGCGCGGTTTTTTTCACGAGCGTATCGACATCCCGTCTCGAACTGTCTTTGACGGTAAGGGGAGAATATCAGTTAGTCGAAAAAAAAGATAAAAAAATATGAAATTGAATATGGTGGGAGAAAGCATGAATTTATATTGAACAAGAATGTGTACCAATTTTTAATGTTCAATGACCGTGTAAGCCGATCAGACTACAAATTATATTAAAGATAAGCTTGAAAATATTAGTGTCAAAATCTCTTCGACGCATCGTTATTTCTCATAATTTGATTAATGAATGGTTTTCGCACTCAATGCAAAAATGCAGATTATCCGTGGTATTGAAGTTTGCATTATTGGAATGCAACGAAAATTCTACTTTCGTAGTGCCCAATTTTTTTGCACGTTTAGGCTACATATATTATTGGAATATTTTTTTGAAGATCCTCGTTAGGGATCCACAACGTAAATCTGCAAAAGAAAAGTTTATACAGCAATTAAAATTAAAGAAAATAAAGACGGATTTTCGTCGCATTCCAAAGATGCAAACTTCAGCAACATGGTTTTGAGAACGATCAATTTCGATTGAAACTTCGATGCTGTTGAAGTTTGCGTTGTTGGAATGCAACGAAAATTCTTTTAACGTTTTTCTTAATTTTTTTCAATCCACAATCCTTGTTGATACATTTGGGTTGTAGATCTCTAACGAGGATCTTGAAAGATGTTTCAGAGATTGTCGTAGCTACGCAAGTAATACAATAAATTATACGCTTGACTGAAATTTTCAATTAAACAATTCCTGCTGGAATGTCGTGCCCGCGTAGTGGGCCGGGTTGAAATTCCAAACGTTGAATGATCAGAACCCTCAAAACTCCGAAAGAATTTTACACGAAAGATCAAAACTCCGAAAATCTGAACACCGTAAAAATAATTCGGCTAAGTTTTTAAAGTTTCAAAATTTTCAATAAATCGCCGAATTATTTCAAGAATTTTTTTTTATTAAGAAGTGATTTTACGTCAATTTTAAAGTTTGTCTAGACAATGTTACACGTTCTACATCATTTACAGTCAACTGTGTAGACTTTCGCTACCATAATCTTGACGAATCTTGTAATTTCGGAACATTAAAATTAGGAATTTCAAACCGTCGGCGCATTCAAAATTCGGAATTTCAACCCGGCCCTCATGTCAAGACCATGCCAGCTAAAATCTACACAGTGGACTGTAAATGATGTAAAGCGTATAACATTGTCTAGACAAATTTCAAAATTGACGCTAAATTATTTCTTAATAAAAAAATTCTTGAAATAATTCGTCGATTTTATGAAAATATTGAAACTTTTAAACCTTCCATAGCCGAATTATTTTGACGCTGTTCAGATTTTCGGAGTTTTGGTCTTTCGTGTAAAATTCTTTCGGAGTTTCGATCTTTCGGAGTACTATTCTTTCGGAGTTTTGAACGTTCTGACCATTCAAAGTTCGGAATTTCATCCCGGCCCGCGCGTAGTTTATAATTTTGATCTTTGCATCATTGGAAAGCAAAGAAAACATTATTTTTCAATTGCTAATTTTTGCTCTGCTAGTCCAAACCGGCATATAAAAAATTGTCCAAACTAGCAGAAAAAAAGTTGGCGATAACAATTCAGTATTTTCATTTCGTTCCAACGTTGCAAACTTCAAATTCTATCGAAACTTTTAAAATTGAAAATTTTGATCGGCCTGAATAATTTATTGCGTTACTTGTGTGGCATTATAGAACGTGATTGTTATGATAGTAGATCTCGTTCAAGTAGCCGCGACATTGAAGTTGTTCTGGTACCAACAGCGGTGCAAACAGAAACGTTGGTCACCAATCCTATTTGATATACACGTGTCTCTGCACGCTTGATACACACATACGTATGTACATGTATGTATATATATATACATACATATATATATATATATATATATATATATATATATATATATATATATATATATGTGCGTGTGTGTGTGTGTGTATGGTTGTATTTATATGTGTAAACGTCGATCCGCCCTTTACGCGCGAGAGACGAGGATGGAACGACAAAGGGACCGCACGCTTCGGCACGTGACCCGGTACAGGCTTCCAGGGGTTTGCGGGACCGAAATTGTTCTCCCGAGTTCCAGGTCACTCGTATGTAAGTGCCAGAAAGCAAGGGGGATACAAAAGTGTGCTCCGGCGCTAGGAATGATTTTTCGTTGCATGTGCGTCCTCTCAATTGGCCACAACTTAGCGTCGCATCGATGAACACACGATTTGCGGGCTACGACGTCAACCGCATTGCTTCGCATATTTCACGGCCTGGTTACTTCCCGTTCGATCCATGGAAATCAAATGAAACGGAAGATACAAGCACGCGAGATAATCGATCGATTATAAATTACTCGATCCCCTTTTCGTCGCTTTCAGAGGCTCCTCGCGTTTTCGCGTCTTTGTAAATTACTCCAAAAAACAACAAACCACAGCCGCAAATAAGAAATTTCGATTCGATTGAGACCGACGAGAAAGGATTAATAATTTTATAAAAAAATTTAAATCCGCTTATAAAAAAAAAATGGATCAATATTGTTCTGAACGATGTTAAAGAGAAACTCGATTAGTTGGATCCTTTTGAGTTTTGAGGGAAGATTATTCAATTTCGTTTACTTATAGAGTTTTGTTACGTTTTCAATATTAATGGCGTTTTGACGTGATGAGAAACGTATTCTCTATGGGCCTATCTCGATTTGCTATCAGTAATACTCTTGCACCCATATCTGTTTCGCGCTAGCTTACGGCCTTAGGCCACTCTAGAGGCCGAAAAAATAGGCTTTGTGGGGATTTTTTTTTCAGAAAAACTACAAAATAAATCGAGATTACAAAAAGGATGTTTGTCATACATATCAGTGACTGTATACAATAATTTTTTTAAAGCGATTAATTTCAAAATGGCGGCTGTGCAGCGTTTATCTCAAAACTGCATTTTTTAAGTTGGCCGGAAACATAACTCAGACAATTTTCAATCGATTCACTTGAAATGTTGAATATATCTTGAAAAATACATCGTCTATGGAAGTGCGTAGGATTTTTATTTTACATTGCATAGTTCATTTGCTATTAACAATTATCTGACGATTTTTAGGCAAATTTTTGGAAAGTGAAAATTTGCCTAAAAAATCGTCAGATAATTGTTAATAACAAATTAACTATGAAATATAAAAAAATCCTACGTACGTCCATAGACAATGTATTTTTCAAAATATATTCAACATTTCAAGTGAATCGGTTGAAAATTGTCTGAGTTATGTTTCCGGCCAACTTAAAAAATCCCAATCCGACCTGGGAAATAATTGATTCGGGTTCAAGCCCGCCCTCCCCCCTTCCAATGTTTAATCGGAAAAAAATTCAAGTTAAATTGCTACTCTTTCTTTCGTCGAAATTTTTTTTGTTCACATGGTAATGTTACTATTTTTGAAAGAACAAAATATGTATTAAACAACTATGGTTAACGGCGGGGTAAAGTTAATTCGGCGAAAAAAAGGCATGTTTTTAAGATTTTTTTTTTTGGCGTAACGAATAGTGTTCGTTTATTGAAAAATTTACATATAATAAAGTAACATTTGAACAACATTCTCCTAAATTTGCATTGCAAAATATTCAAAATTGAGCGAGTGAAAATTAAACCCCGGAGGCGTCTCGAAAAAAAGTTGGTTTGCGGTGTGCACCATAACTCGCAACAGAATCATTTGAAACAAAAAAATCAAAATGCATTTGTTAAAAGAGATGTTTCTCGAGGTAATGACGAGAGGATTTTTTTTTCGATTTTTCGATTTTTCGTAGCACTTGGGAGCCAAAAACCCGATTTTCGCTAAAAAAATCGGCTAATTTGTTGTTGAAAAATTAGTAATTATTTAAAAAAACAAAAAAGCTCTCGAAAATACCTGATGAACTATGTGAAGAAGTACTGTGCAAAATTTCAAAGCGATTGGTCCAGTAGATTTTGAGTTATCGTGCACACGGACTTCAAATATGACAAGTCTCAGAAAAACGGTTTGAAAAACGCAGAAGAGAAGAGAACGGCATGGAGCAATAGACGCTCAAATACTCATAACTTCGTCAATTTTACTCCGATCGACTTGAAATTTTAACACAATATTCTTGATATATTATGCATTCATTTAAAAAATTTAAAAAAAATTTAAATACTTTACCCCGCCCTTAAGTATAGAAGTACTGGGAGAATTATGGGCAGGGTAAACATTATTAGAGGATTTTTTCGAATTACTTGGGTCTTTGCTTGCAGGTGAAAACCTTCGTGGCTCTGTATCGCGAAGCGACGGAACTCATGCAGCTAGAGGGCTCGTGGAATCCGGAACTAGGGGCTTCTGATGTGGTAGATAAATCGCAGATTATCCCAGTTGACGTTCCGTCAGGGGGGGCAGAGGGTGATTTGTTCCTCAGGTATATAAACACTAAGATAAAATTGATTACATTGATTACACCAGATCTAGGTATATAATTAGATGAATCATAGAGAAGTGACGAAACAAGATTTATTCGACAATATCTCGAATGTCGATGAATGAAGTTTACAGTAATCCAAAATGGCGATGTTCCAAATGGGCGTGAGAATCTAAAAGTACTCGAAGTATATTGAAATAGAAAACAGATAAGACTCTATCAACGATTCGAATCGAATTATTTTGAAATTTCGACCTATCGATTGGGTACAACATTTTAAAAGCCCTTAAGGTATTCCAAAATGAAAAATGACTATGTTGTCCACACTCAAACAACGGTTCGCAATCTTTCATCTTTTGAGTTTCCATTAAATTATTTAAAATCGTCCAAATACATCTAGAAAATTATGTCTCTCGTTTAAATGCATTATCAAATTCGAAGGCAAAAAAGTTTCTCACCGAAATTTATCGTGAGCCGAGAGCTCGTCGAGCGACCCGCGGGAATGGCACACGATCCTTGGAGGGATCATGTATTCGTCGCTTGTCCCGGTTCCCGTCAAATCGTCGTTCTCGACAAGAAATACAAATTGTTCAAGAGATACCAGAGCAAAGAGATGATGGCGCCGCAGGGTGTTGCTTATGTGGAAAATACGGAGGAGCTTTTTGTCACTGGTAAAGTATTTTGATCGACAATTTGGCAAGTTTTACAACATTTCGCCATCATCATTTCAACATAGCCTAAGATATTCCGTTGCATCGTTCAGTAATCTGTCACGTTCACTTGTCATTTGATCTTATTGATTGTTATCTTATATTATTAATTATCTGCCAAATGTATTGGAATGTTGAACAGGTTCTCGCTGTTTGTTTCGTAAAAATAATGCTTTAAAAAAAAAATCATTCCTAATGGTTTTAAGGTATTCCTTTCGCGGAGGGCCGTATTTTGTGGGGGCATAAGCAGGGCCTTCTGAATCGTCGGTAAATTACAATTGCGCTTAATAAAAAAACAAGTTATAATGGATTATTATACACAACGATAAACTAGAATAACAAAATTGGCGCAAATTTAGTAGATTGAGACATTTTTACATTTATTTGAAACGTCACGGCTACAAAAATTCTTCTGCTAACCACACTTTTCCAAGTTTTAACATTAATATTTTCTTTAAACGTTCGGTGACCCTCTGTTTTTATTGTTGTTACGGAATCTTTAGACTTTTTTACACCTGTGAGCAGTTTGTATTAGGCATCTAGAGTTATTTAGTGTATAAATTATTAGAAAGACATGTGGCCAGCGTGACATGTCCATAAAGCGCCGTATAAGTGAGACGATTTTTAGGGCCGTAATTTTTCGTTAAAGGTTCGGTAACTTGGCTTGAAAGTTTACCAGTATACTGGGATGTATTTTTACTTCATTATAGACGAAAATCAGTTAAGTGTAGAATATTTGGGTTCGTGAAAGGAATACCTTAAACGTTTCGTGATAAACTCCTTATGATTCTGCAAGTTCAGCTGGCATTTGACAAGTCTTCATGAAGCCTCCAATACAAGAAATCAAAATTATTTTTTCTTAAGGGACTATACTAGTGTTAACGCTGAAAATTTGGGTTATTTTCGGGAAGTTTTTGGAAGAAAAGTACTCAATTAAATGTTTCGGAAAATTAAGAATATATTTGGCTATATTTGACCTATATTAAATAATGTTTTGATAGAAAAATATTAAGATCCAAGCGATTCCTCCATTGCTGACGTGATTCCGGCCGATTGAGTAGCTGAAACCGAAAAAGGAAAAACATCTTTAAACTCGAAGGTATTTCCTGTACAATGACGTAGGATTTTCGAAAAATATCAAAATTTAACAAAATGGCGTAGTTATGAAAAAAAGTATGTTTTCTTGCCTATAAAATGGTCTTTTTTTTCAATGCCAAATCGTCAATTTTCATCCAATCAAAAATATCCTACGTCATTGTAGAGAAAATATATTCAAGAGTACTCAGTTCAAATTTCAAGTCAATCGGATAATTTCTCTTTGAGTTACAATGTCAGCAAGTTTGAAAAAAACTCATTTCATATTCTTGAACGTATAAAAATCTTGAAAGTATTAAAATCTCATCTCATATTCTTGAAAGTATAAACTGTCGAAAAAGGCAAAAAAGATCGATTTTTTTTAAGAGTCACACTGGTATAGCCCCTTAAGCGTCTAAACCAATCTGCGCATGTTTTTTTTCCGACAGAGCATGGTCGCCGTAAGTCTCAACAAAAGTTCTGTGAGCTTCAGCTGCAGATTTTTCAAAAATAAAGTAGTGCAGTAAAATTTCCCGCAAATACTTTTTTTTTTGGCACGAAACGCTATGAAAAAAAATTTGTTTATACTTCGGCAAAATGACATACACTGAATTTCAAGCTTGCTCATAGTACTTTTTTATAGATGCGTTACCGCCTTAAGGGGTCTTCTAAATTTAGACACTAAAAAAAGGCTTTTTTCATGATTTTTTTTTTGATAGGTTTATATTATCGATATTGATATAAAAGTTGTTACACTTAATAAATACACTTCCGGAATACATTTAAAAAAAAAATTAATGTATTTATGTAACCCAAACAAACTTTGAACGCGTTTTTTCTCGAAACAACGTTTTTCCACGGCTTGTTGATAAAATCTTCGAAACTACTGAACTTTATGAAATTTTAATCACATCTTCTTCACAGCTATAGCTATAGCGCATAACAAGGATTTTTTAAATTTTGATATTTACTAATTTTTTTCCAAAAACAGTGAAAATACGTTTTTTTTTTGTTTTTTCGCAAAAAGTGCGCCATTTTTTTATTTTTGCATATATCAAAAATCGTATGATATGCGCTATAGCTGTTAACATACTGAATCGAAAACGTTTGATTTTTTTGTTTCGGATAATCCATGCCCGAGATTTCATCAACAACGCAGACCTACAATTTTTTTAGGATATTTTTTTAACTACCATTTTCGTCTATAAATGGTGACTTTGATAAATAATTTTTTTTTTTAATGTATTTCGAAAGTGTATTTATAAAAAGTAACAACTTTTATCATAGTATCTATAATATAAACCTATAAAAAAAATCATGAAAATAGCCTTTTTTAGCGTCTAAAGTGAGAAAACCCCTTAAACTATACGCACGCAGTTCTGGTAGCGCCATCTGTTGGAAAACAGCGAGAACTTATTCAACATCCTAATACATTTTTTTCTTTTTCATCAGACAAATGGAAAAATTGCATTATTGTGTTCAACCGCAAGGGCGAGATCGTTAGACAAATATGGAAAAAAGGCGAGGCCGAATCACAATTATCAAGCCCCGAAGGCTTGACGTATTACGCGCCCTACAATCTTCTGTACGTCGCTGATACCGGCAACGACAGAATTCAGATTCTTGAATTAAATGGCACGTTTCGCGGTTGTATCGGCCCTACCGAACGTCGCGCAAACGGCCTCACAAAGTCCGGCAAAGTAACCGGTATAGTGGTCAATCATCTGAATCAGCCGACGGACGTTGCGGTTACCGAAAATTATATAATCGTTGCCGATTGCGGCAATCACAAAGTCAAGGTAGGCGATAAGACAAATCGAAATGCTCGGTGGAAATATTTGCTACTTAAGAGGGAATGACACCTTATCGCGGTCGGTATGGTAGAACAATTATAGATTCCCAAAAATCTATGAAACGGCTCTTCAGATCCCGTCGAAACTTTGCCAAACGACGTCAAATAGATAGACGAATACCTGTCTGCCCTTCAAGTTTTCTGAATTTGAGAAAAAAAACTAAATTGGCTTATGATAAGCCAATTTACATTTTTTTCTCAAATTCAGAAAATTTGAGGGGTTGACAGCTATTCGTCTATGTATTTGACGTCGTTTGGCAAAGTTTCGACGGGATCTGAAGAGCCGTTTCAGAGATTTTTGGGAATCTATAATTGTTCTACCATACCGACCGCGATAAGGTGTCATTCCCTCTTAAGGCGGGAGAGCCTGAATTAGAAGGTCCAAAAAAGCGTTTTTTTTCGGGATTTTTTTTAGAAGGGAAAGAAACAGGTGCGCCCAGTAAACATTGAGGTATCTTTTCATGTATATTTGAGATGTATAGAAAAAAAAATGTTCAACATGCAACAATAAATGACTGCAGATTTATCAGCCTATTCCATGTGCATCTTGCCACTGTAGTCCCCAATCGGCGGGAAAGATGCAGCTCGTAATTCTTGACTGATCCAAATAAACCAATGAAATTTCAATTGTCATATTTTTTTTCTTCTGAGTGAATTAAGAAAAAGCTGAAAAAATCGTGAAATTATAACTTTTTTCAGGTTTGAAAAAAAATGTGTTAAAAAACACTTTAAGGCCGTCGTCTAGTGTGAAGGCCGTTCTTTAATGCTTTTTTGTGGAATTTTTTTTGACGAACCATTAAAATAAAATAATTTATAAATTGTATATTATTTTTATTAACATTTAAACGAACTTTGTGAATTTTTCGAAGTCATTATATAGAATATAGTCGGAGATACACCGCTCAACAGGAACACACATATAAAAAGAGGTGCTCCACTGCTGCCATGATTCCGGTCGTTCTGCTTATCTGAAATAAAAAAAAATCAAATGCAATTTCAATCGCGAGACTTGAGGCTCTACACGGAACTAAAATAATGTTAGAAATCCAAAAAAAATAATGTTTTTTTTACACTTTAGAAAAAAAATGCAATTTGGCGTATTTTTGGGGTCTATATAGCTGATAAACAGAAAACTAACGAAGCAATCTTAATTATTTTAATTCAACTTGTAGTTATATATGTGCTGAAGATGCTGTATAAATTTGAGCAGAATCAATCAAATAGTTTTTGAGATATCATGGCAGCAGTTTGAAAAAATCGTGTTTTGAGAAAAACGCGTTTGAAAGTTGTTGCATATAATTCATAATAAAAAAATGGTCTCACCATCAATCTGCTGTGCCTGGACCATAGAGTACACCTTCCTCTTCTTCAAAGAAGTGATGCAAGGCCGTTTTCTCTTCTTTTGATCTGACACACTACGTCTAGTGTGTCAGATATTTTCAGATATTGTCAGATATTGTCAGGTATTTTTACTGTGTATTATACTATGTCAGATATTGTCAGGTATTTTTATAGCACGTTAAGGGGGTCGTCACCCCCTTAACGTGGTATAAAAATATTTAAAAAGACTTTTTCTACGACTTTTTTAATTCACTTAGAAGAGATTTTCATACTGAAGGAAAAAAAACGTTGGTTTGATACAATAGGTCGTTTAGTTTTTTTTCCTATCACGCTCACCAATTTGGAAAAATCGTGAAAATGAAAACTGGAGGAAACGGGCTTCAAAGTTTTCAATAGGAGGAAATATCGATAACAAAATCAATCGCTTCTCTGCTTTTGGTCTTGTATCATCGAAAATATTTACAATTGGCCTCTGTAACTTTGTGAATATATTCCTGGATAGTTTATTTATCAATTTGAGTAATTGAAGAAACCGATTTTTCGGACCTTCCAATTCACGCTTCCACCTTAATTGAAATGAGAAATATGACTTTTTCTTTTACTCCGAACACTGCGCAATCTGTTGATAGATATTCAACCACGACGGAGTCCTCGTACAGTCGTTGGGTGGATCGGGCACGTTGAGACGACACTTCAGGTCACCGGAGGTTGTAGAGGTGGACAACAAGGGCAATATAATCATTGGCGATTCGGGAAACGCCCGCGTTCAGATATTTTCGCCGCAAGGTGAACTGCTGAGAGTCCTGGGTGGACGAAGCTCCAAAACCAACAAATTTGGATGGGTTTCGGGACTCTTGATGAAAAATAATTTTAATCTTATGATTGGCGATAATAAGAACAATATGATAAAAATATTTTAATACGCAAATTCATGGTTAGTCCAATTACAATGGACGATGAAAAACTACAGTCTTCAACGTCGTATTAGTGATTTTTTTTTACCGATCGGAAGTGGCCTTTGCCAAATTATTTACGGGGTTAGGCTACTGTGGCGACTCGAAAATCAGGGTTCTTTAACCCTTCGTTGACACACTTATAATTGGCTACCATTCTGGCATGCTGGGTCAATTTGACCCGGATAGTACTTCACCCACCTGCCATTAACAACCCTTTGATCGGTTTTCATTGAAAAAAATCAGCGATACACTTTAAACCACTGTCGTCGAATGTCCATAAGTGAATATCCATAAGTCGAATATCCATGAGTGGAATATCCATAAGTTGAATATCCATACGTCGGATGTTCATAAGTACGAATATCTATAAGTATGAATATCCATAAGTCGAATATCCATGAGTAAGTATAGAGTAGAAATGAGTGCCAGAAATAGCGGAAGGTAGAGACAAGTGAGTTTGTTTGGGTTTGTTTGGGTTCCCTCTATACTCACTTTTCCTCTACCTCCTGCCATTTCTGGCACTCATTTCTACTCTAGACTCACTTATGGATATTCGTACTTATGGATACTCGACTTATGGATATTCGCTTATGGATATTCACTTATGCATATTGGCACTTATGGATATTCGTCTTCTCGATATTTGTACTTATAGATATTCGGTTATGGAAATTCGACTTATAGATACTCGACTTATGGAAATTTGGTTATGAAAATTCGACTTATGGATATTCTACCCCAATCACTTGAAACATGTCGTAATATGTCTGCGTAATTAAAATTCTGAAAATATCAAACTAAATCATTGGAAAAAATTATTGGAAATTTGCAATTTTGGAAAAGTGAGCATTTTCCTATAAATTCATCCGGGTCAAAATGACCCGGTGTGTCAACGTAGGAGTTGAAAAATCAATTTTGAGGGAGTAACTAAGATGATTGAAAAATCGTTTGAAGACATTCATTTGTATGTACATTAACAAAGATGTGTACCAAATTTGGTTAAAAATATAAATAATTAAAGACGTTGTAAGCAATCTCGTGAGGGGCTCAACGGTGCACGTGATTTTGGCCATCCGGTTGACCTAAATTTAAAAAAAACGACTTTTTCTCATAATCGATAATATTGGCTAAGGCTTGACCGAGCTTTTTTTAAGTTAACGCGTCTCAAACAACAACAAAAAATGTCTTTTTCCGATTGTCCGTGGAAAAATTACATCATTATTGTTAATAACTCTTGAAAATAAAGTGTTGACAAGAAAAACGTTAGTAAAGACTAAACTATTATTACACTCAATAAGGGTATCAAATTTCAAGTCAATCCGTTAATCAGATATCGAGAAATCATGTACACCATTTTGAAAAACGTAGTTTCGAGAAAAACGCGTTTAAGGAGGCTGCCCAGAGTCTTAGCAGAACAGGCAGCAAGAGGGGAACGCATGTGCTTAAGGGGAGATATACACCTAGGAGCCGGAAAAAAGGTCATTTTTGTGAATTTTTTCAAGGAAAACTATTAGGTGTACAAATAAGTTTTAGGACACTTCGATTTTGTATCATAACAGCTATTCTAAATTAATTCAAAGGTCCCGCTCACTTATCATAGATAGCGCTTGATATGTAGTATCGAAACGTAAAGGAGTCATAAACATAACCTATAAATTCTGTAAATTAAACATGCAGACCGATAAACTATTTATTAGACACTGCATTCGCTATGAATTCCATCAAGGAAAAAGTGTTAGGAAAACGTGTGAATCGATATGTTCTGTTCTTGGAGACAACATTGTATCTAAAAGTACATGTGAGTATTGGTATAAGCGATTCAAAGAAGGTGATTTCGACGTTAATGACCGTGAACGCACGGGGCCTCCTGTAAAGGTGGACGATCAGGAACTGCAAGCGTTGCTGGATGAAAACTCTTGTCAGACGGAGAAACAACTTTCGGAACAGCTTGGAGTAACTCAACAAACTGTTTCTTATCGTTTAAAAGCAATGGGTAAGATTCGAAAAGGAACAAAGTGGGTACCACACTTTCTGACTAAAGAAAATAAAAACAGCCGTCTTAACATTTGTGTGAGTCTTTACAACAAGCAACATAGAAAGTCTTTCTTGTGGAAAATTGTGACCGGCGATGAAAAGTGGATTTATTTTGATAATCCGAAACGCAAATATCATTGAGTTGACCCCGGCGAGCCGACAACATCCACGCCAAAGCGCAATGTTCATTGTAACAAAGTCATGCTGTGCATATGGTGGGATATGAAAAGCGTACTGTATTATGAACTTCTCAAACCTGGTCAAACAGTTACTACCAATCGCTATTGTCATCAATTGATGCAAGTGAATCAAGAAATTGAGAAGAAACGTCCATTTTCTGGTAAAGGAAAACGTCCAGTAAAACTGCTCCATGACAACGCGCGGCCTCATGTGGGTAAACCGGTCAAGGATACGTTACTAGCGCTTGGATGGGAAGCTGTACCACACCCGGCGTATTCACCAGACTTAGCCCCATCCGATTATCATTTATTCCGGAAAATGCAGAACGATTTGTCTGACGTGCGATTCAAAACATTTGAAGAAGTGGAAAAATGGGTCGATAAATTTCTCACCTCGCAAGACGAAAGTTTCTTTGCGAAAGGCATCCGCGAGTTACCTGAGAGATGGCTGAAGGTCATTCAGTGCGATGGAGATTACTTCGATGAATAACTGTGTTTTACTTCTTTTTTAATAAATCTTGAATTTTTTGAAAACCGTCCTAAAACTTATTTGTACACCAATATTTGAAATTTCGGATTGGGGTTTTAATTATCTAAAAGTATATGCATTCAAAAATATGTTTAATTTTCTTTATTCAAAAATATCAAAAATATACAAGGATATTGTATGATCCTTGGAGCGTCGTAAAAAAATCTGCGTATACGGTACCCACTGGCGTTTCTTCAAAAATCATCTGAAAAAGAAAACGAAAAAGATTATTAAATTAGATACTATAATCTAGTACTTGTCATAGCCGATTTTAAAAATATCTATTTATGACAAAATGGCGGACGTTTGAAAATAAATAGTGATTTTTGGGCCAAAAATTAGTTATTATTTTGCCTACAAAACAAAAACGGAAGTAACGGAAAAAAATTCTATGACAAGTACTAGATAATGGTGTATAGAATAATCACAAAAAACCTCAAGGCAATCGGTTCATTGGTTTTCGAGAAATTTTGGGTACCGATTTGAAAAACCTGGTTGCGAGAAAAACGCGTTTGAAAATCTGGGAATGAATAAATCATGAAATTTGTCAACTTACATGGAATCATCGATACCAGACCCATAGTGTAGGTCTTCTACGGTCGACGGAATGTTCATGGCTTCTAAATCCTCGACCTCGACCATCTCCAGGTGTATATCTCCCCTTAAACACGGGCGCCTGTAACGGCTGCCAACCTCGAATAATCAAATTTTCGGTTACGCAAAATAAATCAATTTCAGCTAATAAATATGTGGAATGCATATAATTGACTGTTTAAAAATTTTATTAATCTTTTTTATTTGTTTACACCGCGAATAATTTATCAACCAAATTCAAATGTGGCAAACGCGCAATTTAGTTCTGAGTAACTGGTATCACTGAGCTGTCAAACATCCGTCGCGAATTCCGTTTTTTTGTTCGGCGAAAATGAAAAGACGGAAGGGAAAAATGCAAACCGAAAAACAGTACAATCGACGGTTGCATCGAGTACAACCTGGAAAGCGGCGGAAAAAAGTAGCCGAGCCGCAAAATAAATGCGCGGTCGAGGGACGACGCGTAATTGATTTGGAGGTTATGTCGAAGCACATGCACTGCAGCTTCTGTAAAGAATGATTCAAAGTATTTAAAGACTCTTTACGAAACCGCGGTAAGAAATTCATAGCAAGGAAGCAATAGTTTGTGCATTTCAAATTTTGGCGCCTATTCAAAATGGCCGACTTGACAGCAGCGTTGCCACGGGCCATACGGCGCTTTATCGTTTTACGCGAATCAGCTGAAGTTTCGTATTTTATTTCACGAATATCTCAATAACGAGACAGACAAAACGCTGTACTCTTCGTTCAAATTATTCACAAAAAGCTCAAGAATTTTTTCCGCCTATTTCCAATCAGTTCTTGCTATTTTTATTATGTTGCGACAGGTGTATTAGAGTTGTCATGAAGCTTTCGCTATGTTGCCCGTGTACAGGCCTCCGAAGTAACTTTCGTGGTGGCGCCGCGCAACGGCTGCCGGTGGCAAAACTTGGATTGGCGCATGGCGGTCAAGTCAAACCGGCACAAACACGAAAGAGTTAGGCTTGAGCAAGCATCATCGATTGTAGATCTCACATTGTGAATGGAATGTGCTCGTAAATAAAATAAAATAGTGTGATGGAACTAATAACGATTAATTGCGGATTTCAATGTATCCTCATGACTTCCTTTCGCCCTAAAAGCATATCTATAGATATATGACGAAGAGAATGTTAATGAAATTGCGTACATTGGCTGCACACAAATTGTTTTCTGCCGTACAACAAAATTTCTGTTTAAATTATTGTTTGCATCGGAAATTTATATAAAGGATGTTGTAATATAGGTAGAAAACTTTCGATAGTCATCATGTATCGGAAGTTCGCGAAATTGTTGCTGGTGAGAAAAGGACTGTGATGGGAAAAGTTCTTCCTCAAACACGCGTCAACAATTCCAAATATGACGTGAAACGCTGTTTTTACAACGTAAACATCACACGCGGTGCTGTCATTCGCGCAAACACCTGATTTAAATGGCGACCGGCATACTGCACTAGCAGACGAAAACCAATCCAAGTTTTGCCAAAACTCGCCGCAAGGGCTGCGCCACTAGAGTTACTTCGGAGGCCTATAAGAGCCTAACGTCAATAATTAATTGCTCAACAATCACGCAGACGAAGTACTTGAAATTTTACACGCAGTCGTAACACCTGTTCGCAAATATCCTCAATAAATTTCAGCAAATTCTTACTATTTCGCCATAGCTGAGCAACCTTAAAATTTTCCTATCAGTTCTATCGTTCTAATCATAAGTTAACCTTCAATTTGCGATTCCTGCACTATACGTTGGACGCACTTCCACTTCAACTTGAGTTGCCTCAAGCGACGGCCGAGTGTTCGTCATTTTCACAGTAGCCTAACCCCTCAAGAAAATTGACATTCCGCTAACGAGTTTTGCAAAACACGAGAGTAATATTCATCTCCGAGTTAGCGCCGCATAAAATTGCGTCTTCGATCCCCTGTTACCGGGAAAATGAATATTCGCTTTTTGTAATCAACAACTAAAAAATAAAAATTCTTCCGCCTCTAGTTATAAAGCCTTTTCAAATTCATGCATAATCTACCGAAAATCCACAAACGCAATACATAAAATTCATATTGTATTTTACCTGTTTTGTCATTTTCAACGTAGCGTTGAAAATAAATATCAAAGACGGTTAGTCGAGCGGATGAATTCGATTAAAACTTTTGAAGTTCCGCACTTGCAATCATCGACCCTCCCTCCTCGCGCTTGTGCAATTTCCCGTCGGATCGCGCCGGGCCGGTACTTCGACCCGGGTGGTTTGCTTTTCCCAACCGCTGATGCACACCTATGCGTATCCAAATATCAAACAGATTTACGGTAAACCGTGTCCGATTCTACGTGAAACCTCGTAAGCATATTTGACCAATAAATAATTTAGCAAACGAATTGATCCCCCGAGACTATAAACAGATACTTAGAGGCACGCGCCTGCTTCCCTGCCATCCGACCAATCCAAAATGACAAAGTTTTGTACGTACGTGGTGGAGCTGAGCTGGAACGGGGGTATGGTACGTAATGGACAATTGGAAATCATTGATGAATGTGAGACCCCTACTGTGAGAACCGAGGGGGCCCTGCGGCGTGAAATCTCTATTATAGGGGGGTTCGAAACACTCTCGGAACTACGTACACTTTCTATCCCCTTATTGCTGTCTTTCTCTCGCGATAGTTCTCTCTCTCTCTCTCTCTCTCTCTCTCTTACTCTCTCGCTCTCTCTCTAGCTGGTGCTGACGTAAGGGTAGTCGAGCCTGTTATAAAGTATACACAGAAACGTGCGCCATCCCCCCCTCTTGTGTTTCCCTCTTTTCAACGGTGTAATCGGGAATTAAATGTTTGCACGGAAATCGAGGAGATGAATCTCGAAAGTCCCCGTCTCCACTCGTCAAGCTCCAACTTTCCAATTATCGGATCGACAAATCGCTAAATTCCTACGGCTTGGACACAACAGAAATGAAACAACTGAGTAAAGACACATCGATTTTTTGATCGTTGTAAATGTATATCCCGCCTTAAGGGGCCAGTCCATTTTGGAGCCACGAAAAAAGGATATTTTCGGGATTTTTTTGAGAATTTTATAAAAGATATGGATATAAAAGTTGTTGGGCTTGATGAATAGTCTTGAAATACATTTAAAAACATTAACTCATTTTTATTCATTTTTCAGTACAAAAACTATAGTTTAACGTAACGTCTCTATTACGGCCATTGAGCCTCTATTAAGGGGCCAGTCCACTTTGAAAATTTCAAAAAATCGAAAGCAAGCAAGACTTGAAGAAATCGACGATGATGAGCAATCAGAAGAGATTTTGTACGGTGAAGAAATTGCCGATTGAGATTAGGTAAGAGTTTTTTATAGTATGAACTTCAAACGCGTTTTTCTCGAAACGATGTTTTCAAAATCTAGCTCCACCGTATCTCTAAAACTGATAAAGCGGTTCTCTTGAAATTTGAACCACATATTGTAAACATGATTAGCAACAAGATGACCCTCGATGGTTTTAAAATTTTGATTTTTACTCTTTTTTGCGAAAAAATGCGAAAAAACGCGTTTAAAAAAAAATCGTTTTTCATCTACCATTTTTTTATTTTCTGATAAAAGTTTATATCCGAGGGTCATTTTGTAGCTAGTGTCATACTGAATCTAATGGACTCTGATTTTTTTGTTTCAGAAAAGCCGTTGCCGAGTTGTGATGGAGCTACCTAGCCCACCTATTTTTGAGGCGTTACGTTAAACTATAGTTTTTGTACTTAAAAATGAATAAAAATGGATTAATTTTTTGTTAAATATATTTCAAGACTTTATTCATCAAGCCCAACAACTTTTATATTCATATCTTTTATAAAATTCTCAAAAAAAATCACGAAAATGGCTTTTTTCGTGGCTCCAAAGTGAACTGGCCCCTTAAGGCGGGATATACATTTACAACGATAAAAAAAATCGATTTATCACTCTGTAACGCTCTGCCACAGCTCCGCCATTTTGATGATGAATTAATTTTGAAAAATTGTTTTGTATAATTAAATATACTATTGAAGTATACCTAAAGTTTGATAATTATAGAATAATTATTTCTTAGTTTAAAAATCCCTTAATTTTGCTTGTTTTTTCCTGTCTAAATGTGGATCCCGCCATAATACGGCGTAATTGATATTACGCCTAATTGGACATGACCGCGAATTGATATTGATTTTTCAATGGTACACCTATAGTACCAATATTTAGCCACGTGCAAAAAACGATAACCGGCTAACTGATTCACAATTCACATTTTTCCATGTGGGAAATACGAATATATGAAAACGAATAACTCGCGTGTGCGGTTTACATTTGTGGTCCATACGAGTGAGAGACCGACTCACTGTGTCCATCTCTCTCTATCTCGCACCCCTCGTATTCGTGACAAATTGAGATAAATAATCGTTTGTTGGCCGTAGAGGGTGACAACGGGAGCCCTCGAAATCGGTCACGGCTCGGCACTCGAACTCGCCCAAATTTCTTTGCCAATGCCGAAGAGACAAAACGATACATATCTGTGTCTTTTTGTTTGGTAAACTTTGTCCCACGGCTCGATACGTTTTTCAGGCTCTCAAAAGTCCTGCGACTAAAGCGATCAAATTGAATGTGAAATGGATTTGAATCTGTAGAGTCGAAGAATTGATGGACTGATCGGATGATGTGGAGGAGTTGAGACTCGGCGATGATGGTCGATCGGTGATAACATCGAAATATGCAAATGTACCGTGAGCCACAGAGGCGAGGATTAACTCTTCGGACTTTATAACAGCAAGTTCTGATTTCCAAATGGCGAATAATACGTCTCGTGAGATATTCTTGACCGGTAATTCAGTGGTGGCTTCGTCCCCCAATCTCATGGTCTTCCATAAGAGGGAGGTAAATTTAAAGGGGTCTCCCTCTCCGGAAGCTCAATTTAAAGGGTCAGAATGATGCATTTTTTGCTAGTAACACATTGGTTGGAATACATTAATTTTTCCCCAGCATGTTGTACACATGTTTGTGGTTACAATGTAATTTTTTCGGAAGAAAATCTTTCAAAGTGTTCGTGGTGTTCCAGTTGGCGTTGCAGTTCTCCAGCGGCGAGGCCCGAAACGGCGAAAACTACCAGGCCTCTACCAGGCTCAAATGTAATCTAAAACGAAAACGAAAAATGTTTTCTTCAAATATGTCCAACTGGCTATGGGTTCAGGATCCACTTTTCGAAATTTCGAAAAATACGAAAAATGACGGCTTCTCCAAAGAAAACCTCATTTTTCTCTTGAAAAACAGCATGCTAAAGTCATTGTTATTGAGGTGGTACACCGGTGTAAACGCTGAAAATTTGGGT
Organism: Ophion obscuratus; assembly: GCA_964007375.1. Classification (NCBI taxonomy): domain Eukaryota; kingdom Metazoa; phylum Arthropoda; class Insecta; order Hymenoptera; family Ichneumonidae; genus Ophion; species Ophion obscuratus. The sequence goes on from OZ023313.1 coordinate 22,124,268, forward strand.
GACTTTCGAGATTTTTTTGGAAGAAAAGTATTCATTTAAATGTTTCGAAAAATTAAGAATATATTTGACTATATTTGACCTATATTACATAATTTTTTCATAGAAAAATATTGAGATCCAAGCGACTTATGCGCTTCCTTCGGAGGCGCAAAAAAAAGTTCCTCCACTGCTGATATGATTCCGGCCGATTGAGTAGCTGAAACCGAAAAAAGAAAAAATGTCGTTAAACGGGAAGGTATTTCCTGAATAATGACCGAGGATTTTCGAAAAATATCAAAATCTAACAAAATGGCGTAGTTATGAAAAAAACGTCCGTTTTCTTGCCTATAAATTGGTCGTTTTTTTCAATGCCAAATCGTCAATTTTCATCCAATCAAAAATATCCTACGTCATTGTAAAGTAAATATATTCAAGAGTACTCAGTTCAAATTTCAAGTCAATCGGATAATTGCTCTTTGAGTTACATTGTCAGCAAATTTAAAAAATCTTATTTCGAGAAAAACGCGTTTAAAGATTTAACTATCGATTTTTGCAAAATAAAATGAGGTAATTATGCAGTTTGAGGAGTTTTCCGAAAAACAACGGCAAATTTTTTTTTTTTCGCCATGATGTTGTTTATTCCATTATAGTAAGTGATATTCCGTCGGGGGAGGCTGGCGTTTCCCATTAATTCCATATGTTATGGGGTTTTGAAGTTTCTAGAAACATGTAATATTTCGACACCTCGCTAAACAGCTACGTGTTTCCTTCGAAAAGTCCTCAAACTGCATAATTACCTAAAATGATATTGATATAAATGATATAAATTATAATGATATTCTTGAAAGTATAAATTGTCGAAAAAGGCAAAAAAATCGATTTTTTTAAAGTTTCACCTGGTGTAGCTCCTTAACAAATGGTTCATCCAATCAAAAAATGCGATAGCGAACCGAAAATGACTACTGTTTGGACGCTAACTGTGCAAAGTCAAGTCAATAGTGTGAAAGTTATTCAAGATATCAATTTCGCCGTGTCAAGATGTGTAGTTTCGAGATAATCGCGTTCAATGTTTTGGTACATATTTTACACGATCTTGTGAAATATTGTCGTTTCACCGCAAGTCAGCGATTCCGGCACCATAAAAGTGTCCTTGCTCATCATCGAGATCGTGTTGCACACCTAATCTATGCAATCTGCGGGCAGTTCGGGCCTTTTTTGAGTGTTCTTGCACTTTGATGTTTACTTTCGTTACACGCGAATCATCCTCAAGGGGTTATATAGCCATGAGGCCCAAAAAGAACCATTATTCAAGAATTTTTCTCGAGAAGACCTTCAAATCTATTAACGTGAAAATTTGTACACATATTATGGTAACTTTTAACTGTATTTTAACATGTTTTATTAGTAAAAATAATTATTTTGAAAGCTGCCATAGCTGATCTCCGGGAGCACCTCTAAAAAAAGGCGTTTTGCTGTGAGCACGATGTCTCTGGACTGGATCATCTCAAGTGAAAAAAACCAAAAATATTTCGTTAATATAATGGATTATCTTGTAATTGATCGAAGGAATAAGCAAAATAATAATTTTTGACAAAATGGCGGCTTCTAAAAAAAAAATCGATTTTTGACAAAAATTTAGGCCTTAAATTGTTTATAAAATGGAAAATATTTATCGGTGAGAAAAAAATCTTCGATTAATTACTGAAAAATATACTTGAAAAGATTGTGTTAAAATTTGAGACTGATTAGTTCAGCTGTTTCCGACAAATCTTGCTCACCGACTTTAAAACACAGAGTTTTGAGAAAAACGCGTTCAAAGTTTCAAATGCACCTTCGAACGCTCTGACACGTCATTACAAATGTGCGTGTAACTTCGAGAATATTCGCCGAATTGACAAGAAATTTTCTGTGTGTGTACTTGAATATCTGTACATTACGAAAATTAAAATAAAATAAAAATCGATTTTTCGAAAATGTTAACTGCATATAACTCCTTAACCCAACACACACTGTTCCACTAAAATAGGCGTAACTTCGTCAATTTGTAGAATTTCAGGGTCCGGTTGGTCTTAACATTTTCTTGAATGTTCACACTATAACATGCAAGAAAACGATTTTCTGAAGTTTCCAGAATGGGATTAGACCCCCCCTTTAGACAAAGATCTGTACGTGGATAAGCTAATAGGATAATTATCGACGGATGTCCTACCTACCAATAATAATTTTCTCCTCATGGCATGGGAGGATCTTACAATAGTTTTGAATTTCTCGAGAAAGTCTGATGAATAAGAGGCCTCGTATTGTATGCCGAGTTGAAAGAAAGAGAGATGGAGGAGAGAGAGAGAGAGAGAGAGAGAGAGAGAGAGAGAGAGAGAGAGAGAGAGAGAGGAGCGGACGAGAAGTACTACCTCGTCCGCCCATCGATAATACTTTCTCCCCGTCTCGATGTGTACCTACAACCCTATCTGAACTATTGTGGTCGCATTAACACCTTGCATAATTGGTACCCCGGTCTTTGCATTTCCATTGTGTGTACCGGCAAACATCGCTCATTTGAATATTGGCCTATTCATATCACTCGCTTGCCGTCGGCGCGATCATAGTCGACCGCACGTCCGCGTGTTAATATTTGAGCTGTAGAGTTTCACTGAGCTATCCGAATCCCCTGCCACATGTACTCGCGATTTTCTCAGGCTGTCAGACTGATAATCGTACGTCCGTAATAAAAATTATTTTTTTCCTTCTTCTAGTTGCGTTGTTCATTCATCTATTCTGAAATAAAAATTCGGAATGGTCGCATCCTCGTATAGACACGAGCAATTTAATTTCTCAAGAGAACAATTAATATTCCTGTTTCCGTGCCGTAGTGTCTTATATGTCTATCGAAACAATACATTGATCGTCCGTTGACACACTGGGCCATTTTTACCCGGAAAAATTAAAAATAAAATGTTCACTTTTCCAAAATTGAAAATTTTCAATAATATTTCACGACAATGTAATTTTATATTTTTCGAATTTCAATTATGCAGGCATATTATGAAGTGTTGAAAGTGTATTCCTGGGTTTTTCAAGTAAAAACCGACCGAAGAATTGTTAAGGTCGATGCAATGCCTTAAGAGGGTGATCGGTCACCTTGTTATTAACATATCTAACCTAGGTTACCTTAGTCCAAAGTCTAAGGATTTCGAGTTATCATGGTACGTATGATTTTTGGAAAACTTCCCAAAATTAGGTACTAACCCGTTTATGGATTTTAATTTTTTGACAAGTTTTTTTATTATTCAATACGTTCCATTTAGTTAGGTGTGTCGATACAGCTAAGACGCAAATAATTTTTTAGTTACCAATTATTGTCTGTTTGAACATTGCGAACGAGTTAGTACCTAATTTTGGGAAATTTTCAAGAAATCATGCTTACCGTGATAACTCGAAATCCTTAGGCTTTGGACTAAGGTAACCTAGGTTACCTTAACCTAGGTCGTATGTTCCTAACGAGGTGACCCATCACCCCTTTAAGGCATTGCATCGACCTTCCCCGTATGAGGTCCGTATAAGACCCCGTATAAGGCCTTAACAACTCTTCAACTAAAATCTACCTAACAACAAAATCGATCCATACAAAGATGTTCAAGTAATCCGTCCTCCCAGTTTGAAAAAAGCGGTTTCGAGAAAAACGCGTTCAAAGTTGTACGAGGCGTCTGAAAGAAGTCCGAGGTGCTGCGGCAAAATCGATAATTGAACCTTTAAACATTTGTTTTTCGCTACAGGACCAATTGCATATTATTTTTATGACCCCAAAGTGTTCTTTAAGCCCAAAAAAAAAACAATTTTCCCAAAATCCTAGAGTGGCGTTATACCTTAAATGTCCGCCTCCCACTCAGTTGAAACTCACATATGTGATAAAGCATTGAAAACTATTAGACATGTATTTTCTTATTTGCGAAAAAGTTGTTTAAGGGGAGAAACGACCTCTCAAAGATCGGCGTGTCACACCTTAATTTTTTTTTCAATTATTATACAGCGGATTTTTCATCGCTTTACATTTGAAGAATTTTGGCTTTTGTTTTGTTCAGATCGATGAACTGCTCGTGAGTGAAACTGCAAAACCACCTCTCTACACGAATTTCTTCAAGGGGTGGTTTCGTCCCTTAAAACCGTTTTTCCACAGATTAAAAAAAATACGTGTCTAATAGTTTTCAATGATTTATCACATATATGAGTTTCAACAAAATCGGAAGCGGACACTTAAGTGATATTCTTTGTTAATTTTAGAAATCCCTCAAAATTGGTTATTTTTTCACGTCCAAATGTATATCCCACCTTAATATTTAATGAAACGATTTGAGTTATATTTTATAGCTTTATGAACTGCTTATGAGTGAAACTGCAAAACCACCCCTCGACACGCCTTTCTTTATGGGGTGGTTTCCTTTCTTAAAACCGTGTTTCCGCAGATAAAAAAATACGTGTCTAATAGTTTTCAATGATTTATCACATATATGAGTTTCAACAAAATCGGAGGCGAACACTTAAGTGATGTTCCTTGTTAATTTTAGAAATCCGTCAACATTACTTATTTTTTTCCCGTCCAAATGTATATCCCACCTTAATGTTTAATGAAACGAGCTGAGTTCTATTTTATAGTTATACTAGTCCTCTCTCTACCTCTCTCGTCTCTCTACTCCGTCTATTACTGGAGGTATAAACTACAATTCTGGAACGGCAGTAACAATAAACTGCAGAACGTCTCTGTTCTCGTCTCTCGTTATCCGAACACGGTTTTCCACCACCCCGCGGTCCTCTAGTTCGTTTGGGGTGGCAGGGTGCTTATAACGCGAGGAAGGGAGAAGAAGCGATAGATAATGTACAACTTCTCTGTCCCTGTCATCCGCTATTAAGCTTTTCACCAATGACATCGCAAGCTGATAATAATGTCAGCCTTGCATAGCTCGGATTGGTCGCAGACTCCGCCCAGGGGTTGGTTATCGATTCACCCTCTTGTACGTGAAATCGGGGAAGACTTGGCTGGGTCATATATATAAGCCTGGCTCCCCAGGGATCACTCTGATAGTCGGTGGACGATAGTACGTCAAGAACTATCATCACTGGTCGAATATTATCTTCGGTCCGATCGAAAGAGTCCATTTTCCACTAATCTCACTTTCTTCAATTGTATTCATTGGAACGATAACTGTTGTCGGAGTAAAATAGACGGTTGCCTTTGTTATTTCATTGCGAATTTCAACGCTGTGCTCGGTTGAGAAATCTGTCGGTGTCTTTTTTTGGTAACGTGAACGGAATATATCGTCAGTCGTGGCTTCGTGCGCGATATTCGACATGGCGTCTCATCCCGCCTACGATTACGAGGAACGAGGGCAACGTAATTGCCGCGATAGGGTGGCAACCGCTTCGAGACCCGCGGATTCAACCGTCGCCTGTACAAAGTGAGCGAACTACGCAAAACTAGACTTATCTTATATCCGAATTGAAAAGATACATTTTCATCTATCACATTCGATGGGAAATTACTTCGAACAGTTCTGTTCGAATATCATTTTTTAAAGATCATCAAAGATCATCATTTTTCAAAGAACATCATTTTCCAAGACCATCAATTTTCAAAGAACATCATTTTTTAAAGAACATCATTTTTCAAAGATCATCAAATATCGTCATTTTTCAAAGATCATCATTTTGTAAAGATCATCATTTTTCAAAGAACATCATTTTTTAAAGAACATCATTTTTCAAAGATCATCAAATATCATCATTTTCAAAGATCGTCATTTTTTAAAGATCATCATTTTTCAAAGATCATCATTCTTTTCTTTAATGTATCAAAAGCCTTTCTTCATTGTCTCCAATATCATCTTCATCTATCGATGTTTGATGTCAAAGGAACAATCTTGTTTGGGCCCGTAGAAATTTATGTCAACATCCTTAGCATCGTGTCCACAGACATTGCAAAGGAACTTGTCCGCATAAATAACATTTTTAATAGATCCATTCCGCTCCAAAAATAAAATGATCTGAACAACGATCTGCTATGCGTTGTGAGATTTGCTAAAAGCCGGAATGCTTTGAAAGCTTTTTTTTTCTTTGAATTTTACCCCATCTGGTAACGAAACAGTGTATGACTATTCAGTGGTTTTAGAGAACATAATTTCATTATTGGTTCTACTTGATCCAACAATTTGGCTGTTATTATTCGACGAAAGATCCATTATTTGATGCAAATACCCAATCGACTAAAAACGGATTAATCAATTATTTGATGGAATGAAGGCCTCTTTTTGACAGGCCTACCCACATTCATGGCCAGTCCATTTAATTGTGCCTCGATTAATTCATGATAATAATAATAAAGATCACGGGAATAGTAATGAGTCACTTATTTCCAGTACTCAATATTACGTTGAGCAAAGCAGCGACATCAGCAGCGAGGACCTTGCCGAATTGCCTTCCTGCGTTTATGCAGGCCGTCAAACGCAACACGTGGCTCACGCGTCACCGCACACTCATTCACCATTGCACTATCACATGCCGCTATCGACGTCAGGTAAAACATTGTCTTTCGCTCCATCCATCGTAGGCGGCGTTGAAAAAATGAAAAAAGCTCGACTTTCCTACTTACCGAATCGGGATAAAGGTTAAGATGTATACGTCAAAGTGGCCGAGTAATCGCTGGAATACATTGAGAACGAGTGAGTGGAAGTGATTCACGACTGGCATTTCATGGGTACCCAAGTAGCAATTTTCCAAAAGTTGTCCAACAGCCACCCTGATGAGCACCGCATATCCGTTCAGACGTTACCTTCAATGTGACAACTGTCCGAAAAGATGACTTTTAGATACATTTCAATGGACCTGTTCGTTTTAGCTACACTTTCTACACTTTCGCCAGATACAGTAATAGAAAGTCTACAAAAGGTGTAAGAAGTGTAGAAAAGTGTAGCTAAAATGAGCAGACCCAATTTATAGGTAACTTCCCAGCGGACATAGGGTACCCCCTAGACGACTTCTGAACTAATTTTTGGAAATTGCTACCTGGATAGCGCAAGACCGCACCACTTTAGTAACTGGTAACCATCGGATTATTTATTTTAAATACTGATGTACAAATGCTATTAATAACTGGTGAGTTATTAAAAGCGCTGCTGCCTTTTGTCCATTCAATGGCACCCTCACAGGCGACACGATCTTTGTGACGTCTCTAATACGTTGCTACCTCCAGGAGTAAACGAAATTAAGGGGTTACGTGGGTTTCGAAGCCAAAAAAGCATATTTTCTCTATTAAAAAAATTAAATATATAAATTATTTCATTCAAAATGTTAAGGAGTGAGGTCTAGTTGGAACGTTAAAAAAAGGCCTTTTTCCGATTTTTTTTTCGACCAAACGATAAAATAATTTACAACAAAAGTTCTTCCGTTTAAATGATATATATTTAATGTAAACGTCGAATGTCAAAAGTGTTGTTTTGACCAAAATTTCACTTACAAAAATTGACTATAAAAAAAAAATAATCATCCAAAACAAAATCCTTCGTTCATCCGGAGGAAAACTATGTATAGAAGAAGTGATATAAATTTCAACCCGATCGGTAAAGCCGTTCTCGAGTTACATTGATCACCGACTTCGAAAACATAGTTTTGAGAAAAACGAGTTTAATGTTTTGAGTACGATTTGCATGCAGATAAATTTTGTTTTTTTTGTAACTTGCATAGAGTCTTCTATTCCTGGGCCATATAGTTCGCCTTCCTGCGCTTTATTAATTGCATCTGAATTCCTTGTTTAATTAATTGCTTGTTAAGTTAATTGCTTGTTAAGTTAATTGCATCTGAAGTCCCAATGTCCTTCAAAGTTATGTATTTCGGCGAATAATGGTCTGATTTACATTCAATTAGTCGGAAAATACTCGTAAGATATTATACTTTTAGAAAATGAAAATTCAAAAAGAAAATCGATTTTTTGAAAATTCTAACTAGACCTCCCTCCTTAAGCACATAAAAGAGCCACATTTCAACAATATTTAGAAAAAATTCATCCAAAAATTTGGGAAATTCAGCCGGTGGCACCTGGTTTCCGGAGACCCTTTTAAAAAAGTGTCCTCGAGGTGGTCAGGATAACTCATGATAGCTTTAACTGAAATTGAAAAACCATTTTTTTTCTGTTAATAAATAAGTATAGTTCGTGACTGAAAGTAGGATTTTTTAAAAAATTGAAATTTGAATTCTTGGCAAGTTGAATGCAAAATAGTTGAATTTTTTGTACAATTTACACCACGTATAGCCTTGTAAGATTTGTTGTAATCGAAAAAAAACTTTTGCACGCTTGAAGAAGTATGCAAAATTTCAATAACATGGGTGCATTACTTTTTCAAAAATCGTGTCCACCGACTTCAAAAATAGTGTTTTGAGTAAAATGCAATATACCTGCATCGCTCCCGGCTGGTTTTTCCCGACGGGGGGAATTCCCGCAGGCTCTCTCTCTCCTAGCCTTTTACTCCGATTGACTTAAAACTTTGGGAGAATATTCTAGAGATATTGTACTATTAGACAATAAAAAATTTTTTAATTGATTTTTTTAAATTTTCACACCCACGTAACCCCTTAAAGAAAATGTATTCAAAAGTCATCCGGATAACTGCGTGACGTCTAAATATTTATTCTCAGTCGGTAAATGTGAATAACAGGCAGCTTCATTATTGGATGTCTGAATAGCTAAAATACCTGACTATTCCTCCCAGATCACGACACGGAAATGAACGGGATCGAAGACAGCTACTACCCGAACGGTAGTCCCTTCAGAGCTCAGAGACACGCCGCTAATATTCGCGAGCGCAGACGTATGCTAAGGTAAGAATGATTTTTCTCGTAGAGATGAAAGGAAAAGGAGAATCTCGCATTTAGAAAGCTGATATACATTGAGGCTGATATACATTGAGCTGAGGATACATTGTATCCTCACTATCTTATTTCGCTCACGAGATTTCTCGATGAACACGTTGGATATTCAATGATGACGTTTTTACATGACGTTGAAGTTTGTATCGTTGGAATGCAACGATTTTTCTTATTGAGTCATTTTTATTGTTATTCAAAACATTTCCCTTGCAACTTAAGATCGTAGATCAGTTATAAAAGTACGTAAATCCGGTCGAATGATTTTGATACCCTAAATCTGCCGAAAAGTAATGTCATCAACGGAGAAGAATTCATTTTCGTTGCGTTCCAACGATGCAAACTTCAAGACCATGTTTCTACAACTTCTTCAAAGATGCTTTGCGATCGAAATTAAATCATAAGGAAGAAGTATGCAAGTTTATAATGTGCACCACATTTTTCTGTACCATTCATGCGCAATTGTCTATTTATGAAAAAAATAATGGCCCAGTTTCTTAACATTTGAAAATGGCAATACAGTGTCATGTATTTTTCTAAAAATTATAGTGTTGGAAACCCAAACCGGTCCATGATACTCTATGAAAATGAATTCAATTCGCTATCTCAAAATTCAAGACTAAGCGTTTACTGAATTTTTTTATTCGAAAAATTCTATACATCATCAAATTTGAATCGTTCTACCATTTTTTTCAAAATTGACTCCCAAGCCCTCTTTGGTGGTGCTCATCGTCTATAATAAATGTCACATCGATAAAAAAAAACTTGAGAAAGTTGAAGCATTTTTGGAATTGTTCGAAGATTATTTTTGCCATAAATACGGATAGTGCTCTGAGGGCACTGGGCATGCAGAAAAATCTCATTCTTCTATCTCACAAATTGTTGATTTCTATCGTCTTAAGGGGTCTTCTCACTAGAAAAGGCTATTTTCATGATTTTTTTGATAGGTTTATATTATAGATATTGATATAAAAGTTGTTACACTTAATAAATACACTTTCGAAATACATTTTAAAAAAATTATGTAATTATGTAACCCAAACAAACCTCAAACGCGTTTCTTTCGAAACAACGTTTTTCGACGGCTTGTTGATAAAATCTTCGAAACTACTGACCCGATCCTTATGAAATTGTAACCACATATTCTTTACAACTATAGCTATAGCGCGTATCAAGGATTTTTTCAAATTTTGATATTTCCTTTTTTTGCCAAAAACGGTGAAAACACTTTTTTTTTCTTTTTGTCGAAAAATGTCCGCTATTTTGTTATTTTGGCATAAATAAAAAATCATATAATATGCGCTATAGCCATTAATATACTGAATCTAAAACCGTTTGATGTTTGTTGTTTCGGATGATCCATGTCCGAGATTTCATCAACAGCGCAGACCTACAATTTTTTAATGACATATTTTCAACTCTCATTGTCGTCTATAAATAGTGGCTTAAACAAATAATTTTAAAAAATGTATTTCGAAAGTGTCTTTATTTATATTAGGCTTATAATGATTTATTAAGGCCTTAGGCCACTCTAGAGGCCGAAAAAAAAGGGTTTTTGGGGATTTTTTTTTCAGAAAAACTACAAAATAAATCGAGATTACAAAAAAGGGTTTTCATATCTTAGATTACAAAAAAGTAGAGATTACAAAAAAGATATCATACATATCAGTGACTGTATACAATAATTTTTTTGAAGCGATCAATTTCAAAATGGCGGCTGTGCAGCGTTTTTGCGATGACGTCTCCGTTTTTTCAGGGTCTACGGCCGGACAAACAGCTCCTGTACTTTTTGAATTATAATGAGCCAATGAATTTTTTTTCTATTATATATAATCACTGCTATAGAAGTACGTAGGATTTTTTTGATATATTGATTTTTGGCCAAATGGCGCGCTTCTAAAGTGGAAAGTAAAACATTTGCCTAAAAAATCGCCAGATAATTGTTAATGACAAATCAACTATGCAATATAAAAAAAATCCTACGTACTTCCATAGACAATGTATTTTTCAAGATATATTCAACGTTTCAAATGAATCGGTTGAAAATTGTCTGAATTATGTTTGCGGCCAACTTGAAAAATGTAATGTTGAGATAAACGCGTTTGAATTTTTGAGTAGTAGAAAATCATTGTACTAAATTTAGAACCTTGTACTAAAATTCGTACAAGGTTCGTTCGGCCATAATCTATTGGGATATCATTTTTGAGGTCCTAGGGGACCATTGAAAAAAATCGATTTTTCGAAAATTCTACAGTGGCCTAACCCCTTAAGGGTAACAACTTTTATATCAATATCTGTATTATTATATTATTAGTATATTATATACATCTATAAAAAAAATCATGAAAATAGCCTTTTTTAGCGTCTAAAGTGAGAAGAATTCCAACATCTTCCATTGGAGGCGCGAATCTATCGAAAAAAAGATTGCCCCGTTGATACCGAAGGTTGTGTCCTAGTTGACGAAGGTGCTCGAATTGTAAGTGTGATTCAAATTTTTAGCAGCATCAACTCGGCTTTCGACGCACTGAGGGGCCACGTGCCAACGTTCCCTTACGAGAAACGCCTTTCTAAGATCGACACTCTTAGACTGGCCATAGCTTACATAGCCCTTCTCCAGGAGGTCCTCGCAGCTGGCTTGGATCCCTTGACATTCATCGAGAGATATCTCAGAGGCCAGATAAGCGGTGTAAGAGCCGAGTGGAACACCAGTGGTACGTTCTCACGAACCCCTCGTACGACCAGAAAAATATCAGCACAACAATCAATGTGGGAAAAAAAAGTTTCGCAACATTGTCATTTTATTTCAGATCTCACTGCTCGACTCTCGTGGATAAATTGGGCGAACCTCGGTGTCAATCCGAACAGGCGATCGATCCTAACGACTCTTACTCTAACAACGGACAACATGAATTAAAAAGATAAACCTGTAAGGTGGGAAAACGCATCCAAAGTGTCAAATTCGCCGGAGAATCATTCAACAAAAATTATTTTCTTGTGTAAATACTTCCGTATAATGCGCGTTATAGTGCGAAGAGCTCTTGAACACTGATAACTAGTCAACGTGCAATATGAGCGAGTTGTATTTCGTACATATGATATATTTATAGATTAATGCAAATTGTGGCTGATAATACTGATTAGCTTTAGCTAGATTAAGTAGGATTTTATTGGGAATAACGTTTAAATAAAAATAATACATACAAACTTCAGTTTCAATATCATCAAATTCAGTTTCAACATAAAAACTTCAGTTTCAATATTTTACTTCCTCGTAAATTCTTTGTTTCAACACACGGACAACAGACACAAAATAAATAATAACTACGAATCCTCGGCGAACGAGCTTTTTTTCTCACCTATTCAGACCGTGAGTATGCAGCCGGTATGTCGTTTTAATTGGAATAGTTGAATGTAAACTCTTAAAAGTGAACCATGTTTTAATTGAAATGAAGGGGTTAGGCTACTGTGGCGACTCCAAAATCAGGGTTTTTTCAATAAATTGATTTCGAAGGTCGTCGATTTCGAAGTAAGATCATTGAAAAATTGTTTGCACATATATTTGTATGTACATATTGTGTACAATATTATGTACAACATTGTGTACCATATTTCATTTAAAAATATTAATAATTGAAGTTATAAAAAATCTTTTGAAGGACCTTGGAACGTGAGCTCAACGGTTTACTTGATTTCGCCCACCCGGTTGATCTAAAACAAAAAAAAAACCATTTTTTTTCTCAATATGGATAATATTGACTGAGACTTCACCGAGCTTTTTGTTATCGCGTTTCAATCATTAAAAAAAATGTTTTTTTTTTGTTTCGAGGGTCAATAAGATCATTATTGTTATTAACTGATGAAAAATAAATGTTAAGAAGAAAAACGTTAGTCAAGACTGAACTAATATCATACTGAATAGTGTGCCAAATTTTAACGGGGCCAAATCCCGAAAAAGTGAAAAAAATAGCTGTCCCGTGGTAGGGACAGCTATTTTTTTTCACTTTTTTGGGATTTTTTTTATGAGCCATTAAAGCACATTAGCTATGAATTTTTACCACGTATTAATTCATATTTTTACAGTCTCTCAGAATTTTACCAAACCAAAATAACGAGTTGAATCGACCTTACACCATTCGGAAGACACTAACGTATAAAAAAATTGGTTGACGGCGGCCACGATTCTAGAGGTTTTGCTAATCTCAAATAAAAAAATCAAACGGCATTTTAATGTGTAGACCTGAGGCTATTGCCGGAACTAGAGTACACTAAAAATATTGAAAATTGAATTTTTTGCACGGTTTTAAAAGTTAAGTTCCAAGTTTTGTCATTTTTTCGACTGTTTTAGCTTAAAAAACTAGGGCAGATATCAAAATTTTTGTTGATAATGAAAATGAAGAAAGAACGGAAGAAAAAAGAATTTTCGTTGCGTTCCAACGATACAAATTTCAAATGGGGCTAGTTCGGGTGAGGGCTATAGATGAGCTATAGATGATACCGTAAATATTTGAGCGAAATCCATTGAATAGTTTTTAAAATATCATGGCAGTCAATTTGAAAAATACAGTTTTGAGAAAAAAATGCGTTTAAAAGTTCAAGTACGATTCACACAGAGAAAATGTTGACTTACCATTAATCTGCTATGCCGGCTCCATATAACACCCACACATTTGTTACAATTTGGGCAAACAACATTTTTTTTTCGTCTATTTGGTCTTGGCACATGCGATGACCCCCTACGTCAATCCGTTCATTAGATGTCGAGACATCGTGTACATTGTTTTGAAAAACATAGTTTCGAGATAAATGCGTTTAAAGTTTTACTAGTAGTTATATCATTGCAATCATAATTTTACCTTCAATCTGCGATTCCTGCACCATATATTGGACCTTTCTCTTCACTTTGAGTTACCTCAAGGGACGAACGATTTTTTGAAATTTTCACTGTAGCCCAACCCCTTGAATGCACGAGTGAGCGTAATTTACCAGCGATGAATATCGTTCAATGTCTCACAAGGAACATCTCTGAGGTGACACCCTTCGATTTTGTTGAAATTTGGATATGTTACAAAGCACCGAAAAGTAAGCGATACGAATTTTTTTATTTCGGCGGAAAACTGTGAAACCACCCCTCGAAAAAGGGCATCTCTAGGGGTAATATAGCAGTTTCACACACAAGGAATCCACCGATTTTAATTAAACAAAAACGAAAATTCTTCTAATCCGAAGCAATGAAAAATCCGCTATAGAGACATTGCAAAAAAAATTAAAGGGTGGACCACCCCTATATTAAGGGGTGGTTTCACCACTTAAAACCGTTTTTCCGCCGATAAAAAAATATGTATTGCTTACTTTTTGGTGCTTTATAACATATCCAAATTTCAACAAAATCGAAGAGTGTCACCTGAGGGATGTTCCTTGTCAGTGAATTAAATGGGAAATGTTGAAAGAAACAGAAAGAGTTAGGGAGACAGCGGTTTCGGGGCTTATTAGGATTTTTAAAATAAATAGAAATTGATATTAACAGATTCGAAAGTTATACTGAAAGAATTGTTCAGTAAATTGACAATGACGTATCTGACTTGATGTTTATTGTATGCGTATCGAGTAGACCCAACCGAGTCCGCAGGGCGTAATGCTGATACGCCGAAGACATAAATCTCGATGATTTCACTCTGAGATAAATACGCAAAACAACATTGTGACATTTTCAAGAATATTTTCGTGTTTGCGAATAAATACTTATTGCCGAACTACTGACATTGTTGATAACAAGCGTGAATTTGGCCTTTTATATGCTAATTTAATTCGATTGATATGGCGCCACATCGAAAAAAGGCGCGCTTTAGAGGTTAGATTTCGTGCTTCGACAAAGACCAAGATTATCCACCCATAGGTTACTCCTTAAGGTTGTTACGGGGTTTAGCCGTCGCGGCTGAAGTGCCTATGCTTACGCACGGAGCCGATTGACTGTTACCAACTGTCAGCTTTCAAATAATCGTCATATTAAACGTGCGTTTTCGAACTATTTTTCTACATCTATTTGTAAAAATATGCATTTTTGAACATCAGGCGGTTACATTAAGTATTTTCATTACATTGTATAATTATTTTCTGGAACATCTTCTCGCTCAATTAACGCGAAACAAATTGGCAACGTCGTAAATCATGGTATGTCATAATGCCCAGGTTGGCAGAAGTGTCGCGAAGTTAGAGACATATGCGCCCCGTTCGCAACCTCAATGACGGCCCAAGGAGCTGTCAAAAATGAATATCGGTCCGAGTAAAAAAAATCCGCTGGAAAGAAAAAGTGGGTACTAAAGCTGTCCATAATCTCGACGAAATAAAAAACTTTAATAATTTTCCGATATTCTAAAAAAAATGTACGTATGAAAACAATTCCGCATTATTTTATCTTTGCCTAGAAATATTAAATTAATATTAAGTAAATATCACTAACTAAGAGAATAAGTAACAACAATATTCGTTGTTAAATATCGTGACCGAGTAGTTTGAGGTTCCCGGGCATAATTACCGAATATCGATAAGATAGCTATCGTTTGTGCCGTCTACGACGTTGCCATGATTGCACAGTCTAATATTTTGTGTGCTTGATTTTCGCACACATTCGCTTTAAAAAACATTAATAATTTTATAACGGTACTGTGAATTCTCATCGTCAGGGTACCAAGGGTTAGTCCGATAATTAGTCGAACCGTACCTATTTTTTCAGCACCGTGGTAACATTCACTTAGCAGATATTATAAATGTACTGAAAAATGATTGGGAGTTTTCCAGAAGCGTAATGTAACTAACCCACGAAATACGTCGAGATGCCGATTTTTTTTTCTAAAAAACGGTGCTGTGGATCGTATTCATACTGTACAGGGTGATCAGCAAAGTGGTTATGAAAGTCGAGAAAAAAATTTCACTTCGATGGTAACATGTTGACTTAACCCCATAACAACGTTTATTCGATGCAAAAGACATTTCCTGCCTGGCTCTCTCACTCCGTTGGCAACACCGCTATTGCTATCTCTCTCAGCCATTCACATCACCTTAAGGTATTCCATCCGTTAACCCGAATATTTAACAATTGATTTTCGTCTATAATCAAGTGAAAACACATCCCAAAATTTCTAACCAAGTCACCGAACTTTTAACGAAAAATTATGACGAATTATGAAATGACGCGCTGGCCACGTTTCTATTTGATCATTTGTACACTAAAGAACTCTAGATGCCTGATATAAACTCTTCAACGCGTAGGAAAAATTCTAGAGATTCCGTAATGTCGACAAAAACAGGGGGTCATCCAATGTTTACCGAAAAAATCAACGATAAAACTTGGAGAAATGTGACTAGCAGAAGAATTTTCTTTGCCGGAGTTTTTCAGAGAACATATAAAAATGTCTAAATCTACTAAAATTGCGCGAACTTTTTTATTCCAGTTTATCGTTGGGTATAATAATTGATTTTTACTTATTTTGGTTAAGCGTCACTGTAATTTACCAATAATTTAAAAGCCCTCTGCTCATGCCCCTTCGCGAAAAGAATACCTTAATGGATTTAAATAGGTTTAAAAGACCGCCGTCTATCGTGCTGCCATCTGCGACGGCCATGCGACGAAATTTAGCACTTATTTACGAAAATATTAATATAAGAGCCAGGGAAAAGAACATGATAGAGATGATCAATAGGCGGTAATAAACAAAATAGTAAAAACGAGGGTATTACTCCTGATCGATATTGCAAAAATAATGGCACTTAACTTTCATTCTCAATGTTTACGAGCTTACAATTCTTACACAGTAGATACAACGCTTCCTACAATTTGTTACACATGCCAAAAAATGCGAGTAGTTTTATGAGAAAGATAATTATCTACGGTTGTCCGGTGCTTTTCACCGGATATTTATTTGTCAGATGTTTTTCATTTATTTGACTCGAAAAAATGCATCAATCGATCATTCGTCAATTCGCGAAGGCGATGAGGGCGCTCGGAACGGTGGCGAGGACTCACGAGAAACTCCCGAATACCGTGTATACGGGCAAATTATTACTTGTCCTAGTTGGCCGAGAGGTGGTTCTGCGAAGCGTCACTTAGCGTGCGCAAGAAAAAAAAAGAAGAGAACACTTGAAAAGCGTATCGCGGAATGACTAACAAAAGAATAACGTCACAGGTTCCTCCGAATTTCCGAGCCACTACCGCACTCGTCCTTAATTTTCTTCTCCCCCTCACCAACATCGATTCGCATAAAAGACAAAAAATCGCGTGTGTCCGCGTGCGACAAGCTCGAAAACCACGAATCATTTGGCACGCGGAACTCATCTTTCCGGAATTGCGTGCAGTCAATTGCAAAATAAAAATTCGAGGTTCACCGAGACGTACCTGCGAGAGGACGAAAAAAACCTCGCTGTACATCTTGGAGAGCTCCGTGACCCACTGACTGGCCCGACGTCGCCGAAGTTCCTGTATGGATCGTCCGTGTATTTTTCCAGCCGAAGTTTCCTCCAACACATCCCCGCTAAAGCGATAACTCTTGGACTCTCCATACGCGAATTCCCATATCGCCCGATCTTTCGAATAACCGTCGCTTCTTGCTACAATAGAATATTTAATGGCCAAAGACCGAGAGGATATCTCTCACGAGGAATCCAAATCAACTAGCTCGGAAGATCGAGCACGGAAGAGCGTGCAGGACAACGAAGACCTGCGCGTTGTAGCTGTCATCGAGAACAACGATGTGATAACGAAGAAATCCGACGAGACGACGTGGAAAGCGACGCAAGCTCCGAAAGCATCCGGTAACGGGAGGAACGTTGAGGCAAAACCGGAAGTGATACTCTTAGACGAGGCACCGATCGGGCGTACTTCCGGCAACGCTTATAATACGAGTATCACGCCGAAATTTTACAATAATCCACGTGTCATCGAGCTGAGCGATGACAAATCCAAGATGGAGCTAAGACGCGAGTTCAAAGTGGACGTCGCGAACCCGGAGCTATCTGTTGGCAATCGCCGTGACTCACAGAGAAGCCCCAACGACGAAGACGACGAGGACGACGGAAGCGCCGATATTTTGTCCCGTTTACCGCCGGGAACGATACTGATAAAACAGGCCGCACGACGCAACGTCGCCGCGGCGGGAACATCGAGAGACTGCGCTCCGGACGACAGTGATTACGTTCACGATTCGTCGAAAGACTCGACCGGCACGAATAGTAGCGAGAGCAGCAGCACCGCGTCCTACAACACAGCGGGAAAAGTTAGACGGATGCAGTATCGCAGCGTCAGAAGCAAAAAGTAAGACAACGGATTACAATGGTCGAGAGTGCGCGAAAGAACGCCTAGCGTAGTTTCCGCTTTCGTGGCGAATTTGATTACAATGTTCACGTAGAGAGGGCGCTCGCGAGTACATTCGATCCATCAACCGAAAATCTTGCCACACGAATATCCCATCACGAAAATACCCTCTTACATTATGTATGTTCACGATACTTTTTTACGTTATTCTTTTGTTCAACTTACTCGAAATTGTTCGTTTTTCTTAGATGGCATTGAAAAGTATGTCGGAAGTTTGAGGTTAGAATACGTACCATTCAACTTTTTATTCGACATCGCGTACTTCTAACCTCAAACTATTTTTACCGAAATATGTTGACTGTCATCCTTTTTATTACCTAATAATGCGGCGAAATGTACAGCACGATGAAATTTTCCAGCTTTCTGACCTCGGCGAATCGATGATATTGAAATTTGCTTCGTTGGCACGAAACGAATGTTTACTAAACCAATTTTTTTTGGCGAGCTCAGGCTACAAACATCGCTCAACCGTTTTTAGGCTCCTTATAAAAAAAATCTACAGCCTAAATATGCAGAATAAGAATTTGGATGATGAAAAAACTGAAGATATAAATCTTTGTTGTATTCCAACGTTGCAAACTTTAACACCGTGCTAATGAGATATTTTTACATTGCCGATTAAGGACTTTCGTGACTAAAATCGAAATACTCGTAGACGATTGAAATTTGTATCACCGAAAGATTACTTTGCAACGCATCATTGACCAAAAATGAATCCGTTTCACGACATAGTTTCGGAGATTTTTAATATTCAAGTTGAACCTTTATGTATTTGGTGATACATCTGACACCTCGTAAACACTAGTTGTAGGGCTGTAAGAGCTAGAATTATACTTCGATTAATTTTTTTTTTACTGAACAAATCGTGATTATAGTGTTGGGAATATTGTGTGAAAAAATTAAGTTCTCTGCTTCGTTTATTAACGATACTCGAAAAAAGATGTGAATTTTGAGCTTGAACGGTTTGTTTTCGGACATTAACGAAACTTGTAGGTTAAACGTGGCAACTCCGCGTGAAGGTAATTCTATCGCCAGGCTTCAATCCATAGGATTTACATAATTTTTTTTGAGCTTCATTAAATATATTAGTAATCTTCTCTGTAAAATTTCAGGGTCGGTTATCGAAGTAATTGGAGAGAATAAAATAATTAAAATTGCGTATTTTTGTGAAGGAATTCCGATACGACATACAAAAACCCAATTTCCAGTCGCTACAAAAGTGTGTATAATAGTGGGAATCCCTGATATTCTCAAAAATAATCAAATTTACATACTTAACACTGGTAGTAAGCCAATGCTCTCAGAAAAAATTACGCTTATTGGCCTTATTTTTATGTAATGTCAAGTTTAATTTGAACTTCCGGTATTGGATTTATTACCACTTGCTACGATAAAGAGACGTGAGAGCAAGGCAACAGCTGACTGTAGTCCTAACCTCATCTCACTCATTCGAATTTCCACACATATTTTATTTTTAACCGACATATTTCGCCTACACAAATTTTCCACGCTTTTTGAGAGTCGTGGCCCGAATACAATGCTTTATATTTCCCGCATCTGACATTGTTTTGACAGATCGACGTTGAAAAGCATGGAGGTTAAACTCGACTGGTTGAGTAAAAAGAGACGGAGATAGAACCAATGTTGCCAAATATCGAACCTAGATATACTGCGCGAATCGTTGGAATAACTTTTTTTTCTTCATTTTTCTAATTAAATGTGAACATTCATTAAACAGTTTACACATGGACAATTTTAGTTATTACAAATTATTTGTTTTGCATGTGTTAAAAATATAAATTTTACAAGTCTCAAGTATGAACAGTGATATGACTAGTGTAAAGCGATAGGAATACCTTTACTGGCTCTGTCGAGTGAGCCACTCACAGTCAAGCATTAACTGGCGGGTATTTCAAAATCTGCGAGTGTTTAAAACGTACATAGCATTACAGCATTTGAACTTTATAATAAAATGTATATATTCGTTCGTTCGACATTTTAAACTTTTTCTCGACCTTATCGAATCGATAACTTTATAAAACGTTGTACGACGAACGTTTTTCATCGTCTAAATAACCTGGAGCCGACGACGCTTTAGCAATGGCCAGTCGTACCAACGGCAAAAACTCCCGCCATTTCCAAGTCTATGGGTTATGTTTTCTTGAATAAAATTCCAACATATTTATGTTTAATTGCAAAAATGATAACTATAAATATGATTTCCCGGCTTAGAATTCTTGTTCAGCAATATTATGAGTTGGAAATTGCCCAATAACACTTTATTTTTAGATGAAATTTTATTCGCAAGAAGTAGGCAGCCAGCCGAAAACTCATTGTATTTCTATCCCGGCTCTTGCAGTCAAGGAACGGTATCGAAACTCCTTAATCCGCAATACTAAGTATTCGGAACAAAAGAAATAATCAAACTTGTCCGCACGATCGCCAGATGTCTTTCTTCTACCATCTCCGGTGGAAGGCTTTCCAAGTACATAAGTTAGGTCAAGCCACCTCTCGGAACGAAACTAACAAATAAACAGAATGAATAAAATATATATTCACTTCGGATCAAGAACTGCAGACTTAAAATAGGCGTATCCTATTTTCGGTTTTTAGAAAAGTAACGACGAAGCATTCCACATAAAATTATCTGTTGTGCTTTCTAGGCTTATATTAGATTTGTATATTATGAGATTGAAGTTTGCATCGTTGGAGTGGGATGAAAATTATTTTTTCTACTTTCCCAAAATTATTGTAGCGGAACATAGCTACGAAAATCACTCAATCACTTTTTGGAGATGCTTCTTTAGAGATCTGCCTTGGAAATTTGTACGAAAACCTTTGGTATAATAACAAAAAGGTAAAAAAGAGAATATCCGGTGTGTTACAACGATCAACATTATTGTACATTTCGCTATTCCAAAGATGATGTTGAAGTTTGCATCGTTGGAACGCAAGGAAATTCAATTTTTTTACTTGTCCGATTTTTTGTTTCGCTGTGAAAATCACTCAAACGTTTTTACGAATTCTTATTAGAGATTTACGACCTCAGTTTTCTAAAAAAGAAGGCTTTGGATAAGCATAAAAAAAGAGATGAAAAAATCAATGAAAAAAACCTTGCATTCTAACGATGTAAGCTTCAACATCATTTCCAAAGATCGTAATAGTAAGGCAAATTCATCGAGATTAATTATGTAGGGCGAAACACAGGCAAATCGATTATATTATTAGTAGATCGTTAATTCGTATAACAATCTATCCATTAAGGGGTCTTCTCACTTTAGACGCTAAAAAGGGTATATTCATGAATTTTTTGGATAGGTTTATATTATAGATATTGATATAAAAGGTGTTACACTTAATAAATACACTTTCGATATACATCACATTTTTTTTAATTCATTTAAGCCACCATTTATAGACGAAAATCGTAGTTAAAAAAATGTCCTAAACATTTTTTAGGTCTGCGCTGTTGATGAAATCTCGGAGATAGATCGTCCGAAACAAAAAAATCAAACGGTTTTAGATTCAGTATGTTCATGGCTATAGTGCATATCATACGATTTTTGATATATGCCAAAATAACAAAATGGCGGATATTTTTCGAAAAAACAAAAAATACGTTTTTTCACCGTTTTTGGCAAAAAAAAGTATCAAAAAAAAAAAATCCTTGATATGCGCTATAACGATAGTTGTAAAGAATGTGTGGTTAAAATTTCATAAGGATCAGTAGCTTAGAAGATTTTTTCAACAAGCCGGCTAAAAACGTTGTTTCGAGAAAAACGCGCTTAAAGTTTGTTTAGGTTGCATAAATACATACATTTTTAAAGAAATGTATTTCGAAAGTGTATTCATTTAGTGTAACAATTTTTATATCAATATCTATAATATAAACCTATCAAAAAAAGTCATGAAAATAGTAATTTTCAGCGTCTAAAGTGAGAAGACACCTTAATTATGATATTAAAGTTTGCATCTTTGGAACGCAACGAACGTTTTATAGCCCACACTTGTTTTTTGGCAAATTAGGACTGCGAAAACCACTCAAACGTTTTTGTGGGATTCTTATCTGAAATCTGCTGCTCAAGTATGCAGGATAAGATTTTTGACGATCGAAAAAATGAAGAAAAAAAGATCTAAAAAAGAATCTACGTTGCATTTTAACGATGCTAACTTCAACATCGTATTAAATCCTCTAAATAAAGATTTCCAAAACCAGATCTAGTTCATTTGCCAATCGCACCCGAAAACAATAGATTTACCCCATTACATGTAAATCTTCAGGCCCGTTTAAAATAATATTGACAAAAACACAAACACAAACTGCTCATACAATAATATATATAATGGGATGTAGGAATGATATTGAAGTTTGCATCATTGGAACGCAACGAAAGTTTAGTAGCCCAAACGTTTTTGCACAAATTTGGGCTACAAAAACCACTCGGACGTTTAAAAAAATTCTTCTCTGAAATCCGCTGTTTAAATTTGCAGGATAAGATTCTTGATTATAAAAAATGAAGAAAAAGAGATAAAAAAGAAATGTCGTTGCATTCCAACGATGCAAACAGCAATGTCGTATGTAGGGCATGTAAGGCGTCGTACACTGAGAAAAAAAATCATTCATCCAATATCATCGGTGTTATTGAATTACATTTCGTTGATTCGATTGTAAAATTGTTGGTGTAAATAATTGGATAAAATTGAAAGTTTCCTTTCATCCAAAAGATGTATTGTTAGCCGAGAACAATATATTATTGAAACTATCTAAAAAATTATCGCGAACAAATTATATAGTTTTGAATGCATTTTCTGCAACGGATAAAAAAAGTATTTCAATTCATAACATGAATATTGTTGATTCAAGTACACAAGAAAAATTGAATTTCGCTCGTTTGATTTAGATAAAATTTCTATTGAGTAAATACGTTACGAGTATTTTGTTTTTTTGTCACCATCTCCGATATTGATTTCCAAGTATATTATTCGTTAAAATATTAATATTTTAATTTTATTGTAAAATATTGAGCAACTGTCGGAATTGGTTAAAAAATTATGCGAAAATAAAATTTGTTTCTTGCGCATTTGGTTGAAATAATTCAAACAATCCGTGGCCGAGCGCCACCGAAATCATAGGTGTAAGGAAACTCGTAGTTCTCGGAGTAACCGCTAGAAGACGCACGCGCGCGCGTTTCTCGTAAGCGTAGCGCGAACCGAAAATCTACTTAAATGCCGGAGAACCTCTAAAGAGTATCGCTTCTTGGCCTGTGGCTAAGATCAAAGTGTAGTATCTGTTCTAATCAGTTGAATATCTGATATTCTCTCCATGGATATTCCATTGGATATCTGATATTCTCTCCACTATTATCGCGAATGATCATTCCAATGCTCACTTTTTATTTAAGATTTGAAACAAATTGAAAAACTTACGTCCCATTGCACATTCGTTTCGATGCAGTAAAGAAATAATTAATTCTGTTGATTACATTTTTGTACGAAATAAAAAATGTTGTAGCAACCGCTTAATTATTGCATCCATACATCTACTAATTGTACATAGAATGATTTCAATAGAATATCATTTTATTCGAAGGACAATGTAGATATTCGGAGAACAGAAGAGCTTTTTCAACCAAAATAATATGTTATTTGAATCAATCACATTTTCCAATGTTTTATAGTATCCTAACAATCTCATATATCGGTGGCACTCCGCAGCAGCACATTTATTTGTACCAACCAATATATTTTTTACATTCAGTTGGTTTTGTTTCTCAGTGTAGGTTATTGGTAGGCACTTTAGGCCATTTCTCCATAAGTTTCACAATACTTTCGGGAGTCGGTGAGGGGTTTTGTAAAATACATATATGTGAATACGAGCAGGAAGATTACGTGGCAACTCGATAATGTTCCAGGGTCGTTGAGGTGCGTCGCAACCCCGCGCGCAACAAGAAGAAAAAGCCAATCGACGAGGATTTCACGCGTCCGCGTCAGCGTCTATTGGCGATAAAGAGAACATCGAGTTTCATCGTTGAGAATGCAACGAGAAAACGCTCTAGAACGACCCCGACGCCCTACATGAACACAAGATCGGTAACGCGAAAGCTGTACACGGTTGGTGCGACGTATCAGGCGCCCACTGCGAAAGACGCCCTCGAGTGGAAAGAGTGGCCGTCTCACGGTATGCACGAGAGGCCAATTTGGCATTCGCAGGTTGGCCTCGCTTACGAGTACAACGAGCGAAGCTTCGTCAGTTTGGACGGCGAATCGTATCGCGAGATAATCGAAGAGCCGGTCATCGAGGTAGTCTCCGTTGATCCCAATCCCGAACGCATGGCCATTCCTCACGGTAGACGAAACTTGGAGCGCATGCGTTACTACAATCCCCCGAGAAGTCTCGACCTCGTGGACAAGAGGGAATCCTTCGTCCAGGATAATTCCTTCCAGGCTTGCATGCACGGAAGTTTCCACTCGGTGTTGGCTTACTGCGCGCGAGTCGTGACACCAACCTACAGGAGGAACGTCGACCTGAAGATCCGTGCTTATTCGCGAAGCGACGATGCTCTCGACAACGCCAAGCTGCCGATGAATATCCCCGAAGTCGGCAAGTTCCCTCAGGTCCCCGTTAACGCGAAGTTCCATCAGGTCGTAGCATCAGCACCAGGAAGCGGTCCGGCTTCCTCGGCATGCCTGACCAAGATACCCGAAGCAAGCAGCTTCCCCAACACCGGCACTTCCGGCGAATTGCCAAAGTGCCTCGTCATACCGCGCAAAACGATTCACTTTACGAACGTGCGAAATATTCAGGGCAACATACTGCAGGAAGTGTTCAATCGCTCGTCCAAGAACACTCTGATCTTTCTAAAGCCTACGGACCCCCCGGGCAAAGCGGCGGAGAAAATTGCCGCTGCACTGAACAATTCAACGACCTCGAAGGTCAATCCGACGAAGAGCAAAGATTGCCCGGGTAGCGCGGTTTATCCGAAGTTCGCGAAGCTCGATGACAACGCCATAAGCGACGAGGCCCTCATGGAAATGTCGTCGATGTACAACAATATTTTGCCCAGCGACGAGAACGACAATACGTGCGCCAAAGCGTTCAAACCAACCAGCTACTTGACGCGTCCGGTGACCGCACTGGTCGCAACGAAAATTCCCATTAAATCTTCCGAGTCGCCAATGGATAATCCGACTTCGCGACCTTCATGCTCGGGTATTCGCAGCGGAAATCTTCGTGCTTCCGTGAAAGAACGGAGCAACGATACACCGAGATTCGCTTACTCGAATCAGGCGGCGGAGATAGCCAAAATACTGGCAGAGTACAATCAAAAGGCGGCGAGAAAATCGCCAACGGGAATGCGCAGTTACACGGCCGCGAATGTCCTCAACGTTAGAACAATGAGTGGCGCGAAAACCGTGAAAACTACGGACCAATGCGCGAACGGCCCGAGCGGTCGAAACACTTTTTTGTCCTTCGTTGAACATCCGAAGAACATGAGGATCAAGAGGGAACAAGATGTCACGGAGGCCATGAATCTTCGCGGCTCGTTCAACGTTAACAGACAGCCCTGTGCTGGAAATCATCGCACGGCACCAGCCACGATAACTTCGGGCAGTGTCAAGGAAACCGCAAACGATGATATTCAGGCTATGGACCTGACCACTGCGAAACCACGTGACCCGAAGGATGATAAAAAAGTCGAGGCAAAGTCGGAAGAACCGCGCAAATGGCTGCAGGAACTGATCGAGGACACTGCCATCTTGTATTGCGCAGCTGCTGGTGTACAAAATGGTGATGTCAACCAGTACATGAACACGTTGGATTCCGTTCAGAATATGCAGTGGCTGGGCTCGTGATATTGCTCCCGAACTAGCATTGTCTGGCGCGTCTTATGTCTACGAGAAGCAATGAATAATCATCCCCCAACATTAACTCAACGAAGGAACGTTTAGTAGTATTTAAATTTACACTTTGTTCGATTCTTTCGCCGATGCTTCATTGGAGCAATGGATTTATTTATTATTGCTCAACGCGTTACGAGCTTCGAAAGAAACGATAACTACGATTGTTCACTTACGGTTCTGTTTCCCGAGCGCAGGATTCACGTCAAATGTCCTCCACGAATGTCCACGCCTGGTGCGACGTACAGTGGAGTCGGTGAATTCGTACGGATATTTAATAGCACTTACGTGGTATACACGAAAGATAAATGAGGCTCGATAACGGACGAACGGAGTCAACTTTCCAATATTTTTTCGTCTCGAATTATCGTGTCTTGATACTTTTCGTAGCGATTATTACCATACCGTCGTTTATGCCTGCGTGTATGAAGAGCATACAGACGACGAGAATAGCGGCATACAGAAATACCAATGCCACTATACCGAGACTTCGCTGTCAATCCTTGTTCACTCGATGTTTGCGACGTCCATGCCTTGAACGAGAAAGGAATTGGTATTAGAGTTTGAAGGTTCTTCGATTTGCAATCTCCGAGCGGCAAATAATGATGACACTTGCGTCGTTGGAACGCAAAGAAAATCAATTATTTTTAATTGTTCGAATATTTTGGCTGTGATAATCACTTGAACGTTTTTACGTAATCTTATTGGAGATTTACGACCTCGATTTGCAAAAAGAAGACTTTGGATAAGCATTTTTTTTAATCGTTGCATTCCAACGATGCAAACTTCAACGTCATCGAAAAAAATTGTTTTTCGTGCATATCTAAATGTGTCGCGTTAAAAAGTATGACAAAAATATTCTTAGAAACAAATCCATTGCGGTTCGGATTTTCTTTTTTTTTGTTGGTACTCATTTTTTTCGATCTCGAAAGACGTTGGGTGAATATTTTGTAATTAAGGATTGGCTTGGGTTGAGAATCTTTGTTCGGCTTGACAAGCACGGTACGTCAAAAAGAAAGCATGATCGGAAGCATTTTAGGATTTTCGACAAAAATAATCTTGCGCAAAATCGAACGAGAAACCGAAGTTTTTTTTTTCCAGGAATATAAATAGAAAGAGGCAAGAATTTTTATGGAAAAATAAAAACATTCAACTTGAAATATTCGAAGTTTGGTGTTGCATTGAAATACCTAATTCTATCAGATTCCGTTGCGCTCGATGCGCTCTGACTTCTGTCCTCAGTCGATTCATTTGAGGAGGATTCCGAGCTCTCGTCTTCTTTTCTCTTCTTCTTGGACTCCTCGTTCCGGATCTTCACTGTATTTTTCCCTCCCTCGTTATTCTTCCTGTCCGTCCTGCTGGACGGTTTTTTCTCCGTTCTTTTGGTACCACGTTTCTCATCCTCGCTGAATGCATCCTTCCTCGTGGAATCCTCGCGCCGGCACGAAATTTTTTTGTTCTCTCGTTTTTTGAACTTATCCTGTTTCGAGGAATTTCGCGAACTGGAAGTCGAGTATCCTGTATCCTGACGGGTCTTTCTGCCATTTTCAAATATACAATGTCAGCGATATACTTGGCGTCCACGGGACCGGGAAAAATGAATTGACATCCAGCGCAAAATTCGTGTAGGAGACAGTCAATGGGACCAGGTAGGTAATGAAATTGAGGCGCTGGAAAGGTTGTGGCCATCGAAATTGCGAGATAGAAAAATAGTTTCTCAAAAAACTTCCATTTTTGTGTCTACATAGAAACTAGAATGGCTGAAACTTTTTTTTAAATCAAAATTGCAATGAAAGTATGCTAGGAATGTTCGAAAATTATGGAAAGCAAAATATCTGGAAAATTCACCGTATATACGTATGGGTGTATACTTTTCTTTTGTGCTTTAATTTTGAGATATCGAGGTGAACTTTTTTTATACACAAAGAGTATCACTGAAGATCAAATGCGAATAATTATTGTGAAAATTGGTAAAAAAAAATTCGTATTTTTTCGAATTCAAAAATTCAGTATACGCTTAATCGATTTTAAAGTTTTTTGGAATTGATTTTTTAAATTGAATTTGCTTATAATCACTCCAGACGTTCGTATTGCAAACAAAACACAAATCGTTGAAAATATAACAAACGGTGGACACCAATTTGTACTCGAAGTTTAAAACGTAGGGTGAATATTTTTCACATAAACGGAATATTATAGAGGGATTGTCGGGACAGAGGGATTTTTGGAAAATCGTGAAAATGGTATACTTATAAATTGCTTCAATACCATTGTGTTTTGCTTACAAAGCGTATAAGGAAGCTACCAATTGAAAACCCGATTCGGTTACAATAGAACGGCAAGGAAACAATAGGATAGTTTCAATTTTTTTTTAAATATACAAATGGAGCTTTTTCCGCTCGGAAAAGAAAGATTAGACGAATATTTTTCGAGACGAACCTTATAACATTATAACCAAACCAACCTTATAACATTACAACCAAACCAACCTTATAACCATATGACATTAATGGAGGAGTCACGAACGAAATTAAGGCCCTGGAAAGGTTGTGTCCATTGAAATTACTCGATGGGAAAATGGTTTCTCAAAAAACTTTTTGCGTCCATATCGAAACCAGATTGGCTGAGTATTTAAAATCGAAATTGCAATAAAAGTATGCTATGAATGTTCGAAAGTTACGAAAAGCGATATTTCTAAAAAATTCACTGGATATATGTATGGGTGTGTACTTTTTTTTAAATTTATGCTTTAAGGGGTCTTCTCACTTCAGACGCCAAAAAAGGCTATTTTCATGAATTTTTTTATAAGTTTATATTATAGATATTGATATAAAATTTGTTACTCTTAATAAATACACTTTCAAAATACATTTTAAAACAATTAATGCATTTATGTAAACCAAGCAAACTTTAAACGTGTTTTTCTTGAAACAACTTTTTTCGACGGCTTGTTGATAAAATCTTCGAAACTACTAAACCGACCCTTGTGAAATTTTAACCACATATTCTTTACAACTATAGCTATAGCGCATATCAAGGATAAAAAAAATATTTTTACTATTTTTGTGCCAAAAAAGGTGAAAAAACACGTTTTTTTTTGTTTTTTCGAAAAAGTCCCCCATTTTGTTTTTTTTGCAATATCGAAAATCGTATGATATGTGCTATAGCCATTAACATACTGAATCTAAAACCATTTGATTTTTTTGGTTCCAATGATTCATCACCGAGGTTTCATCAACAGCGCAGACCTACAATTTTTTTAGGACAGTTTTTTAACTACCATTTTCGACTATAAATAGTGACTTACATAAATACTTTATTTAAAAAATGTATTTCGAAGGTGTATTTATTAAGTGTAACCACTTTTATATCAATATCTATAATATAAACCTATCAAAAAATTCATAAAAATAGCCGTTATTAGCGTCTGAAATGAGGAGACCCCTTAATTTTGAGATATCGAGGTAAACTTTTTTATAGACGAAGAATACCACTGAAGAACGATCGTGAATATTTTTCGTAAAAATTGATAAAATAATGTAAACATCGTATTTTTTAAATAAAAAATCCAGTCAACACTTGATCAATTTTGCAGTTATCTGACTTTCGGAATTGAATTTGCTTATATTCGCTCCAGACGTTCACTGGAAAAAAAATTCAGTTGGTTTAACAAAATGTATCTTTAAATACGTTCAACTTGATTTTTGATTGGCATAACAAACATTTTGTTAATCTAACGATAGTTTTAGTGGTGTGAACTGTAGCTTATTAGCTACAGCTTATTAGCTACAGTTCACACCACTAAAACTATCGTTAGATTAACAAAATGTTTGTTATGCCAATCAAAAATCAAGTTGAACGTATTTAAAGATACATTTTGTTAAACCAACTGAATTTTTTTTTCAGTGTTCGTATCAAAAACAAAACCGAAATTGTAGAAAACATAACAAACGAATGATCTAGAAGTTTGCATCGTTGTAACGCAACGAAAAGTTTTTCTTGATTTTTTCATTTCTTTATTTCGACTATTTTCTAAAATCTTTTTTTGCAACTCTTGGTTATAAGTCTTAAGGATTCTCAAAAATGTTTCGGCAACTTTCGTAGCCTTAATGTGCTTAAAAAAAATACGGGAATACGAAAGAAATATATTTTCAGTACCATGCAAAATTCAACGTCACCATCCTAGAATTTAAAAAAATGTTACACGACGCTGTCATTTGAATCGTTGCAATGAAGCGAAAATAATTTCTTTTCGAATGCCCATTTTTTTCTTCATTGGGACTACGAAAATTCCAGCGGGCTTTGAAGATTCTCCTTAAAGATCTACAACCTAAATGTGCATAAAAAATGTCCGATGATGACAGAATCGAAGACATTGAAAAATTAAGAAAAATGTTTCGTTCCATTCCAACGATAAAAACTTCAACGCCATACAAACGATCTACCCTGCTTGGTACTCAAAGTTTAACCCTCAGGGTACGGACTGGGTTACCGTAACCCGAGCGAAATTTGAAAGAAGCGAAAAAATTTCAAGACCCGTTCACATTTTTCATTATAATTTTTTTTCAATCAGTTAAATGATTAATCTGACAATTCTATCATATTTTTGAGACAATTTCACACAAAATGAAAAAAAAATTTATTCAAATTGACAAAGTACAGCTCGATATACACCCAATCAAAGTCGCCGGGTTAGGCTAACCCATGTCCGTACTGAACGTAACTTTTTTATAGTCCGTACCCTGAGGGTTAAGATGCAGGTTGATTATTTTCCACCTAAACGAAATACTTCAGAGGGATCGTCAGGATGAAGGCAGCCACCAATACGAAACTAAGTTACGAATTTTTTAAAATATACGAATCGACCATTTTCTTCTCGGAAAATAAAAACTACGCGAATATTATTGGAGACAAACCTTTTGCTTCTCTCGAGATTTTTCGGTGAGAGTTCGTATCTGTCCAGTTCTTCGGTGGAATCTTCGCTGTTGGAGAATGTCGTTTCGATATCGCGAATGCGTCTGTGTTTTCGTCTCCTGTCGTCGGAAAAACATTTTCCGCGGGTATCCTTGTACATGTCGCCACGCGAGATGATGCTTATGCTTGGCATTTCGGAAAATTCGTTTCTCCGCTTGCGTCTCTTAATCTTGTGTCTGCTTTCGCTCTGAACGACGTAGAGTCTGTACAACTGTAGCAATATGACGAGAGTATTTTTGCAAGTGAAAAATATGTTCATGTAACTGACGATTTGATAGTGTATTATGAGAATGAGGCGAAAAGCGAGGAAAGGCCCATCTTGGAGGAGCATATTCAGGGCTATACCCCACACGTCGATGCTGCAACAGGTCGTTTCGGATCTGACTTTTTTCTTCAACGCGGTGCCCGATGATAGCCGGGACTTTCGTGACTTCGTGGCGGTGAGGACGACCGTAAATTGCATCAGTGACCAAGACCAAATACCCAGGGTCAGATAAACGAGTACCGTTTCCCGAGCTATTTTGTCCTCCTTGAAGGAGTCGAAGAACTCGATGATGTCAGCTGCTGTGCCGATATAAACGAGCAACAGTTGACTGAGCTGGTCGCGCGTAAGATCGCCTTTTGGAAGCATCCAACGACCAATTATCAGAATCAACATGAGAAATTGCTCGATCAGCGTTACCCATGTTTCCGTTGATATGTGAATTTCCGGGAGACGGAAATTGACCTTCGCAAACAAAATTTTTTGTTACATACGCGTGATGCCAAAATCAATCGATTTTCGGTGGAAAGTCATGTTTCCTACTCCGAATGCTTTTTCCAAATGTCGCAGATCCTCGAGATTGGTCAGATCGAAGGTGTCGGTGATGTTGAGACTCGTGCCGCGAGCCCTCATCCGCTTATCCACTTTGTCCAATTCCAAAAGCCAGATCGCCGGCACCACGCTTCCCAGGTACAGAAATACGGATGGACAAAACCTGCACGGAGAGAATTAAATGTTAAAAATTACCGTGCAGTAACGGTAACCAGATGACAACCCTGAAATTTCGCGTATTATTGCTGAGCAAAACACAGATTTTCACGAAAATGAAATAAAATTTCTTCTTGAGATAGAAAATTTTACCATATTTTCTAGTAAATTTTGATGTGTAACAAAATACGCAAAACTTAAATTTAAAAAATGAAAAATATCAGCGACATTTTTCTGTGCATTTTATTACTTTATGCCTTTCAAAAATGTCTATAAAAAAAGTATCGTCTTTGTAACAGTTATTTTAAGATTTATTATAAAATTTAACGAGTGTCATAGGAAAATGCATTGTGCTCTCGGTAAAAATTACCATGCGCGCTTGGTTAAAATTATCGTGCGGTACGGTACGGTAATTTTGAGGCACTGCATGGTAAAGATTCCCCTCATACCTTTCACTTCAGAATGGTACGGTGGTGGGGCTAAGTAGGGGTGCACGGTCTCGTTTCAGTGGTCTATCTATTCCTTATGTGGCGCGATGGGAGTTCCCAAAAAAAATTCGTCTAAACTGCGTACATAAACTGCTTATGTGCGCAAATTAATCACATCACTCGAGCCTACGATGGTACAAAATGTATTGTAAAAAAATGGTTGTATTAAATGGAAAATAAATTCTAATAATTTCTCTCCTTATCCGTTTGTTGAGTATACCAATTTATATGAAAGAAAAAAATTCCCAACAAAAAACAAACAGCGTTAATTTGTACCAATTTTTCAATAATAAATAATATTTATTATCATTTCGGTTATTATTATGATTACTATCGCACCAGTCTTTGAAAAGGAAATACATTTTACTAAGGAATCGGTGCGATGGTCTAGTGGTTAGCGTGCTCGCCACTAAACCAGCGGGCGGGAGGTCTCTCGGGTTCGAAACCCAGTCGCGTAAAGCGCATTTCGTCATGAAGTATTTTTCTTCGGCATTTCACGGCGAAATAAGGCACAGAGGGGGAAGTCGGCTGGGCCGCAAGAGGGGAACAGGGAGAAATGTCGAGAAAAAAGGTAAACAAACAAGAGAGCAACGAAACGGTCACAATGAGGGGAAGATGTATAAATTTACCAGTCTTATAAAGAGAATTTTTCTTTTGAGGTTAAGGCAGGTAAATTTTACTGTGCAGTACCGTAAAAAAAACCGTACGGTGCGGATGGTAATTTTTAAGCGACAGCAAGTAAAATTTCAGATACATATTTGAAATTTTCTGTAACGTGAGTTAAAAAAAACTTGTCGCAACGAATTATTATGTTTTTCTCACTTGTCACCACATTGAAATATTTCACGGGAATTTTTACCGTGAAATTGACGACAAAAATTACTTTTTCATTCTCTCCGTGTGGCCACCGAAACAGATCCGTATTCGGAACATTTGTTAGAAGTGGACGGTTGAAGTTTTTGTTAAAATCAGTTTTTCGTCATTGTTGCTTAATGGCTCTTGTATTTATTTTCAGGACAGGAAAATCAAGTGGCACTCGGGGGAGGGGAGGGGGGGGGTTAACATTCGTTTTTAGAAATCAATTTAATCATGAAATTCGCTAAATGAGTAATTTCAAAGTCGACATCTTCCTTGCACTTCAAAACGATAGCTCTTGTTACAATGTCTTCACGTGTTTCCAAAATGAAATTGACAAACATGTGACTCTCCTTGTTTAGTATAGCAGAGTTTAATCCTGTAATACATTTCTTACAAGGAAACATTGCGAGGTCGATCTCTGTAATTTCGATGAAATTTGGCATGCTTGTAGAATGGGTAAAAATAGGCGATACGTATTTTTTTATATCTGCGGAACTCGATTTTTGAGGGGTGAAACGCACCCTCGAAAATTGGGGTGTTTTTCGTTGTTCGTCGATAAAGTTTTAACGGTACGAGATATTGAAAAATTTCAAATTGCAAAAATATTTATTTTTTCGTGTACTATACATTGGAGATGAGAGCGATAACGTTATCGACGAAAAACGAAAAACACCCCTATGTTCGAGGATGCGTTATACCCCTTAAAAATCGGGTTCCGCAGATATAAAAAAAAATACGTATCGCCTATTTTTACCTATTCTACAAGCATGCTAAATTTCATCGAATCAGAGAGTTCGACCTCGCAACCTTTCCTTGTAAGGAATTTATAGGATTATCCCCTGCTACTAACCAAGGAGAGTCATACGTTTGTCAATTTCATTTTGGAAAACGCGTGAAGGCATTGTGACAAGATATAGCGTTTTGAGGGGCAAGAAAGATCTCGACTTATTTTTTAAATTATAAAAAAATACGTGTCGTCCATTTTTACCCATTCTATAAGCATGCCAAATTACATCGAAATCGACCTCTCAACCTTTCCTTGTTAAGGTAGTACGAGCGCGCAATCTTGATTTCTATAGATTTCGTTCAAATTTTAACCGGACATTGTTCATATCATTATGCATGTTTGACTAAAATTTCAGAACACTCGACTATTGAGATCGGGAGACGATGGCTTTTAAAATTGCAACTTTTAACACTGCAGGGTCTGCATTGAAATTTAGACAGAATAATTTTCCGTAAAAAACATTTGTCCACGTGTTCCACGTAACCAATGATGTGAGTTTGCGCGGCAGAATTAAATTAATCCTGCAACACAAATTTTCCTTTGGAAGTAATTTTTTATCAAACAAAAATTTTTAAATTGTTATGAATGAACCAACACTTTTATTTGTTAATGAAAATAACATAAACAATATAAAATATTAATATTTATAATGCAAAAATTTTTTTATAACAAAATTTTTAAATTTAGGAACACGATAATTATTTTTTTCTAAAACAATTGAACAATACTTTTCTGCGGTGTTGCCATATGTCTTCTTATTATAGGGGACAAATATTTTTTACGGAAAATCATTCTGTCTAAATTTCAATGCAGACCCCGCAGTGTTAAAAGTTGCAGTTTTAAAACCCATCATCTCCCAATCTAAATAGGCGACTGTTCTGAAATTTCACTCAAACATGCATAATGATATGAACAATGTCTGCTTAAAATTTGAACAAAATCTATACAAATCAAGATTGCGCGCTCGTACTACCTTAAATGTTAAGCTGTTGGTCCACTTCTATATGATTAGTGCGATGCAATATTGTTCGTTTGAAAAATGCAAAATAGCGTTTAAGTTTGCATCGTTGGAATGCAACGAAAGGTTTTTTTCTTCATTTCTTCTTTTTTACTCTGATCTATAATTTTTGTTATCGATTAAAATCGATTGGGTGATCGTCGTACCCTAAATCGGGAAAATAAATGTGAGCAATGAAAGAAAAATTAACTTCCGTTGAATTCCAACGAATATTCCTGATTTTCTTCATTTCTTTATTTTCATTATTATCTAAAATCCTTTTCTGCACGTGTTTATTATAGTTTCTTATTAAAAATTCATAAAAATGTTTTCATTATTTTTGTAGCTCGAGTATTAACAAAAAACGACGGCAACACGAGAAAAAAAAATCGTTGCATTCCAACGATGCAAACTTCAAAGCCATGATGCAAACTATCGTGAGTTTAAGCGTTTATCTCATCACGTTACGATCATTTTTACTTTTTACTTTAATCACTTTATAATGCCTTTTATTCGGATAGCTTTGCTCCATATGTCGGTTACGAATTAAAAAACACAGGGATTCGATTTGGACAACAAAAGCATAAAGTGTACGTGTTTATTAAATCGCTTCTCAATTACTTATAGTTTAACAATTCCATCGTGTACGTTCTGAACAAATTGTTCTTTTTTTTAAACGTTATACTAATAAATCGAGCTGTATGCTGTGAATTAAGATTAAAGGCAAATTGAAAAAAATCTGCACCCATGTTCAATGAAGAATCAACAGGATATACAGAGTGGCCTAAAGACTAATGACAGAGATCATTGTAAAAAAAGGGTAATAAAAAATGACATGACCAGCTCATTTGTAACTGATGTGATTTCAAATCTCTAAAGGCTACTGACCAACAAATATCTCTCATAATAAAATGTTCAACGAACATCATCAAGGCCTAGCTGCAGGGAAATAGGTTCAAGAAATGCATGCAATTTACCAGTGGGTGCAAAATATCGTAAAATTTCCGTCATTTCGTGAAAAGTGTGTTCTTCACGTGCTCGCAAACCCACCCATAGATAAGCAGCCTATTTCGTTGGAGGAAAGAAAATCTACGTGTAATCGGGTCACCTTACGAGGTCAATATTTTTCTACCTGCTTTCTCCGGTGTCATCGTTAAGGGGGGTGGAAGCGGGCTGGATGCGATACAAAGTATACATCGGTAGGACAGCTTGTCCGAGAGTAACTAATGCTCAATTTCCGTTTGTCAGAGTGGAAGGTTCCAGCGATGAAAAGAGATACGAATGAGATAGGAACTTTTTGCCAAGTGTATGTGTGTGTATGTTTAGGTGGGAATACTATCCCCAATCTGACCACGCGTATAAAGCCTTATGCTCCGGAAAATCGTCTTGTTAGCACATAGTTTCGTTAGGGCAGAATTCGAGGTCAAAAAAATGTCTGCGTCGTCAAGCATACTCTAAAATATAATCAAGAGACTCGGCAGCGTCTTGACGCCGTGTGATAAAAAAGAAAATTTCTACCCCACTGATTTCGATCCCACTGATGAACACGCCGCGTGCTCTTTATACACTCAGGTGACCTTTTATTGGTCATTTTTGAACTTTGAATCGACAACGCGCAAAAACGCATAGACGAATCGATAATCTGATGACATTTGACATATGTCATGTGATTTTTCCCTATGGTTTGGTTTAAGTTGTTTTTCGATCTCAATCACAATCGTGGTTTAGCTGAATCGAATAAAGTCAATCCCTTGTGTCGTAAACATAGTACATACGCCCTTTTCAGGGTTAATTAACACATCGGTGAACATTTAAGGGGAGGCACCTGAGTAAACGGCGAGAAAAATGAGTAAACTTCGGGAATTTTTATCTCAAAAACTAATATTCCGATTGGAACCGAGTTTTTTTTATTGGCAAATGTGTCTATTGAGGTATGCTTAGGAATTTTTTAAAATAAATTCGTCGACTGGAAGCGACACAAACGCGATTATCTCGAAACATAGTTTTCAAAGGCGGCGCCAGACGTTTCTCGAAAACGGCTTGTCCGATTTTGTCCAAATTTGGATACAATATTCTTCGACAGTTTTTCTCATTCGCCACGTAGGGGTTTTTCATTTGATTGAACCATTGCTTTTTTATGCAATGTGTATGCAATCAAAAATCGACGAAAATTGCGAACGAAAAACGAATGTTAAATTAAAACGGTCGCAATTCCGTCAAAAATGATAATTTCAAAAAAATCCTACGTAGCGAACGAGAAAAACTATCGAAGAATATTGTATCCAAATTTGGACAAAATCGGACCAGCCGTTTTCGAGATACATCTGGCACCGACTTTGAAAACTATGTTTCGAGATAATCGCGTTTGAATCGGTTCCAGCCAACGATTTTATTTTAAAAAATTCCTAAACATACTTCAATGTACATATTTTTTAATGACAAAAACCCGAATCCAATCGAAACATTAGTTTTTGAGATAAAAATTCCCGAAGTTTACCTGTTCTTCTCGCCGTTTACTAGGTACCTCCCCTTAATACACGAAAAATACGAGTGCTCCCTCACCATTTCCATTCTTGATTCGCCTTTATCGTCAGGGTGAATATACCCTCGAAGAAGAGAAACAATATTGGACAGCTGAGATACCAGTACAGTGGATTCTTCTTGAAATTCGTAACTTGCCAAATCGCAATGAAACCGTGGGAGGCGAACACCACTCGCGTTATTATCGCCTTCACAGTAGCTATGAACTTTGACATATTGTCGAAGCAACGATTCAACTATTATTTTCTCCAGCTTATGATTTTTTTTAGTCCATCCGTACTGCACACTGTACGCTTCTATAATTGATCCTTCACCGTCAGTTTTCGAAATACAACGCGCTAAACACTTAGGAGCGAAAAAATCGACCGACCAAGATTTTCGCTTCGTGCCTCGTTACGTTCCTTATCTTCAAATCGATATAAATCGCATTTTCCGTGAAGTTTGAAAGAAATTTCAGGCATGCAATACGTTTCACAACTTCGCGGATTACAAACTCGAACAGAACTTGAATTGAAAAATTTAGTCACGCGCAGTCGTTAATTTTCTTGTGCGGCAGGTGAAATTTGACGAACAACGAAATTCGCAAGCAAAGATCCATAAAGTAACGTTTTTAATATTCGATATGATTGGAGCATTTCAAAAATTCAACGATTTTAGAGTTGGCTTAAGATTTTCGAAATGATTATTGTACACAGATTTGCAATCATATGTGTTAAATAAGTTTACAGATTCATTCCGTTAAAAATGTAAACATTGATGCTTAATGAACATGACGTTTTGTATGATGAACTCGTACACTACTATGAAGTCACAAAATAATACGAAGTTGTTATAGGCAAAGGGCAAAAAATCCTGCTACCGCGAAGTTTGAGGCTCGCTAATATACTGCTGGGGGCTGAATCCCTCGTGAGCTCCAAAACTCGAGGTCGTTCGAATAGACGCGCGAGGGTTGTAGAAAGCCCCGCGTCAACGCCACCTGGCGTTACTTTGGAGAATTAACGACGAAAGAGCATTCGTCAATTACTTTTAAAGAATAAGAATTCAAGATTAATATAATCGGTGACTGTTGAAAGTGAGTGTCTGGAACATTTGGAGAATTGAAAATTTAATGCGGGATGTACATTTAGACAGGAAAAAAATAGGCAATATCGAGCGATTTTTTAAACTAAGAAATAATTATTCTACAATTATCAAACTTTAGGTATACTTTAATAGTATATTTAAGTATACAAAACATTTTTTTCAAATTAATTCATCATCAAAAAGACAGAGCTGTGGCAGAGTGTTACAACAAGGCCGCCGCGGGAGTTGCGAATCGGTTTGCAGTCTAGCTTCCCGTAGACTTTGATTTGCAAAATAGTTCAAACATTTTTTCAGTTAGAACATGTATAGTTTCTATGTGACGGCAATTAAAATGAAGAAAATGCAAATTTAAGAAATGGCACGCATTTAAAAAAAATCAACATTCACGCAACATTTCTGTAAAATGTGGATTAAAAAAGTAGTTTTTTTTCTTCAATTTTTCAAAAACAATTCTCGTCAAATAGAAGGTACCAATATTATCAATATTTCTATCAAGTTTCAACTCAATCGGCTTAATAGTTTTTGAGTAATCCAGCACGCCAATTTTGATACTGCAGTTTTGAGAAAAACGCATTTAAAGTTCACGCCCGCTCCGAATCCGAGCGGTGAGGCACAGCGTTGACGGGCTGTACCGATTAAAGTTTTTCGAATTTCGATTTGAAACTTTAGGAAAATATTCTACATATATAGTTCTATCGTTTAAGGGAAAAAAATCAATTTTTTGATCGTCGAAAATGTATATCCCGCCTTAAGGGGAGATATACACCTAGAAGCCGGAAAAAGGTCATTTTTGTGAATTTTTTCAAGGAAAACTATTTGAAATTTCGGATTGGGGTTTTAATTATCTAAAAGTATATACATTCGATAATACGTTTAATTTTCTTTATTTAAAAATATCAAAAATATACAAGGATATTGTATGAACCTTGGAGCGTCGTAGAAAAAGCTGCGTATACGGTACCCACTAGCGTTTCTTAAAAAATCATCTGAAAAAAAAAAACCAAAAAGATTATTAAATTAGACACTATAATCTAGTACTTGTCATAGCCGATTTTGAAAATATCGATTTATGACGAAATGGCGGTCGTTTGAACATAAATAGTGATTTTTGGGCAAAAAATTAGTTATTATTTTGCCTATAAAACAAAAACTAAGTAACGGAAAAAAATCCTATGATAATTACTAGATAATGGTGTATAGAATAACCACAAAAAACCTCAAGGCAATCGGTTTATTGGTTTTCGAGAAATTTTAGATGCCGATTTGAAAAACGTGGTTTTGAGAAAAACGCGTTTGAAAATTTGGGAATGCATAAATCATAAAATTTGTCAACTTACATGGAATCATCGACACCAGGCCCATGTGTAGGTCTTCTACGGTCGATGGAATGTTCATAGCTTCTAAATCCTCGACCTCGACCATCTAGGTGTATATCTCTCGTTAAAACTCCTCAATAACTTGCTTTCCGCGCCACCCGTGAGTCACTCAGTGCCGGAACGTCGAATCGTGTCCGTTCTTATCAACGGAGAAACCTTACCGACCGTCGATTCCACGTTTATACTTATATACATGTTTCAGTAGCTTTTCTGCATCCCGATGCGAAATAATTCGAATCTTCAAATCCTTGCCATTGGAACATTGTCAATTGGCAACGTCACGTATATAAACGTAACTTCGGTTTTTTTTGTATTTTTGGCCACCACGGCCACCACCGAACGAGTAGCGAGTAAAAATAATCGTTCTCGAACATGCGCAGCCAACTTCACACAATCGAGGTGAATCTCACGCTTCCGCGACGGCACGAGTTTCGCCGGTTGTTTTATCAATAAAACGCGTATCCAACAGCCGACGTTGTGTATTACGAGAAAAATCTCCAAACGTACAGCGAGAATGAAGATCGAGGAAGTGAAGAGTTCGGCCAAGGCCCAAAGAGTTTCGGCTCATACCCACATAAAGGGTTTGGGTCTCAATGAAAATGGTATTGCAATTCAGAGTGCCGCGGGCCTCGTGGGTCAGGAAATGGCAAGAGAGGTTAGTGCAATGTTCAAAACGCTTATTTCAATCATTGTCCCATTGTGCAAGTAGGAGAGAACGAAGCGCAATGTGCGTATCAGGTATCTTTTCGGAGTATTTGAGATTGTCATCTGCCAAAAAGGTCGAACAATTACAGTTGCATCAACTTTGCCACTGCGTTTTAAAGAAAACAATAGACTTTTGGATTTTCAAGGATGTATGGGAGTCTGATGGTATTCCTTTCACGATCTCGAATATTTAACATCTAACTGATTTTCGTCTATAATCAAGTAAAAATGCATCCCAGTATACTGGTAAAATTTCAAGCCAAGTTACCAAACCTTTCATGTCACGAACATGTCACGCTGGCTACGTTTCTATCTAATAATTTATACACTAAATAACTCTAGATGCCTGATATAAACTGCTCAGACGTGTAAAAAAAAGTAAAGATTCCATAACGTCAATGAAAACAGAAGGTCACCGCACGTTTAAAGAAAATATTAATGATGAAACAGAAAAATGTGACTAGCAGAAGAATTTTCGTAGCTGCGATTTTTCAGGGAAAATTTACAAATGTATAAATCAACTTGATTTCGGCCACCTGGTTGATCGGAAACAAAAAAGTTTTTTTTCTTTAAATAGATAATATTGGCTAATACATGAACGGACTTTTTTTTGTTATCGTGTTACAATCATTAAAAAACACTCTTTGAAATTTTTTCTATATTTTTTAATAAAAAGTGACATTTTTCGTAGTAACTAATGAAGATATGATGTTAGAAAAACAGTTACAATTAAACTACTATTACATTGAAAAACTGTACCAAATTTCAATTCAATCCGTTCATTAGATTTCGAGAAATTAGGTACAATGCTTTGAGAAACAGTTCCAAGA
Organism: Ophion obscuratus; assembly: GCA_964007375.1. NCBI lineage: Eukaryota > Metazoa > Arthropoda > Insecta > Hymenoptera > Ichneumonidae > Ophion > Ophion obscuratus. Next base: position 22,166,023 of record OZ023313.1, read on the forward strand.
AAAATGTGATTAAAGTTTTACTAGCAGTTATATTATTGTAATCATAAGTTTACCTTCCATCTGTGATTCCTGCATCATATGTTGGACCTTCCTTTTCACTTTGAGTTGCCTCGAGTGACTATCGATATCTTGTAATCTTCATAGTAGCCTAACCCCTTAACCCTCCTTGGTCACGGTGGGTAAATTTCACCCAGACCTAACTTAGGGTCTAAATATTTATGGGGCCTAGTTTCAATTAAAGGTTCGCCCTCCAGGAGACAAGGGTTTGAAGTTCCTCTATGCCACTATTTTTCCCTAGAAGTACCGTGTCTGACGAGTATCCTGTTCCAGTTTTACTTGAAAGTATTGAAAATCCAGATAGTTATGATTTTTTGAGTGAGAAGGTTTATTTTTTGACAAATGCCCTATTCACGATTTTTTAAAAACATGTTGTCATTTGAATTTTGACATACCGACTTTTCACACATGTTCTAGAATGTTAAAAGTATTTTCTAGTATTTTTTTAATCCCGATTGGACAGCAACCATTTGGAACTTGGCCCGGTGAATTTTATCCAGTGTGACCACTACGTTATTCTACTGAAGTGTGACCATGGAGGGTTATAGAAACGCTAGCATGAAAATGTAAATTGCATGCATTATCACTTTGCTTGTTCCAAGCCTGGATATAAAATTTGGGATCAATCTCCTAAGGCAGCCTTTCCCAACGTTTTTTAACAGCAGACCCCTAGACTCCTCTCACTCCTTTAACAGCGGACCCCCTATAGGCCTCGTTCGTCAATTTTGTATCTCTATTCATATTGTCCATAGCCCTCAGGTTGGGAAACCCTGTCCTAAGGCGTTAGAGCTGAAATACCTTCAATTTGCAATAGCTTTGGTCATGTTCTTATTGGATGTTGTTCTACTTGATGGTATTGAAGTTTCCGTCGTTACAATGGAACAAAAATGATTCTTTTCGTATTGCCATATTTTTTAAAAATATATAATAAAATTACTGAAACATTTTTCAGGATTCTGATTGAGAATCTTTAATCAAAATTTGAAAAAAGATAATTTAGATAATAATAGAAGAAATGAAAGGGAGAAAATCAAACGAATTTCCATTGTGTTCCAATGGTGTAAACTTCAACACCATTTTACACAGAGATGTAACGAGAAAAAGAATAATGAAGAAAATGGTACAGAATATTTTGGATTTGGTCCTGTGGGTGATTTATATATGATAGAAACTTGCTACAAATTTCCATACATTCACTGCATATTTTCATGTCCGAGCATTACAGAAATATATGATAATCCTATGAACAATTGAGCAGATAAAAGAATTTGATGGTCATGACCATATACACTCTCAATTTACTCACCAGAGAGTATTAAATTATGGTAATTTTATTACATATGAAGACGTCCAGCTAAGAATTCTCAATAAGCTCTACTACATAAATTGAAAAAAAAATATACATTATAATCTTAGTAAATCTAGGTACCAAAGTTGCTTGTGACACATTCCGAATTCCTCTGCAGTTAATATCCCTTGCAGAAATATCCTCTGCTGATCATTGACTATAAAATTCCAGCTCAATCGCCAATTCTTCATAATAAACTGTCTTAAATTGTCTAGATCTTAATATATATTTTTAAACAAACCATAGTTTCCATAAGTTTTCTCTAGACAGAACTTATGGAAACTTAGAAGTTAACCCTTCCTTGATGGTGTTGAAGTTTGCATCGTTTGAATGCAACGATCATTTTTTTTTTAAATTTCATTTCTTTATTTTTATGCTCATTTTCTTTTCTGCAAATCGAGATCGTAAATGTCTAATAATAATACGTGAAACGTTTGAGCGATTTTCTCAGCCGAAAAATTCGAATAATCAAAATAATGGATTTTCGTTGCGTTCCAACGAGGCAAACTTCAACATCATCTTCCTTGACACACATTTACATGGCTATGGCTTTGACACACTGGGTTAATTTCACCCGGCTAGTACTTCATCCATCTGTCCTTTACAACCCTTCGGTCGGTTTCCATTGAAAAAAATCCAGCATACGCTTTAAACATTTCTCTATGTTCCTGCATAATTAAAATTCGGAAAGTGTACAATTGAATTGTTGTAAACAAATATTTAAAACTATCAATTTTGGGGAAGCGAGCATTTTATTTTAAATTCGTCCGGGTCAGAATGACCCAGTGTGTCAAGGAAAGGTTAAACTTTCGCTGGATATATCAATGTCTGAAAAAAAATCGCCATCCTCTAAAAATTCATTGGTAAAGTGCTTGACCATTTTTTAAGAAAGATACATCCTGATGAGACTGCCTCGCTGTGATTACATTGAAGTTTGCATCATTGAAATGCAACAGAGTTACTATTTAAGTTGCTTTAATTGTTTTTTGGCCTATTTGGGCTATGAATATTACTCAAACGTTGTTATATATCCTCACTAGAGACTTACGACTTCCATCAACAGGAGGTTTTGAATATTAAAAGAAAATAATGAAAACAAAAAAGTGTCTGCAGATAACGTTCGTTGTCTTCTTCCCAGTAGTTGCCAAGCTACTTCATAAAACGACCCATACGAAAATCAAAGGCCTAAATGGCTCTTCTCACGTTTCAGGCGGCGGGTATAGTCGTAGACATGATAAAGTCGAAGAAAATGGCCGGTCGTGCGATACTCCTAGCGGGTCCTCCGGGTACGGGTAAAACGGCGATAGCGCTGGCGATAGCTCAGGAGCTCGGCAACAAAGTGCCGTTTTGTCCGATGGTGGGCTCGGAGGTGTACAGTTCTGAGATCAAGAAAACCGAGGTGCTGATGGAAAATTTTCGCAGAGCAATAGGTCTTCGAATCCGCGAGACCAAAGAGATCTACGAGGGTGAAGTTACGGAGCTTACACCGTTGGAAACGGAAAATCCGATGGGTGGTTACGGCAAAACGGTTTCCCACGTGGTAATAGGACTAAAGACGGCGAAGGGTACGAAGCAGCTGAAGCTCGATCCGCTAGTTTATCAGTCGCTGCAGAAAGAGAAGGTCGAGACCGGCGACGTTATTTACATTGAGGCGAACAGCGGCGCGGTGAAGAGACAAGGTAGAAGCGACAATTACGCGACGGAATTTGATCTCGAGGCTGAGGAATACGTGCCATTGCCAAAGGGCGACGTCCACAAGAAGAAGGAGGTCGTGCAAGACGTTACCTTGCACGATCTCGACACGGCGAACGCTAAGCCTCAGGGTAATCAGGACATAATGTCGATGATGGGACAATTGATGAAACCTCGAAAAACCGAGATTACCGACAAATTGCGAAAGGAGATCAACAAAGTTGTCAATCAGTACATAGATCAGGGTATCGCCGAGCTGGTCCCAGGTGTATTGTTCGTCGACGAGGTACACATGCTCGACATCGAGACCTTCACCTATCTACATCGTTCGCTCGAGAGCGCGATCGCCCCCATCGTTATATTCGCCACCAACAGAGGTCACTGCGTTATACGAGGCACCGAGGACATCGTCGCACCTCACGGCATACCTCTCGATCTACTCGACAGATTGTTGATCATCCGAACTTTGCCGTACTCGAAAAACGAGATATCGCAGATCGTCAATCTTCGCGCGGTCACCGAAGGCCTGCAGATCGACGACGATGCGCTGGAGGCTCTCGCCGAACTCGGAACTAAAACCACCCTCCGATACGTCGTTCAACTTCTCACACCGGCTGCGCTTACCGCAAAAGTCAACGGTAGAACGAACATTAAGAAGGAAGATGTCGAGGAGGTCGGGTCTCTCTTCTTAGATGCCAAATCGTCGGCTAAAATCCTCACGGAAAATAAAGACAAATTTATGAAGTGAGAATTTCCATGACATCTCGTTTCTTTTCCTGAATTATCGAACGACGCATTTGCACTGAGCTTTCAGCGACGATCAATTTCTGTGTTTGGAATTTTAAACGCGATCTGCTTTTGCTTGTACATGCGTGGACACTATATGGCCGCTGTGAACCGAACCCGAAAAAAATATATATGTCGCGTACGTCGTAGTCGGACCACCGAGTAATTCGATGCGCCAATTATTCTTTGGCGAACGAAAAAACATTCAGGGACAATTATCTAACAACGATAGTCACTTATGTGATATGATTAAGATTGTTAATACCATAATACGGATTCAAAATATATATACATTGTATTTTTTCATTTGAAAGCCACTCGTGAGTTATTTCTCGAAGATACTCGACGCGATGTTCAACACTTAAGGCGGGATATACATGTAGACAGGAAAAAATAAGCAATATTAAGGGATTTTTTAAACTAAGAAATAATTATTCTACAATTATCAAACTTTAGGTTTACTTCAATAGTATATTTGAGTATACAAAACAATTTTTTAAAATTAATTCGTCATCAAAATGGCGGAGCTGTGGCAGAGTGTTACAGCAAGGTCGCCGCGGGAGTTGCAAATCGGCGTGCAGTCAGCTTCCCGTAGACTTTGATTTGCAAAAAAAACGTTTTTTCAATTAGAACGTGTATAGTTTCTATGTGACGGTAATTAAAATGAAGTAAATGCAAATTTAAGAAAATGGACCGCTTTTACAAAAAAAATCAACATTTCACGCAACATTTCTGTAAAACGTGGATTAAAAAGGTAGTTTTTTTTTTTTCAATTTTTCAAAAACAATTTCCGTGAAGTAGAAGGTATCAATATTATCAATATTTCTACCAAGTTTCAACTCAATGGGCTTAATAGTTTTTGAGTAATTCTGCACGCCAATTTGGATAATGCGGTTTTGAGAAAAACGCGTTTGAAGTTCACGCCCGCTCCGAATCCGAGCGGTGAAGCACAGCGTTGACGGGCTGTACCGATTGAAGTTTTTCTAATTTCGATTTGAAACTTTAGCAAAATGTTCTACATATATAGTTCTATCGTTTAAGGTGAAAAAAAAATCAATTTTTTGATCGTCGAAAATGTATATCCCGCCTTAAGGGGAGATATACACCTAGAAGCCGGAAAAAGGTCATTTTTGTGAATTTTTTCAAGGAAAACTATTTGAAATTTCGGATTGGGGTTTTAATTATCTAAAAGTATAGACATTCAATAATACGTTTAATTTTCTTTATTTAAAAATATAAAAAAATATACAAGGATATTGTAAACCGATGTGTTGGTTTAGTGGTTAGCGTGCCTGCCTCTGAAATCAACAGCGTTGACGGGCTGTAATGTTTGAAATTTTTCAAATTTCGCTTTGAAACTTTGGGAAAATATTCTACATATATAGTTCTATCGTTAAAAAAAATAAATCGATTTTTTGATCGTTATTAATGTATATCCCGCCTTAAGGGATAACACCACTCTAGCGGCAGAAAATAAGGCCTAACTTTGACCATTTATTGTGAGAGTATGAAAAAAGGAATAGGATTTCTTTTGAGAGGGTTTATTTAACACCTAGTAAAGTATGAAAAACAAAATTTTTATTAGAATTTTCATACAAAATGGCGGCGATAGAGCCCATCTTGAAAAACGTGTTTTTTTTACAAATAGCTTCACGGGAGGACGGTTTTCTCGTAGACTATGAGACCTGGAACAAAAACCAAAAAACAATCTATATATTATTAGCTATGGGGCTACGTAGGGATTTTTGTTATCAAGTTTTGAAAAAATGGCGCACTTCGAAAGAAATAAATCGATTTTTTGCCCAAAAAATAAGCAGCTAATTGTTTATAAAAAAAAGTTTACATTTAAAATTTAAAATGAAGCTACTATCAAAAAAAGTGTTTTCGGTAACAACGCGTTTAAAGTTGTATGACGCGCCTGAAAGAAGTCTGAAGCGCTGTGGCAAAATCGATAATTGAACCTTTTAAAACTTTTTTTTTGCTTCAGGACCAATTGCATATTGTTTTTATGGACCTAAAGTATTTTTTAAGCAAAACAAAACGATTTTTCCAAAATCCTAGAGTGCTGTTATCCCTTAAATTTGGTGGAAATTATGAGATACTTGTTAGCTCCATTTGAATCAATTCCATATTCGCAATTAAGGGGTAAGACTACGACCTGAAAAACAGGGTATTTGAAAAAAATAATTTTGAAAGAATGAGTTAGATGATTGATGAATTGTTTGGACATTTATTTGTATGTACAATGACCAAGTTGTGTACCAAATTTCATATAAAAATATAAATAATTAAAGAAGTTATAAACGATCTCTTGAAGGACCTTTTAACGTGAGGAGCTGAACGGCGTAATTTATGTTGGCCATTCGGTTGATCTGAAACAAAAAAAAAGAGTTTTCTTTCGAAATACATCATATTGGCTGAGACTTGACAGAGCCGTTTTTTTATCGTACTTCATTCAGCAAAAAAAATGTTTAAATTCTTGTTCCGCTTTTCCGAGGAAAAATGAGACCGTTATTGTTAATAACTAATGAAAAAAAATGTTCAGTAGAAAAACGACAGTCAAGACTAAACCGCTATTACACTGAATAAGAATACCAAATTCTGAGACGATGTTGAAGTGTGCATTGTTGGAATGCTACGAAAATATTGAGAAAAAAAATGATTTCCTCATTTCCATTAGCATCCAGAATCTTTTTTTTACATACTCTACTCCAAAAAATTAGAGGAACAGAAAATTTATTCAATTTTGTTAGTGTTTTTTAAAGAGCTGTATCTGTCTGAAAAATGGTCGTACCGAGATGAAAAAATAGTATTTTTAAGCTTTAAGTTTCTAGTTTCGGCATCATAGGGCAAACAAATTTTGTGCGCTACGGTTATCGCGCAACCATAAGAAATAGCGGGAGAAAAAGGTTTCCTAATTTTTTTGTTCTTTTCCGAGGGTCCACGTGCTTGGGAACTTTTTTAGTTAATCCAATGTACAAGTCAGTTAGCTTGTTTATTCAGCTTCAATTTGGTTTTTTTGCTCTCTGCGTCAATTTGTTTGCTGAGATATCCGACTTTGTATGCAACAAAGATCCTTTTGTCTTTGATAATCGATATCTCAACAACCAATAATCGCACAGGGAATTAAATCGCAGCTTTGAAAACTTGAATAAATTTCCCACAAGACCCTTTCGTTTACTTTTGGGAATTTTTTTTTGCCTTTAACATTCATTTGAAAAAGTCCAAAAAATGCCTTTATTGTTTTACCGTAAATCTACTACTACTTTACAAATACTGATGAAAAGACTAATGTTGCCAGATTTTTTTTTCAGGTTAATGTACCCCCAATAGCCCTGTAAATGTGGAAAAAAATTCTCCCGCTATTTCTTATGATTGCGCAATAACCGTAGCTCACAAAATTTTGTTTGCCAAAATATCTTGAAACTAGAACCTTGAAGCTTAAAAATGCTTTTTTTCATCTCCATACGACCATTTTTCACATAGATACCGCACTTCAAAAAACACTTAAAAAATTGACAAAATTTTCTGTTCCTTAATTTTTTTGGAGTAGTGTATTTAGACCGAAGATTTTTAATAAAGATCCTGAAAAACGTTTAAGTGATTTTGGAGGGCTAAATGTGCCAAAAAATTGGGCTTCGGAACTTTCATTGGCTTTCAACGATGCAAACGTCAATATCATATTTCAAATCAATCCGTTCATTAGATGTCGAGAAATCAGATACACTGTTTTGAAAAAGAGTTCCGAAAAAAACGCGCTCAAAGTTTTACTAGCAGTTCTATCGTTGCAATCATAAGTTTATCTTCAATCTGCAACATATGTTGGACCTTTCTCTTCAATTTGAGTTGCCTCAAGCGACGAATCAGTGTTCGTCATTTTCACAGTAGCCTAACCTCTTAATTGCGTTATTTTAAACATTAAATTTCACAAAATGAAAAGTGTTTCAAACATTTCGTAACTTCTTCACTGCTCGATTAATATATTTCTGTCATTATGCTATCCAATACCGGAGAAATATTGATAAAAGAAAGAACGAGTCTAGACAAAGTGTTCCGAAAGATAGTTTCGTTAACAATGGTTTAAAGCCAATTTACTCGGTTTCCGCGAACCGCTCGATTTGAAATGAACTTCAGGCATATCCTCTTTTCATCGTGACGAGAGGAGACGACTTTCGGAGCTAGCTTGTAGCTTAAAGTATCCCGAAATTTCGTAACTTAAGGAACATCGCGCAATCGAATCATCAAATGACGTTGAAGTTTGCATCGTTGGCACGCAACGATTTTTTAATGCATTTTTAATTTTTCTAGTCTTATCTTTATCTAAAACCTTTATTTTGCCAATTTAGCTCGTGAATTTCTAGTGAGAACACGTAAAAATGATTAAGGGGAGGTACCTGAGTAAACGGCGAGAAAAGCAGGTAAACTTCGGGAATTTCTATCTCAAAAACTAAAATTTCAGATCCGGGTTTTTTTTGGAAAATATGTACATTGAGGTATGTTTAGGAATTTTTTAAAATAGATTCGTTGACTGCAAGTGATTCAAAACGCGATTATCTCGAAACATAGTTTTCAAAGTGGGTGCCAGATGTATCTCGAAAACGGCTTGTCCGATTTTGTCCAAATTTGGATACAATGTTCTTCGATAGTTTTTCACGTTCGCGACGTAGGATTTTTTTGAAATTTTCACTTTTGACGGAATTGCGACCGTTTTAATTTAACATTCGTTTTTCGTTCACAATGTGCGACGATTTTGGATTGCATACACATTGCATAAAAAGCAATCGTTCAATCAAATGATAAACCCCTACGTGACGAACGAGAAAAACTATCGAAGAATATTGTATCCAAATTTGGACAAAATTGGACAAGCCGTTTTCGAGATACATCTGGCACCGACTTTGAAAACTATGTTTCGAGATAATCGCGTTTGAATCGCTTCCAGTCGACGAATTTATTTTAAAAAATTCCTAAATATACCTTAATGTACATATTTTCCAATTTAAAAACCCGGACCCAATCGAAACATTAGTTTTTAGGATAAAAATTCCCGAAGTTTACCTGTTTTTCTCGCCGTTTACTCAGGAACCTCTTCTTAAGGAGATTGGAGCGATTCAGTTGAGTCAAATGACGGTTTATTCATTTTTTTTCAATGAACCTCAAAAAAATGCATACGAGGTACAGATTTATTCTATATATGCTATTTTTTTAAAATATATAATTAAAGGGCAAAGTTATGCATTTTAACATTTTTATTACGTAAAGCAGAAAAACTTTTGTGTTACTACCAACTTGAAAAAGCATAACATTATCGATGATTATTATGAAAAACTACGACAACGAATGTTTTATCCAATTCACAATGAAATTTTCAGTAATTCATAATTATGCCTATTCATATTTACGTCACGAGATTATTGGCCCATGGTTTACGATGGGCAAGATAAGGATTTTTTTTTCTAAATGTTCACAAAGGTTCAGTTTGTGTTAATCCGTTGAAAGAAATGGTTTATATTGGTGCTAAATAACAATAAAAATTACATAACCTTTAGTGTGAAAGTCTTGCCCATGTAACCGCACGTTAAATTACATACATTAAAGTATTTTTTATCTCTGATGTTTGGTGGTGAAAGAAGTTCAAAAAATTCGTAAAGACTCAGTATAGTGTAAACAATAACATGTATTTTTATTAAATTTAACCTTGGATTGTGGCTAACGCTCCAACCTCCTTAAGTGATTTTGACAGATCACATTGACCAAAAAGCTGTTTTTCAATTTGGAAATATTATTTTCGTGGAGTTTCAACGATGCAAACGTCAACATCATATCATCAAAATGAACAAGTAGATAAATATTTGTTCGATCGATTGTCATAGCTGTAACGTGGGAAATTGTTCGTCGTAAGATTCGCACGTGACTTGGTAATAGTTGCAACAGCACTATTGATACACCAAAAGAAGAAAAAACATAAATTATTGTAACGTGACATGTGTTGTACGGCGTTTCGTGTGAGTCGGCAAGGTCAGGAGTTCAAGCTCTAATCACAAAGTTGTGGCATCACTTTTGAGATATCATTTCACGTGAATATAAAAGTCTCGTGACACGTTTTTCCACCACTTCGGTTCCGTGCGCTGGATGAGACGCGACGCCTTGGCGGTCGTACATAAACGCGATATTAGGACAAATATTTTCATCTATCGAATTTTAACGAAATTAACTAGGAAAAATGTATTGCACTCTGAGACTGTCGCGATGCGCGAAATTATTACGAATGCGGAATGGCGTTAAGAATCACGTGAGACTATTGGCTTTAAGCAATGCGCAATCGTCGAAGTTCGGAAAATTGTTTCCTGATAGGGAAGAATTTCAAACGAGACATATCGGCCCGAGGGATTACGAACAACAGGAAATGTTGGAATTCGTGGGATTCAAGGTAAGTGATTTTCGTCCAATAGAAACATGGATTGGCTTTGTCTTGTTTAAGCTAAATTAAATTGTGTGTGAAACCGATGCACTTTCATATTTTCTTTGCATAATTAAAAAATGAGTTATTCATCGATGGAAATTTGTTCTTGAGGAATCATCACAGTGTAATGGGTCGAATAATAGCTGATTTTCGCGATTTTGATTTCGATGGTTAAAATACGCTAATCGGTCGGATTTTTCATGTCAAATTAAAGCACTCATGAAGAACAGAAAATAAATTATTAACCGCTTATTTTTATTCTTTTACATTTTTTAACGGTTCAAAAAGTCTTTGAAAAAGGAGTGCTCTCCGTGATTTAAAAAAAACCCATCTTGCTATAAAGGTTTTTTAAAATGAAAATCGTCAAAATGGCGGAAGAAAAAAAGTATCGAATTTTGCTTGTTTTTTCGTAAAGAAAGTATGAAGATTTCAAAAATAGCTTCTTTAGCAACATAAAGAACGGCGTGAAGATTGTTGTGTCAAAATTTGAGACGGTTAGCTTGAAAACTCTTCCTTTGAGAGTGTACATCGTTTTGAAAAACGACATTTCGAGAAAAACGCGTTTAAAGTTTCGAGTGCGGAATTTTCATATAAATTGTCTATTTACGATCAATCGGCGATGCCAGATTCATGTTTATAACCGTCTATACTATCGGACAATGCAAAAAAATCGTTTTTTTTTTATTTTACACTGTAATTGCTTAATTTCCCACAATGTATCTTACCTAAATTCTCTGGGAGCTAAACCTATCTTCGAAAAAGGCTCATTTTCAGGCTCGAATTCAGAAATGGAAAAATAATTCTTGAAAATGGCGACATTAATTTATACATTTGTAGCTTGTCATATATTTATATTCGATTATTTATTCAAATAAAGTCTAACTGTTAAAAATGGGCCATTTGTCGTTTCCCTGCTAAATAATTTGTAATTGTGTACATTTTTTTACATTTTACGGATATCTTCGTTAATATGAATAGCAATGGCATACCACAAAAAATTGGCTCAATGCCATTCGTACAAATAACACTCAACGTTTTCTCAATTTTTGAGATTCCACTGTGAATTTAAAAGTCGATTACATTTTCAGTCTCTGGAAGAATTAACGCAAACTGCTGTACCAAGTAATATACGTTTGGACAAAGACCTGCAGATTGACAAACCAGTCAGTGAGTATGAAAATAATCCAGAAGTCTAAATCAGTGTTACATTCAAGGAAATATTAAGGACAATCCGATAGTATGACATTTTGCTTGCATAGCAGGTGCATTGTTAACATGTCGCACCAACGCATTCAATTCGTCAGTTCAATTGAGCGAGAACTTGATAATGCCAGATTGTTCTACATTAACCCTCTTCCTTGACACACTGGGTCATTTTAAGAGGAGATATACACCTAGGACCCGGAAAAAGGTCATTTTTGTGAATTTTTTCAAGGAAAACTATTTGAAATTTCAGATTGGGGTTTTAACTATCTAAAAGTATACACATTCAAAAATATGTTTAATTTTCTTTATTTAAAAATATCAAAAATATACAAGGATATTGTATGATCCTTGGAGCGTCGTCAAAAAATCTGCGTATACGGTACCCACTGACGTTTCTTCAAAAATCATCTGAAAAAACAAAACCAAAAATATTATTAAATTAGATACTATAATCTAGTACTTGTCATAGCCGATTTAAAAAATTTCGATTCATGGCAAAATGGCGGACGTTTGAACATAAATAGTGATTTTTGGGCCAAAAATTAGTTATTATTTTGCCTATAAAACAAAAACTAAGTAACGGAAAAAAAATCCTATGACAAGTACTAGATAATGGTGTATAGAATAACGACAAAAAACCTGAAGGCAATCGGTTAATTGGTTTTTGAGAAATTTTGGGTACCGATTTGAAAAACGTGGTTTTGAAAAAAACGCGTTTGAAAATTTGGGAATGAATAAATCATAAAATTTGTCAACTTACATGGAATCATCGATACCAGGCCCATAGTGTAGGTCTTCTACGGTCGACGGAATGTTCATAGCTTTTAAATCCTCGACCTCGACCATCTAGGTGTATATCTCTCCTTAATCCGGACGATTTTGAAATAAAATGCTCACTTGCCCAAAATTGAACGATTTCAATAATTTTTTACAATTCAATTTTATATATTCCGAATTTTAATTATGTAGACATATTAAGAAATGTTCATAGTGTATCCCGGATTTTTTTCAATAAAAATCGATCGAATGGGTGTTAAGGGCAGGTGGATTTTATCCTCCTGCCCCTAACAACTGTACTTTGTACTCTGTACTTTGTACTATCCGGGTAAAATTGACCCAGTGTGTCAAGGAAGCGTTAAAATGACTTTTGAAAATTGAAAAGTTAATTCGGGCCCATTACAAATTTGAGAAAAAAAATACTTCAAAACCGAAAATGACGTTCCTGTGTAATTTCAGATCAATTTATACATTTTTAAAAATAGTTCTCACTTTCTCAGGAATATTTTCACTCGATACTTTTTTGTCTTCACTTTCGACAACTCGATAAAAATTTGAGCTCGTTGGGTATCTGTGAAGTTTCCCTTCCACACTTCAGAAAGTGTCCAGTTCATTGAACGGGGAGCTTGATAAGTACAGCGTGTTTTAAAATTCTCGAAAGCTTTTTTTTCAAAAGAGGAAATGAAAAAAGCCCTGCCTTTCATGCACGCAGGGGGTCAAAGCTTGTCAATGGGTTGCAAATATCTATTTTCGAAAGTCAGTATTGTCGCATTTTTTCTTCACATTTGTCGACCGTCAAGAATTTTCATCATAAGGCCTTGGTTTCGACACATTAACGATCACTTTGTAAATTATGATGGACGGAAATACGATCCCGGTGATTGGAAGGAAAATGAAAATAATCATCACGTCTAATAATTTAATTTCCCGTTCGATCGATCAATAATAAATTATGCAATTGTACGTCACTGATACCTCCCGTGGTGCTCGAGATTGCGTTAAACTACTTGTGGAATAAAACTGATCGTATCGGGAGTAAGTGATCCATAGCTGATGATTCAAGCTCTACCATGTTATTCTCGTATCTCTCGGGGTCTTAGGTCAAACTCTTTCCTCTTCTTTCTTTCCAAACTCTACGTTCACGTGATCTTGGGACTCGCACGATCTTCGAGGCACGTTTTTCCCGTTTCTCGTCCTATCGTTTTATTATTATAGACTGATAATGTGATTGAAAAAAAAAATTACACGCCTCACAGCCGTGTCCAAAAATTCAGACATTCTCAAATTTAAATAAAATTGACTGAAACGGAAATTCGCATCATAGGTAATAAAAAAAAACTTGATAAGTACTATATAGTTATGTAATCGACGAGATTTCTACATTGGAAAGAATGAATTGTCCTCTGTAAATTCGTCATTGAGGGATGACGATGAATTAATTATTGAAAAAAATAGAATATTCAGTTATTTTGATAATAATTTATTCTATCGAACTAACGAGTACTTACAAGGAACATCACTTAATTGGTTGCTTTCGATTTTGTTGAGTCTTATATATATGATAAAGTATTGAAAACTATTAGACACGTATTTTTTTATCGGCGGAAAACGGTTTCAAGTAGGCAAATCATCGATTTTTTTTAGAGGAAATTTTCCTTTACTCTTTTTTAGACTTAGGGTATGTTTTATTTCTAATTTTGCATGTTACATGGTATTTTGTTTCATTAATCTTCAAAAACGGCAGCCGTAAGGCACGGCCTTCTAAACGGGTGCGACGGATATTGTCCGACGGCGTGACACGTAGCATCGGCGGGATTAATTTGAAAAAAAAACCTCCAAAGATTTTTCTTTCATTAACACTCATACGCGGAATATGAACCAAGAAAAAGTGAAAAATGTTGAAAATTGATTAAATGGAACACTTTCAAAGAAAAAGATTGAATTTTCCGAAAAAATGTCTACATTTAGCAATCAAAAATTCTATTTTTTTCATTTTCAAGAACATTCAGGGTGATGTTTCAGACAACAAGGTTAGAAAGATTTATACCAAATTTCGTCAGACTCGGTCGATTAGTTTCTTAGCTATACGTCACGCCAGTTTTGATAATCCAGTTTAAAAGATCGTGCCATACCTCCGCCATTTTTAAAGATTGAAAAAAAAAATATCCAATGTAACAGCCAGAAGTAGTAATAAAACATACCCTAAGTCTCAAAAATGGTAAAGAAATCGTTCCTTTTATTTAAAAAATGATGAAAATCGGCACATTTTTTTCTCGCCTAAACGTATCTCACCTTTCAAGCCATGTTCCTTGGCAGAATAATAATTTTTATTTAATTCAATAATTCATAGTAATTTTGGCGGACAAGTAATTTTTTTCCGCGTGTATGCGAGTATCTAACAAGAAACATCAATCAAGTGTCCGCCTTCGATTTTGGTGAAACTCATATATGTGATGAAGCATTGAAAACTATTAGACACGTTTTTTTTTATCTGCGGAAAAACGGTTTCAAGGGGGGTGAGCACCCCCTAAACTAAGGCGTGTCGACCGGTTGTTTTGCAGTTTTACCCACAAGCAGTTCAGCGATCGGAATGAAACAAAAACCAAAGTTCTTCTAATGTAAAGCGATGGAAAATTCACTATAGAAGTATTGAAAAAAAAATTAAATTAAGGGGCACGCCTTTCTTTGAGGGGTCGTTTCCGCCCTTAAAACCGTTTTTTTTCGATAAAAAAATGCGTGTCTAATAGTTTTAAATGCTTTATCAAATACATGAGTTTCAACAAAATCGAAGGCACTTAAGGACACTTAAGGGGTCTTTTCACTTTAGACGCTACAAAAAGGCCATTTTCATGATTTTTAAAAATAGGTTTATGTTATAGATATTGATATCAAAGTTGTTACACTTAATAAATACACTTTCGAAATACATTTTTTTTAAATCATTAAAGTGACTAATAGGCGAAAATGGTAGTTAAAAAATGTCCCAAAAAAATGGTACGTCTGCGCTGTAGATGAAATCTTGGAGATGGATCATCCGAAACAAAAAAATCAAACGGTTTTAGATTCAGTATGTTAATGGCTATAGCACATATCATACGATTTTTGATTCATGCAAAAATAACAAAATGGCGGGCAATTTTCGAAAAAAAAACAAACAAAAAAACGTGTTTCACCGTTTTTGGCAAAAAAATTAGCAAATATCAACATTTAAAAAAATCCTTGATACGCGCTATAGCTATAGTTGTAAAGAATACAGTACTACCTCTCTAAGAGAGCCCTCGCTAAGAGAGAATTTCCCCGCCGTTCCGCTTGAGCGCATTTTATGGCTTCCCCCACCTAGCTCGAGCTGTCCAGTGTACCCGAGGCCTCTCGAGTTTGTCGCGGACAACTCGATAAGAGATCGCGAGCGATTTCAGAAAATCGCACGTCGCACGATTGTCAAATGGATAATATTCCTTTGTATAATAATATATACGTTTGAGCCGTAAAGTCGGAGAAAAAAACATGCACCATAATTAAATTTCAAGTAGTAATTTAATGCAAGTAAAATATATTTTAATAGACATTAACACAGCATAGAATATTATTGATATTGATAAAAACTATCGAGGCTACATTATACTAGAGATATGTTTATGAGTAGTAGTAATAAATGCAAATATCGTACAGCATGTACAATATGTATGTTTTCATAACATATATACTATACATCAGAGTATAGAGTCCTGTTGACGTCCGCAAGAATCGTAGAGACGTCTTCATTTTCGTGATCAGCTGGCGCTCTCTTATCGAGTTCGAGTGGAGAAACACATACACGCTACCACATGCGCGATTTTCGAGCGCGCTAACCTAGCGGTGGGGGAAGGCTTCGGCGACGAATTTCTCGAGAATTTCTTCCCCTAACCGCCCTAGACCGCTCTCTTAGAGAGGTAGTACTGTATGAAGTTAAAATTTCATAAGGATCGGTTCAGTAGTTTCGAAGATTTCATCAACAACCCATCAAAAAACGTTGTTTCGAGAAAAACGCGTTTGGGTTGCAAAAATACAATAAAAAAAATGTATTTCGAAAGTGTATTTATTAAGTGTAACAACTTTTATATCAATATTTATAATACAAACCTATCAAAAAAATCATGAAAATGGCCTTTTTTTAGCGTCTAAAGTAAAAGCACCCCTCAAGTGATGTTCCTTGCAACCGTAACCAGTCTCTTACTTTATACATTTTCTACGAAACTTCCTCTATACGTATACGTATTTTCTCTCGGATTTACAGCCGAATACGAGTTAATAAACCGCGTAACTGCGATGTCAGAAAAAAACGACGTATGGAGAAGTTACATCGGGATGGGATATTACAATTGTTGCGTTCCTCCCACGATAATGCGGAACATATTCGAGAATCCCGGATGGTAATGCGTATTTTCCTTTCGAATATCCCGTAGCGGCGATTTTGAAAACACGAGCCTCGTGTTTTCAAAATGCATATGAGCGAAAGAAATATACCTATTGTTTATTTCAGGACGACTCAGTATACGCCTTATCAGCCCGAGATAGCACAAGGAAGACTCGAGAGTTTGATAAATTATCAGACAATGATATGCGATTTAACGGGAATGGAGGTGGCCAATGCCTCGCTGCTGGACGAGGGTACAGCCGCGGCCGAAGCATTAGCACTCGCCTACAGACAGAACAAACGAAAGAGGCTCTTCGTATCGGACAGAGTACATCCGCAGACGATAAGCGTTATTGCAACCCGTGCCACGTCCCTCGGATTGATTCTCGAAGTCGGTAATGTCTTTGAGGTGGATACGAGTGCGAAGGACATTGCTGCAATCCTCATACAATATCCCGACACCAACGGAGGCATTTACGATTACGAAAACGTGGTGGAGAAAGCTCACAATGACAAAGTACGTTTTCTTTTCGTTACGAAAATATTTGGAGAAAAATACTCATTTTTACAAGCTTTTATTTAACCTGCTTCGTATGTCTTTCCGGTTCAAAATTTGTGATCCATTTTTCAAGCACTTCCTGGCATCCGATTGGACATGTGAATAGCCAAAGTGAACGGAATTTAATATTAAACAGATAAATACGCACAAATTAAGGTATTTAAGACAGATAATTAAACAAATTTTAATGCTAAAAAGTACAAAATAAAAAGTAAACGTAAAAAGTATTTCGTTATTCTTTAGATAAGTGACTTTTCCGAAAAATATTATCCGGTTTCTTCGATAAAATATTTATTGGGTTATAAATGATGATATTCAGTCGGGGGAAGCTTAATTTTTTATTAACATATTTTTGACGAGCCAAAAATTGATAAAAATAATCTCGAATTTTTCGAAAACCCAAACACAGCCAATATAGGTTTCGAAATATTAAAAAATACCCTTATTTTAGACTTATTATGGGGGGGGGGGGCGAATTTCAGCTTCCCTGGCGGAATATCATCATTTATAACCCAATAAAAGAGAAAATAGCAGAAAAATAATTTTAGGCTCATTTTTCGGAATAGTTATCTAAAGAACCAAATCTTTTTAAAAACAAGGTTTTAATTATAAACTATTAAACTAAAAAGTAAAAGATAATATTTAGTGTTTGAAGTTACAAAGTAAAGCTACAGAAGAACCCCATCCTTGGTCACTGATCACAGTGCATACTTAATGAAACATACATAAATTTAGAACTTTAAAAGATTTAAAAGTTTTCTTAAAAGCTTGAGGCGTGAAACGTCATTACACTGGAAATAAAGCCTCAAGCTTTTAAGAAAATATTGACATTTTTTAAAGTTCTATGTTTCTGTACGTTTTATTATATACTGCCTGCCCCTTTGATCAGTGACCAAGGATGGGGTTCTTCTGTAGCTTTACTATTTAACTTCATACACTAAATATTATGTTTTAGTTTTTAGTTGATTTTAAACGTTTATTTTTTTAGATAATGATCGATCCTCAAACTTTACTCGATGCTTAACAAAGACTATTATTTTGTTTCTTTGAAGCACTTTTCGAAACTAAATATTCGACAACGTAGATCATATTGCCATGCTTCTCATGTGAATTTTTTGGCGCAGTCTGAGCAATTTTGGCGGGGTATTCGTTTCGGTAGATCGATGCCCCAACATATTATTAGCTCTTTTGACACATTGCTAGTATAAATTAGGATAAATGGAAAATGGAGGCATAAGTGGTTTCATATTTTGCTTTGGTATTTTTAAAGGTTGGGATGCTAGATTAATATCATGGAGATTCACGATATAAGACAAATTACAGACACATCGATTTCATTATGGTACATTATTAGTTCGTATGGTTATTCAACCCTCTGAACACGATTTTCTAAAACCGAGGCTCCGCTAAACCGCTTTCATGCACCGAAAATCGTGATTCATCCTAATTTGCCATAATTTTATTTAAAAAATGTGCATACAACTCTCATCCGTCCAACAGTATGAGTTTCAGCAATTGTTTAAGGGGTTAGGCTACGACGAGGACCTGAAAGTCAGAGTTATTTGAAAAAAATCGTTTTGAAGAAATATGTAAGATGATGGAAAAATCGTTTGGACATTTATCTGTAAGTACATTAATAAAGTGGTGTGCCACATTTCAGAAAAAAATATGAATAATTAAAATAATTATAAACAATCTCGTGTAGGACATTTGGAAGTGAGGCGCTTAACAGTGTACTTGATTTTGGCCATCCGAGTGATCTGAAACGAATAAACGAGTTTCTTTTTTAAATAGATAATATTGGCTGAAACTTGACTGGGCTGGTCTTTGTTCTCGTGCTTCAATCATAAAAAAGCATTTGGACTTTTTTCTCGATATTTCGACCAAAAGTGACATAATTATTGTCAATAACTTATGGAAAAAAATGTTAACAAGAAAATCATCGTTTCAGACTTTACTATTTACGTATTACTATTATTACACTGAATAGATTTACCAAATTTCTAGTCAATCCGTTCATTAGATGTCAAGAAATCGTGTACACAGTTTTGAAAAAAAAATAGTTTCGAGAAAAGCGCGTTGAAATTTGTACTAGCAGTCCTATCGTAATCATGAGTTTATCTTCAATCTGCAATTCCTTCACTGTATGTTGGACCTTCCTATTTAATTTCAGTTGCCTCAAGCGACGAGTGTTCGTAAGTCTCACAGTAGCCTAACCCCTTAAATCTTCGATTCCATACTTGTAATTCGGTCCTCATCACAGAAATTTGAAATTTAAAGAATACTTGAATAAATACTTCCAGTGGGTGAAAAAAGTATTTGTACACGTCATTTTCAAATTATCCTACGAAAAAAATAAAATGCTTTCTTAAGTTTGTGTGTACGATAGCTTATCCTAAATATTCTTGGTGTCTGTTCATAAAAATCTTAGGAAAAAACGAACAAACAAACAAAGCCAAATTAACAAGAGTTTTGTGTGACATGTACAAATACTTTTTTTATCCACTATAATTCAAGCAATTTTAATTCGTATTAAGGGCTTACATACACCTGAGGCGTCTAAAAGTATGGTTATGTTTGAGAATTTTTGTTGTGTATGGCACTGAATTTTATTGAGCAACCATTTTTTCTACATTGTGTGAAAATTTGGTTATAAAATTTCAAATGGTAAAAAAGTTACAGTCGTTTTTTGGGACGTGTTTTTGCCATTTTTGATCTAAAAAAAAATTTGTTTCTTAAAGTAGATAGATAACACTAGTACTTATCTAGTCGGAATTTAAAAATTTAATTTTTCGGGTCATGGCCGTCACTGGAATAAAACAGTCGATTTTTCGCTTAAAAATGGTTCAGTACTTATGATGAAAAAAAAAAACTTTGCCAGGTACAGTACTACCTCCCTAAGAGAGCGGTCTAGGGCGGTTAGGGGAAGTAATTCTCGAGAAATTCGTCGCCGAAGCCTTCCCCCACCGCTAGGTTAGCGCGCTCGAAAATCGCGCATGTGGTAGCGTGTATGTGTTTCTCCACTCGACCTCTATGAGAGAGCGCGAACGAAAGTGTTGAGAAAACTGTAAACAAGTTGCGGAAAGTGTACTGGCGTTTCGTCGTTTCATGCGTAAGTATATCTCATTGAATATTGATGTGTAAATCTTTCTTTTTCTTCGCGTTTTTTTATTCTGCTGTTTGGTATATTTTGTTGTTGCAATATTATAACACATATGAAGGAAACATTTGTAAAACTTTCAATAATTGTTGAATTATCTTATTGTTCGCAAAAATATACGTAGTATATTCGTTATCGAAACTCGAACATATACAGTAGAACCTCGATTATCCGAACCAATTGGGACCGAGACTAGTTCGGATAATCAAAAGTTCGGATAATCGAAACGTGGGTTTTTTGGGACGAGATCATAAACAACACCTTTTTATATAAAAACAGTACATACATATATATTATAATTTGACATATATGTTAACGTTGAAATATATGTATATATAATGTATTTGAAATACCTGAAAAAAGTTGAATGCTTTTTTTATATTTTTTAAAAATAAAATCGTCCATTTTTAATTGACGAACGGCTGTAACGCGTTTTTGAGCGGCTAAGTCTCGCAGCCGTTTGGGAAGGAGAGATTGCGTTGGGTTGCTCATTGTTGCTCACGGCGGTGGCAGCGAGCAACAATGTATCTTTCGCGCCAACGTTCGGATAATTGAGAGTTCGGATAAACTAAGTCATCGTTCGGATAATTGAGTTTCTACTGTACAGTGTACAAAAAAAATGTAACTAACAATTTATCTTGTGTATATACTTCAAGTTGAAATATACAATGTATATATATGTATAAATATTTCATTTTTAGATAAAACGGGATGGCTGAATCGAAAATATATTTTACTTGCATTAAATTACTACTTGAAATTTAATTATGGTGCATGTTTTTTTCTCCGACTTTACGGCTTAAACGTATATATTATTATACAAAGGAATATTATCCATTTGACAATCGTGCGACGTGCGATTTTCTGAAATCGCTCGCGATCTCTTATGGAGGTGTCCGCGACAAACTCGGGAGGCCTCGGGTACACTGGACAGCTCGAGCTAGGTGGGGGAAGCCATAAAATGCGCTCAAGCGGAACGGCGGGGAAATTCTCTCTTAGGGAGGGCTCTCTTAGGGAGGTAGTACTGTATTGGAAAAACGGCTCGATAAGTACTAGATTATAACTAGCATAACTGTGCGAAACTTGATCCCGATCGGTCCAGTAGTTGCAGAGATATTTCTGGTCCCGATTTTAAAAACTCAGTTTCGAGTAAAACGCATTTAAGGGGTCCGGCCACAGTAACGGGTATAAAATCACGTGAGAATTTAACAATTTTTTTCGTATGCAAAAGTGATTCACTCATAAAATTAATTACACATCTATTTAGTATGAATATCAAGCTGTTAGAAAATATATATATTTTTTATTCAATGTACAAAATCGCCGACTACGAATATTTTCTTTTATCTTTTTTTAGGCGCTCCGCGGCGTGACATTTAGCATCCACAATTTTTTACCTAAAACGAAAAACAAAAAATCTCGTCAATCTACATGAGAATACCTAGAGACGTACGTACGGAATTTAAAAAATATTGTTTTATTCAAAAGTTGCACGTATTTGAATGTTGTTGTAGTTGTAGGAATAAATGTTCAGCGAAAAATTTCGTATAAAACTGCTCATAAAATGAAAAGTTTTCGATTAATCAGAAATTCCGTACGTATTTCTCCGCGAAATACAATTAGGAACATAACTTTTAAATTGGAAGTAAATCGAGTGAAAATTGTTAAAGTTATTTGTCACGCCAATTGGGAAATAGCTCTTTCGAGAAAAAAGCGTTTAAAGTTTTACATACGAGGCTTTCCACGTCACTTCAGCCAGTAAAAAAAAATTCACAAATAATTTTGAAAAATCGAGTTACTTTATTGAAAAATATTCACCGAGTGTCGAAATAAAAAAAAAAATTTGACGTTTTTTCTCGTTGATTACCATTTTTTAACATTTTTCCATTCAAATGGCTGTATCTTTGGCAGGATTGGACGTATTTACATTCGTAAAAAACGAAAATGGGCGTCTTTTTATAGCCTTCCAAAAAAAAATGAATTTAGATTTTATTGAGCAAGTCAAACGTCCGTTTCAGGGCAAAATATACAAAAATATTTTTCTTTCTCAAGGAAAGACACTCGTTAGTTTATTTTTTTAAATTTCCCCGCATTGTGGATACGAAAAACGAATTCTTGGTATTTTTTATATTATGGGATTCCTAAACACCGTGAAGTAACAGCCATTTAAATTTTTTTTATTATTAATATTCGATTGAAGAGTGTGGAGCACTTCAAGGCTCCAATACATATGACATATATGTCATATGTATTTCAAAAACCTGGTAAACATATAGCGAGTGCTCCACACTCTTTTTCTGGAAAGCTAGAAAATGACGCACATTTTCGCTTTTTACGAATGTAAATACGTCAAATCCTGCCAAAGGTACAGCCATTTGAATGGAAAAATATTAAAAAATGGTAACCAACGAGAAAAAACGTCAGAATTTGTTTTTTTAATTTCGACACTCCGTGAATATTTTTCAATAAAGTAACTCGATTTTTCAAAATTATCTGTAGATTTTTTTTACTGACTGAAGTGACGTGGAATGCCTCATAAGCTCGTGCCAAAGTTGGCCTTACGTTATACGCTCAAATTCGGTGAAAAACATATTTCTTGCTATAAATCGAATAGTAACTTATTCTTATGACGATAAAGCACCGTTTTAGCGAGAAAAAAATCGCTTTTTCGAAAATTCTACTGTGGCCTTACCCCTCAAACTTTTGAATTCCTTCTTCCTTTGAATTTCCTTCTGAAGTTTACAGGGTAGACACTCAAAGGATAGTACTTTAAAATGAGCACCTTTTTAAAAAATCGATCTTTTTTTACCTACCCAGGTGCATGTAAGCCCTTAATCTACCACTAAAAAATAAATCTTTTGTTACTCAAAGAATTTCGAAGCCTGTGTTACGACCAAAGGTAAATATATTCATTATTTTTCTTAAAAAATCCTAGACGTTGGTTTGTGCAGCCGCTGACTTATTGTCCCTGGCTATATTGCGACCACCTGGTGACTTCAAGGTGGACATATGCATCGGTACGAGTCAACGTTTCGGAATTCCATTGGGATACGGTGGCCCCCACGCGGGATTTTTCGCCTGCCGCAAGAATCTCGTGAGGCTAATGCCCGGGCGAATGATCGGGCTGACCCGAGACGTCGACGGAAACGACGCTTTTCGATTAGCCCTGCAGACCCGTGAACAGCACATAAGAAGAGACAAAGCCACGAGCAATATATGCACCGCGCAGGCACTTTTGGCCAATATGTCAGCCATGTACGCGGTTTATCACGGGCCTCAAGGGATTCGCGATATCGCCACGAGGGTTCACAATCTGACGGTAGTTTTGGCGAGGGGCCTTGCGGAAGCGGGTCACAAAGTTCACAATGAACATTTCTTCGATACGATAACCGTGTCCTCCAAAGAGTCCCAACAGGCCGTTCGAAAAATGGCCGAACGAGCGAAGATAAACTTGAGGTAAAAGACAACAAAATTGTCGAGTCCTTACCAACGATCACGTCTGGCATAATCGCGTATCGCAATTTCAGATACAACAACGATCATTCAATTGGAATTTCTCTGGACGAAACGACCGAGCCCGAAGACGTGAATGATCTTCTCAAGGTTTTCAAGATCGGCACGAGCGTCAAAGAGATCACGGAGTCCGGATTAACCGATGGCCGGGATCTCGAGTCTTCGAGTTTCAAGCGTGTTACTCCTTACTTGGAACATCCGGTCTTCAATATGCATCATTCGGAAACGAGAATCGTGCGGTACATGAAATCGCTGGAGAACAAGGATGTGTCTCTCGTTCACAGTATGATTCCATTGGTAGGAATGTCACATCGCCACTTCGTTACGTTGAAAAAGTATTGTTTCTCATAGGACACGCACTGGCTTCACCCACGGAAATTGGCTATAATATTCGATGCTTTCTCTACCAGTGAAATCCCATTTCTCATTGATACTGACAAAGAATGGTGTAATATTTTACTTCCGCGTAGCTTCCTCGCCGTTTTATTTTGCTTGCAAGGCTTTATCCTATGAGGGAATCTTTTTTTCAGTGATTGCTTCCTCGCGGAGGAGCATTGCGAGGGAATTTAACTCGTAAGGAAACAATGTGCGAGTCCTTAACTTTTGCGATTCGCTTCCAAACTATTCTTTTACGATGGTACACACAATGTTGAAGGTTGCATTGTTGGGATGTAATGAATATTATTATTTATCTCAAGGGAAGGTTCTGCCTTGTTGGGCCAAAAAATGTTTGATTTTTCACCAATTTTTTATGCGAAAAGTATTAAATATAGAATGTCGATATTTGGTATGTTGACTAAGCGGTCTTTATTGAACATCAAAATATTTTTTAATGTTTGACAAACATGGTGGTGGGAGTGGGAGGAGCCAAGTATGAAGCAAAAAAATCAAACATATTATTACTTTGTACAATATTGTGTATAAGTTGATCTAGAATCAAGAAGAAAAAATGAAAAATAACAAAATAGTGAGCAAAAACTGCGAAAGATTTTGGGAAAGAAACAAACTTCCTTCCGATCGCTCACAATTTTTTTATTTTTCAATTTTTCTTGATTATAGGTCAACTTATATACAATATTGTACAAAGTAAAAATATGTTTGATTCTTTTGCTTCGGATCACATTTCCGGGACTTAGGACTTCCGCAAGCGAAGAATGTCGTCGCCCGCGCACCGACATACGTGGCTCCTCCCACTACCATGTTTTGTCAAACTTTAAAAAATATTTTGATGTTCAATAAAGACCGCTTAGTCAGCATTCCAAATATCAACATACTATATTTAATACTTTTTGCATAAAAAATTGTGAAAAATCAAACATTTTTTCGCCTAACAGGGGAGAACCTTTTCAGCCCTTAGCAGTGTGGCGAAAGTAAGATTTTCGTGCCGTCTGGCAGAAAAAAAAATTTGATAGATTAATGAGATTTATCCTACGTCAGTATTACGGTTCTTGAGTTACTGAAGCCGGACCTGATATCAGATTTTCAAATTTTAAAATGGCGGATGCCAATTCGAAAAGTAGTCTGATTTCGATGAAGATAAGGAGTCTGCGGTTTTTAAGGTCGCTGGATGAGAATCTGATGTGAATCAGATTTTCGAAATTGAAAATGACGGTTGCAATATGGTGAAACGAACTCGAAAAATAGTGGGATTTTAAGGGATGTTTGTATCTTTTGATGTTTAAAATAAGATTTCACACCATACCCTAAAAACTCAATACGTTGTTCGTGTTGTCGAGTAAAATAACGAAATTCTTTTTTACTCGTTGTCCAAGCTCAAAACTGGAGATAATAAATTGAAAAATATAAAAATCCAACAAAAATAATACAGAAAACAAAACGAAAAATCAAAAATTAGATATAAAAAATACGAAAAGTACGATAAATATAAAAATACGAAAAGTACCAACAAAAAAAATATTAAATGGGAGTCAACAACCGCCACGTCCTTGATTCGGGACACTGGGTTCGGCGGGATATGAAACCATTAAAAATATTCTTTTCCGTTTGTCATTGTGGATAATAGTTTGCCATAAATGGTTTACTAAATTTTGATCCGTCATAAGTACCTAAGCGTCAGATCTCTAGAGTCAGGGCTCAAGTTCGAAATTCGCGACCACGAACATGTAAAGATACAAATTTTCGTCACAATCAAACTATCTATTTAATTTGCATCCGCCATTTCGGATCGTGGAAATATGATTTCAGGTTCGAATTCTGCGACCTAAAAAACCATAGAATACTAATATTCATCAAATTAAAACTATTTTTCAAACTCATCTGTCATATCGGATCCGCCATTTTGAATTTAAAAACTCTGATTTCAAATTCGGATGATTTATCGAATAACCCTCAAATCGGTATAGTAAAAACATGTTTTTTTTTAATGCCCACATGTGTTATAACACAAAAGTTTCACGATTTCTTGCTGTCCATATGTGTCACTCACAGTCAAGGGATTAAAGGATCTTGCAAAATAATAATTTTTTATCTTAAGGGATAACTACACTCTAGTGGCAGAAAATAAGGCCTACCTTTGAAAATATATTTTGGAAGTATGAAAAAAGGAATAGGATTTTTTTTGAGAGGATTTATTTAACACATATTAAAGTATTTTAAAAAATGTATCATAATTTTCATACAAATGGCGGCGGCTCATCTTGAAAACGTGTTCTTTTTTACAAATAGCTTCACGGAAGGACGGTTTTTTCGTAAAGTATAAGCCCTGAAACAAAAACAAAAAAAATGATAATCTATATATTATTAGCTGACTATGTAGGGATTTTTCTTTCTTTATCAAAGTTTGAAAAAATGGCGCACTTTGAAAGAAATAAATAGATTTTTTTGCCCAAAAAATAAGCAAACGATTGTTTATAAAAAAAAATTACATTTAATAAAAAACGGCTACGTATTCCCATAGAGAATGTAATTGTGAAGCTACTGTAAACATTTTAAATCGATCCATGCAAACGTGTTCGAGTAATCCGTCCTCCCAGTTTGAAAAAAGTGGTGTCGAGAAGTCCGAGGCGCTGCGGCAAAATCGATAATTGTACCTTTAAAAAAATCGCTACGGACCAATTGCATATTGTTTTTATGACCCCAAAGTATTTTTTTAATTAAAAAAAAAACGATTCTTCCGAAATCCTAGAGTGGTGTTATCTCTTAAGGGATCTACAACCTAAAATGTAAAAAAAATTTTTTGAATAATGATAAACGTAAAGAAGCACAGTAAATTGAAAAGAATTTTCGTTGCATTCCAACGATGGGGACGTCACCGTTATTTAATTTACGTCATAAAAACCTCCTGATACCTTGAAGGGACAAAGAAGAGAAAGAGTGAGAGGAGAGGGAGAGGGAGAGAGAGAGAGAGAGAGAGAGAGATTGATTGATTGTAATTTATTATGCCTTGCCAAAACTTGAGGCAATACAAAAAAACAGATGAGATAGTTTGCAATTTACAATATAAAGTAAAATATAAATATAAAGTAAAAAGTTTATAATTTCGAATTGCGAAAGAAAATAAAGCAAATAAAGACGCTATATAAACCAAAAAGCCTAATAGTGATTCGATTAAATTAAGTAATAACATCGGTAGAAAAACAAAATAAAATCCCGCGAAAAATATAACATATAACTTGTAACAACATAATCATGATTATGAGAGAGAGAGGGGGGGAGAGAGAGAGGAGAGAGAGAGAGAGAGAGAGAGAGAGAGAGAGAGAGAGAGAGAGAGAGAGAGAGAGAGAGAGAGAGAGAGAGAGAGAGAGAGAGAGAGAGAGAGAGAGAGAGAGAGAGAGAGAGAGAGAGAGAGAGAGAGAGAGAGAGAGAGAGAGAGAGAGAGCGAGAGAGAGAGAGAGAGAGAGAGAGAGAGAGATACTATCTGCAATAGTATAACCAATAATCCAATAGTAACCAATCTCCAAACAATATACTCAAAAAGTACAACCAATATGTCAATATGTAAGGAAGCTAAAGCGTTTTACAAGCTTTTTCTCTACAAAATTAAATCCGCCATAAAATCTAAAGCGTTACAGCGTTTTTCGGAAAACGTCATGCTGACGGTACTTCAGCGATACCGTCCGCTCGTAAAAAAGATCATCTTGATATATCGAAGTCTGTTGAAGTGGGGACATACGGACAGAATAGTTCTAAAAATCAAATTTGCCACGTTACATCATCTTTAGTACACCTTTCCCAAAAAATATCGCAAAAAAAATCTTACGTATACAAGGGTTCCTCAATGGGGGACAAAAAGTGTATCCTCACCGAACTAGATGCCTAAGGGAGCACAATGTTTAAGATAATTTTTCTTTGCTCGTCAGGGTTCCTGCACGATGAAGCTGAACTCAACGAGCGAGATGATGCCGTGCAGTTTGCCGGGCTTCACGAACATTCATCCGTTCGCGCCTGCGGAACAAACGCGGGGTTACCAAGAGTTGTTCGCCGAATTGGAGAAGGACTTGTGCGCGATAACAGGCTACGATGGGATAAGTTTCCAGCCGAACAGCGGCGCTCAGGGTGAATACGCTGGTTTGCGAGCGATTCAGTGTTATCACGAGGCGAGCGGTAACGAGAATCGAAAAGTTTGCCTGATACCGATCTCGGCACACGGTACGAATCCAGCGTCGGCCCAAATGGCGGGAATGCAAGTCGAGCCGATTTACGTGAAGAAAGACGGTTCGGTGGACATTGTTCATCTGAAGGAGATGATCGATGAGCACAGAACGGATCTCTCTTGTCTGATGATCACGTATCCCTCGACCAACGGGGTATTCGAGCAAACGATCGGTGACGTTTGCGCGATGGTCCACGGAGCCGGTGGACAAGTTTATCTCGACGGTGCCAATATGAACGCACAGGTGGGCCTCTGCCGACCCGGAGATTACGGCAGCGACGTTTCTCATTTGAATCTTCACAAAACGTTCTGCATACCTCACGGCGGAGGTGGACCAGGCATGGGACCTATCGGAGTGTAAGATTACTCGGTTATACTTCATCATTTAGAAAACGTGCTCATGCTCATTTGCCTGTCACGAATTCGTATCTGAAACAAACAAAAAACGAGGTTTTTTTTCTTTAAAGAGATAATATTGACTTGACGGACCTTTTTTGTGTTGTGATTTGATCGTCAAAAAACAAATTGTGAGGTTTTTTCTCGATTTTTCGATAAAAAATAACATCCTTATTGTTAATAACTAATGAAGAAAGAAATGTTAAGAAGGAAAACGTCGGTCAAGACTAAACTACTATCAGCTTCGTGATCTGAAACGAATAGAAACGAGTTTTTTTTTGTTGAAAAGTTTATTGGCGTGACTTGACCGAGCTTTTTTGTGTTGTGTTTCCATTGTCAAACATTTTTTTAAAGTTCTTCGTTGTTAATTTTTCGGTGAAGAACAACATCATTATTGTTAAAAACTAACGAAGAAACAAATGTCAAGAAGATAAACGTCGGTCAAGACTACTACTATTACAGCTTGCTCATCTGAAACGAAAAAACGAGTTCTTTTTTAAATTGAAAGAGATAATGTTGGCTTGGTTGACCGAGCTTTTTTGTGTTGTGTTTCCATCGTAAAAAAAAATATTGAAATTTTTTTTTCGATCTTCCGATGAAAAATATCATCATTATTGTTAATAACTAATGAAGAAACAAATTTTTAGAACAACGTCGGTCAAGACTAAACTTCTATCACAGCTTCGTCATCCTAAACAAAACGAGTTTTTTTCTTGAAAGAGATAATATTGGCTTGACTTGACGAAGTTTTTTATGTTTCCAGCGTAAAAAAAATTGAGTTTATTTTTCGAGTAAAAATAACATCATTGTTGTTGATAACTAATGAATAAACAAATGTTAAGAAGAAAAACGTCGGTCAAGACTAAACCACTATCACAGCTTCGTAAACTGAAACAAAAAAAAACGATTTTTTTTAAAGAGATAATGTTGGCTTCATTTGACCGACCTTTTTTTAAACCGTGTTTCCATCGTCAAAACAAAAGTTTTGAGATTATTTTGCAATTTTTTAATTAACCCTTAATAGTCACACTGGGTCCACGGGACCTAAACAAATTATTTTGATGCCGTACAACTTTTTTTTCCAATTAAACATACACTTTTTATATGCGTAAGCGTTTCGTTCTTTCCTTCTAAATCGAAATAAATATACTTTTCGAAAAGTCCACAGAAACCGCTATGTCTATTTCAAAGTACATTGTTTCTAGATTATAAAACCATTTTTTTGTCAATAATTACAAGTTACAGCAATTTTTGTAAAGTCATTTTTCACGTTTTTTTATGCATATTTTTTTGCATATTTAAAATTTAATTTTTGATTTTTAACCAATATTCTTTTATTAAATAAGATTCAAATTATACCTCACTATTTTTTTTTCTTATCGCTCAATGCATTATTTCATTATTTATAAGAATTTAAAAACGCCTGGGTCCCATGGACCCAGTATGACTATAAGGTGATTCTAGCTAAGTGAGACTACTACGGGTTAAAAATAACATCATTGTTGTTAATAACTAATGAAGAAAAAATGTTAAGACTAAACTAATGTTACACTGAATAAGTGTACCGAATTTCAAGTCAATCCTTTCATTAGATGTCGATAAATCGTGTACACCGTTTTGAAAAACATAGTTTCGAGAAAAACGCATTGACACTTCCACTGTAAACCTGGGTGTTTCGTGTCTGAGCTAAAACTACTTTCCTAGCGAGTTGCTTCATTTACTCAACAAAGAAATATATGAACAAAATTATTTTGCCATCATTTTATGATTACTATATTAATATGAATGTTTCGAACACTAGCAAGCATTTTTTCAAATTTTTCCGAATGTATTAACTGGGTATAAAAACGGCAAGACTTGAAATACCCAGGTTTACCGACGGATGGTATCGGAAAAATGTTTACAGACGAAGTGTTAAAGTTTCACTAGCAGCTTTATCGTTGTAATCATAAGTTTACCTTCAATCTGCGATTCCTGCAGCATATGTTGGGACCTTCCTCTTCAATTTGAGTTGTCTTAAGCAACGAACGATTTAAAAAAAAATGTACAGTACCCTGAACCCTTAAAGAATGTCGTTCTACTTTCATATATAATAAGCATTATGAGAAAATGGCACAGAATCTCATCGAGGACATATATTTGAGAATTTGCTGCGTGGCTCGTCAGAGACACTTGATCATTTTTTTAGTTTCTTATGGCTTATTTATCGCAGGAAACGTCATCTCATACCGTTCCTTCCGGGTCATCCGGTCGTGAACTCGACGAACGGCAAATTGAAGGAGACTTCCGGCCTGGGAGCTGTCTCGGCAGCACCGTACGGTTCTTCCGCAATTTTGCCAATTTCTTGGGCCTATATAAAGATGATGGGACCGCGGGGTCTTCGCAGAGCCACCCAAGTCGCTATACTAAATGCCAATTACATGAGCAAGCGATTGGAGAAGCATTATAAGACGCTCTACAAGGGCGAAACGGGTCTCGTGGCGCACGAGTTCATACTGGACATCCGGGATCTCAAGAAAACTGCCAACATCGAAGCTGTCGACATCGCGAAGAGGCTCATGGATTACGGTTTCCACGCGCCGACCATGAGCTGGCCAGTAGCCGGCACACTCATGGCGGAACCTACGGAATCCGAGGATAAAGTAGAACTCGACAGATTTTGTGACGCTCTCATATGTAAGATTTGCTCTTCGCTCAATTACTTGCTTTTTAATTTTGTTTCTACAGTTCGTTCCTGCGACTATGCGGGCTTTTTCCCATAATGATCATCTTAAACAAATATTCCTGGTAGTTTTCAAAGCTTATCGCTAAGGATGCACTTAAAAAAAGGAAGCTTATACAGGATCCGGACTCCACCGATAAATTTGGCGAATATCTTTTTTTCGACTAGTTCCTTGCCGTTCCGCAATGCCGACAGAAATTAAAGTATAGAAGAGGAAGCATGTTTCAAAAAAGTTTTTGAAATATGTGGGTGCGTTGAAGTAGGACATTAAGACGGGATATACATTTACAACGATCAAAAAAACAATTTCTTTTTTTCTTTTTTCTTTAAACGATAGAACTATATATGTAGAATATTTTCCCAAAATTTCAAAGCGAAATTCGAAAAACTTCAAACATTACAGCCCGTCAACGCTGTGCCTCACCGCTCGGATTCGGAGCGGGCGTGAAAAACTATTAAGCCGATTGAGTTGAAACTTGATAGAAATATTGATAATATTGGTACCTTCTACTTGACGAAAACCGTTTTCGAATGATTGAAAAAAAAAAAAACTATTTTTTTAATCCGCATTTTACAGAAATGTTGCGTGAAATGTTGATTTTTGTTTGTAGATGCTTGCCGTTTTCTAAAATTTGCATTTTCTTAATTTTAATTACCGTCACATAGAAACTATACATGTTCTAATTGAAAAAACGTTTGAACTTTATTGCAAATCAAAGTCTACGGGAAGTTAGACTGCACGCCGATTCGCAACTCCCGCGGCGACCTTGCTGTAACACTCTGCCACAGCTCCGCCATTTTGATGATGAATTCATTTAAAAAAATTGTTTCGTATACTTAAATATACTATTAAAGTATACCTAAAGTTTGATAAACTGAGAATAATGATTTCTTAGTTTAAAAAATCTCTCAATATTGCTTACAGTAGAGCCTCGATTATCCGAACCAATTTTGACCGACACTAGTTCGGATAATCGAAACGTGGGTTTTTTGGGACGAGATCATAAACATCACTTTTTTACATAAAAACAGTACATACATATATATTAAAATTTGACATACATATTAATGTTGATACATATACATATACATATACATATACATATATATATATATATATATATATATATATATATATATATATATATATATATATATATATATATATATATATATATTAG
Source organism: Ophion obscuratus (assembly GCA_964007375.1). NCBI lineage: Eukaryota > Metazoa > Arthropoda > Insecta > Hymenoptera > Ichneumonidae > Ophion > Ophion obscuratus. Next base: position 22,198,888 of record OZ023313.1, read on the forward strand.
ACTGATTTAAAAAAAAAACATGATTTTTTTTCCTTCGGGATTCTCGTGCTATTGTTGGGCACTAATAAAAGAAAATTTCTCTAAAAAGATGGGCGCGGTCACTCAATTTTTAGAAGTGGCTATCTCGACTTTTTTGTATTTGAATTTTTTTTAACGAACGTATTGCATTTAAGCATAGTCACGGCTTCGGGTTACGGATAAAAATCACATCCAGCAGCTATTTCCTAACAAAAATAAACTCTAACAATTTAAAAAGATTGCAATATTCACAATTCAAATCCAGGTAGATCAATAATGGCGTCTATACTACTCTCTTTATTCATGTAGATTTATTTATACGCGTTAACATTTCGCACTTTTTACGAAAAATTAAATTATAAGCTTTTATTCATAAGTCATGTATTTACATTTTCAAAATGCTACACTTATATTATCTTCAAACTCATTTATATTTCTTCCCAGCCACTGTGCATAACATCGCGCATCGTGGTGTTGTTTTTTTTTTCAATGTGACTCAATTAAAGACAATTTTAAACAATGGCTCGGAAAAATGAAGACAAGACAATTTGGCTAATCGGCAAGGAAATTCCGAAAATAAGTACCCGTCATTTACCGTCAAATCGGAAAGTTTTGAGTTTGTTCTTTTACAAACATAACAGAGAAAAACTGACCATACGTCGAAGTGCACACGAAACGATGAATGAAGTTTTCGAACAATGGAAATGTGCTGAAATTCCAACACGTCGATTGGATAACGCAATCTTGAAATTAATAAAACTCCATCTAGTCTGGAAAAAACTTTTAAAAAATCGGGTTTAAAAGAAGTTGCCGTCACAATGGAGAAATAATCGAAACGTGTGATAGCAAAAATAACCGTCCAAGTTCGTTAACATTTTGGGCAGAACGAAAATGTGCAACGTTGAACAGTTTGTCCAAATCTCTCTTAAATTTACTCTCCTTCAATATTTGTGAGGGCAAATTCATTTTAACCCGATTTTTTAAAAGTTTTTTCGAGACTAGATGGAGTTTTATTAATTTCACGATTGCGTTATTCAATCTACGCGTTGGAATTTGAGCACATTTCCATTGTTCGAAAACTTCTTTCATTGTTTCGTGTGCACTTCGACGTATGGTCAGTTTTTCTCTCTTATGTTTGTAAAAGAACAAACTGAAAACTTTCCGTTTTGACGGTAAATGACGGGTACTTATTTTCGGAATTTCCTTGCCGATTAGCCAAATTATGTTGTCTTCGTTTTTCCGAGCCATTGTTTAAAATTGTCTTTACTTGAGCCACATTGAAAAAAAAAAACAACACCACTTACAAATGCGCTGCGCCAATACAAAATGGCGCCACGGATGCGCAGTGACTTGCGCAGTGGTATGCGCGATTTTATGTACAGTGGCTGGGAAGAAATATAAATGAGTTTGAAGATAATATAAGTGTAGCATTTTGAAAATGTAAATATACGATTTATGAATAAAAGCTTATAATTTAATTTTTCGTTAAAAGTGCGAAATGTTAATGCGTAAAAATAAATCTACATGAATAAAGAGAGTAGTATAGACGCCATTATTGATCTACCTGGATTTAAATTGTGAATATTGCAATCTTTTCAAATTGTTAGAGTTTATTTTTGTTACGAAATAGCTGCTGGATGTGATTTTTATCCGGAACCCGAAGCCGTGACTATGCTTAAATGCAATACGTTCGTTAAAAAAAAATTCAAATACAAAAAAGTCGAGATAGCCACCTCTAAAAATTGAGTGACCGCGCCCATCTTTTTAGAGAAATTTTCTTTTATTAGTGCCCAACAATAGCACGAGAATCCCGAAGGAAAAAAAATCATGTTTTTTTTTTTGAATCAGTCTAATATATATATATATATATATATATATATATATATATATATATATATATATATACATACATATATATATATATATATATATATATATATATATATATATGTATGTATGTATGTATATGTGTGTGTGTGTATTTTAAAGATCTAAAAAAGTCGAATGCTTTTTTTTATAAAATCGTCCATTTCTAATTGACCAACGGCTGTAACGTGTTTTTGAGCGGCTAAGTCTCGCAACCGTTTGCGAAGAATAAGTTGCGATGGGTTGCTCATTGTTGCTCACGGCGGTGGCAGCGAGCAATAATGCATCGTTCGTGCCAACGTTCGGATAATTGAGCGTTCGGACAAACTAAGTCATCGTTCGGATAATTGAGGATTCGGATGATCGAGGTTTCGGATAATCGAGGTTCTACTGTATTTTTTCCTGTCTAAATGTATATCCCGCCTTAAAGTGTAGGGGAAAAAAATTGTGCGGTTTTGTCTTCAACCGACTCAACGTTATTACAGAAGTCATTAAAACGTTGCTGGAAGGCGCTGGAGTTCGGATTCTAAATTACAACAAAAAATATTGCATATTGTGCCAAATACGAAACCCAGAATAATCGTGATAAATCTGTGAACAGCAAGTAATTCATCTTCAAAATCCAACTAGCTATCAGAAAAGAAATTGAGGACATAGAGACTGGAAAGATGGACATAAACGTGAATCCTCTAAAAATGGCACCGCACACACAACAACAGGTCATTCAATCCGAATGGAACAGGCCATACTCGCGAGAATTAGCCGCATTTCCCGTGGTGAGTTTGGTCACAGCATTCACTCGATATTTCTCCAATATATGGAAAGCAAGGCATTGTGTGCTTACTTTGAAATTGATTTTTTCAGTCGTTCAAGAGAACTCCAAAGATATGGCCAAGCGTAGGAAGGATCGACGATATCTACGGTGACAAGAATCTCTTCTGCACGTGTCCACCGATTCTACCCGAACAATAAGCTTCATCATCGTTGTCGTCGTACGTCTCTCCATCACCACCATCGTCATCATCATCATCATCATCATCATCATCATCCTACAAGAAAGCTTATCTATGTACATATTTATTCTCGCCCTCATTACATTTTGTACTTGTTTTTTCCCCCAGTTCGCTTATACAATTCCGCTACGTTGTACTCGGCGAATCGTGTGTCGATTTTCAATGAATTTTGTACAACGAACGCTGCGGCATGACGATTGTAGAGTTGATTTTTCACGAAGTGTGGAACAAAACGAATTATGCCGAGTCGACGGCAGGGCGTCATGTTCAGAGACCGGGCATTATGTACGCAATGTTGTCGAGCAGTTGTGCCAGGGTTTCCGGATTCGCGCCGTTCGCCTCGGCGATCTGCTGCGTGAGACACGTCAGAGGTCCCAGAGCGCAAAGAAGCGAATCCAGAAGAACCGAGACACTGCCCGATACCGCTATCTGTCCCTCGTGCTCCTTCAAACGTTCCCCGATAATCGTTAAACTCTCGCCGAGAAGTTTCAAGTGCGCTGCAACGTCGACGGGCTCGGTTCCCACGATTTTGTACATTCCGGTGCCAATGATGGGCTCGTTGACCAAATCCTTGCCGGCGCGACTAGACGGTGGCGAGATTGGAACATTACCGACCATGGACGGTACACCTAAATGTATCGTCTTCTTCGTTGGCGACGCTTTTGGATCTTTCCCGTTCCCTACAATTGTTTTGTATTTATCATTTTCAACATAAAAAAATATATATATATCCTTTGAAAATTTTCAACGTTAAGCTACGCTGTTCGTTTTTTTCTCGTTTTCTCACGTATGGAAATGAGATGGAAAAATATATGTTGCAGGACAGTCATGTTGAAATCGTGAATAGTAATGGATAACTAACAAAATAACTGCGACAAAAACATTCATGGAGAAATAACTTTCAAGAAAGCAGCCTGTAAAAAATGAGTTATTTCGATAGAATTCCGTGCAGTGTTTTCAAATTTGTTTGTGTTTTCAATTTATAATAAATGCGTTGTTTATTATAAATTTGCATGTTAAGAAGTTTCGGGACAAATTGCGAAATGTTACCATTTGCTTCAAATGTATACAGTAAATTCTTTGTCATATGCTGAATGCACTCTCCGAATTTTACAGGATAACACCACTTTAGGATTTTGGTACGGTCGTTTTTTTGCTTAAAAAATACTTTGGGGTCATAAAAACAATGTGCAATGGGTCCTGTAGCGATTTTTTTTAAGGGTTCAGTTATCGATTTTGCTGCAGCGCTTCGGACTTCTTTTAGGCGCCTTGTACAACTTTAAACGCGTGTTTCTCGAAACCACTTTTTTTCAAATTGGGAGGACGGATTACTCGAACACCTTTGCATGGATCGATTTGAAATTTTTCGTAGGTGAAATTGAGTAGGTGGCCGAATTTTTTTAAATTAAACGTCAACTTTTTTTTCTGCACAATTGACTGCTTATTTTTGGGCAAAAAATCGATAAATTCTTTCAAAGTGCGCCTTTTTTTCAAAATTTGGTTTAAAAAAATCGCTACTTAGTCCCATAGCTAATAATATATAGATTATAATTTGTTTTGGTGTTTGTTCCAGGTCTTATACTTTACGAGAAAACGTATCTCCCGTGAAGCTATTTGTAAAAAACACGTTTTTCAAGATGGGCTCTATCGTCGCCATTTTGTATGAAAATTATAATATATTTTTTTACATACTTTAAGATGTGTTGAATAAACCGTCCCAAAAGAAATGCTATTCTTTTTTTCATACTCCCAAAATAAATTGTCAGTTAGGCTTTATTTTCTGCCGCTAGAATGGTGTTATCCCTTAAATCAATCGTCTACACCGCTTTTATAAAATTTACAATTGAAAAAACACTTTTTAACACAGGGTGATGCCTATGATCAGATAACATAAGGAGTACATTATGACACTGATAAGAACATTGACATAATGTGCTGAGGGATGATCTGACGGTTTTGCATAACATTTTAACCATTTTTTCACACTTTTTCATGCTTAAAACTGCCATTCAGCGATAAGCGTAGGAATTTCCCTATGTTGAAGATCGTTTTTTCAATTATACATTTTGTAAAAACGGTATAGACGATCGATTCAAAATTTGGAGGGTACATTCAGTAAATGACAAAGAATTGACTGTATAAATTCAAATCAAATGGTAATATTTTGTCAATTGTCCCGAAACTCCTTAATTCGGCACGTATTAATGAGATATTTGTATAGGTTCTTTTTGTTGAAAATTTTTTAGAGCCTCGCTCACGGGTTAAATATTTGGTTAGTCTGGAATAGTTTGCAAGTAGCATTGTCCATGAAATTCAATACACATCTCATCACGTGATAATTGATTCTCTATCACTGCGTTCAAGAAGATTCTTCACAAATTTAACAGCTATATAATTTCGCAGCTTGGGTAGCAGTTTAAAATTACATGCCTGAAATATTTGAACATCACGAATTCTTAAAATTGAACTTCTCCAAATTGATAATGGAACTCTATCAACTTCTCAACTTCTTTACGTACCGATTTTGTTGATGAATTTTTTTCGCGAGGTTGCCACCGGCGTTTTCCACATAGGCTCGTCGGTCTTCATCGTCGGCTGAATATATGGCTTTGCAGCTAAGCGTTTGGCCCGCCTACGCCAATTGTATTTTTCCAAATTTGGCACCGTGGACCAGAGTTCGCCCAAACGTTTCGATATTGCAGCAAAATCTAAAGAACCCAAGAAACAATACCTTTGGAGTATTTCAAGTAGCTAATAACGTTTGCGATCTGAGAACCCAATGCCGGGTCGATAAGAAGCCCTATCGCGGCAATTTGTTTATTTGCCTTGAAGGGCGACGGTCTTACCCATATATGGACACTGCTCTATCAATTCCTGTCTGATTTGTTTCGCCCACAGCATGTACGCGGTGAATCTCGTTTTCTGAAAAGATCCGACAACATTTTTCCAGTTTATCTTTGTGCAACACTATTCATTACCGAATAAATCATGCAAAGCTCGTTCGGCTTGTCTCACCCCCTTGTCCTTGCGTTGCGCCTTCATCCGGCCGATGATCTTGCCGTCCTTGATAACGAGTTTCTTCTTGCATTTTTCAAGCATATAAAGACTGTTAGCTTGAGACGGCGTTTCCTGTCCCGGAGGCTCCAATTTCCGGAAACCGGTCTCCTTATCGTCGATCATCAGAGGGTCCACTTCGTCGTCACTCGCCGACTCCGAACTGAATCTCTCATCCTCGTTCAGTCCGGTGTGCTCGTCTGACTCCGAGTCGGAAAATTGCGCCTCTGTGTCCGAGACGCTGGGCATCGGTTCAACCTTGATGCCATGCGCGAGGCCCTGAGAGCCCGAATTCTTTCTATTTCTGGCTCCATGTCCGTGAGTATTGGTCTGAGCCAATGGTGACGACGTCAGCGGAGCGTCGAAACGATCAATCAACTGCTGAGCCTGCAATTGTCTCTGTCGCTTGTGCTTGTCGGCCAAATCATCCGGCGACTCAAAGTCCATAAGCTTGGAGGATTTTTTCCTGACTCTGCCGCTGCGCGATATTCCGGTTACCTCTAAATCTGAAAGATAGAGCGGACTGCACCTTGCCAAGAAAATTGCAGAGCCCAAAATACTTGGGTCATCCCTAACTACTCTTGCGGTCAAATGGGCTACCACACGGCCATGACAAGAATTCAAAGTAAGGTACCAAAACAGGCGAATTTATCGAGCTATTCGAATTACGTGCTTGCGTCTTGAAAATGATATTTTGAGGAAGGAGATGCGTGCTTTTTCTCACGTTCGTAAAGCAACGTGGATGGATTATCGTGGCTATAGCAATCTGTCAAAAATGTTGTAGGTTCCGGGTAGAAAAATTATACATAGACCCTGAAGAATAAGTTCAAAACAAGTGCGGATCTCTCTCGGAGAGACTGGGTGGCGGTTCAATCTGCTGCGATGCCAATACACATTGCGTGTAAAAACGCCGAAACACTCTAAGAAAAGAAGACAGAATAGTCGAATCGGATAAAATGGAGTGTCAAAATTGAAAATACGACTCAAAATGACGAGTAGCGATGTGAGGTAAAACGTGTCTACGAAAGGCTTTGCGAGAAACAGTGCGTGACTACAAGTTCATACAGTATCGAGAACAATATCATGCTGCGAAAGTTCCGTAGAAGTACGCACAGTGGCGATGCGAGAAAAGTTATTTTCTTTTCGAGCACTATAGAAATTCACGATTTACTGAGGAACCTCAATTCCGATTTGTCTTTCAATCGATCGTTAATCGCGTCGTTCGGCAAAATTGTAATTGCATTCAAATGTGTTTACATTTGGAACGGGGAGGAGACTCGGCGTGGGTACGGCGGAGGTTCCGCGGAGAACCGCAACGTGTCGCCAGGGCACTAGCGTCAATGACCGACGCTGTGCACTTTGACAGGAAAAAAAAGTCGTGTTTAACGAAATACTCGAGCAATTCATGCGAAAAATGCGTTTACTGATAAAACCCAACGATCGACCGGGTCTGCCTAAACACTGAAAAACATTCGTGCGTAAATTGGAAACTTCTCTCACCGTCTGTTTTCGGACGTTGGGGCGACGCGAACAAGTCCATTGCGCCGCTCAGCTGCTCGGGAAGCTTTTTGCGCCGCGGTGTCTTCTCAGTTTTCGCGGGCTTACGAATGTCAGCTTGCATCGTGAGTTTATATCTAGTGGATTTTACCGCTGTTACCGTACTGCCGAAAACGGAAATTTGCGCTTACGATTGTTACACTCTTCACGATCGATGAACAATTGTTTATACGATGTTTTTAATAACAACTGCCACGGACAATGGGATGGGAGTACACTAGCGCACATGGCGGACCAAATCAGCGGCCAAAGGCGGGAAATTCAAATCCACTTTTCTCAGTAATTTTCCCGCTCCTACTTACACGTACGATTAAATGTCAATTGTAAATCAATTTTTTAGATATCAAGGATCTTAAGAGTGAACGTAAAACAGATTAACCGTGCAATAAAAAATGTATAAATCTTGCAGAGTATGTCTGCATTAGTGAAAAACTTCGCAGGGTAATTTCACGCAGAGGGACGTACAATTTTTTTAAGATTTAGGATAATACAGGATGCCAAATAAAACTACGATTTTTTTTTACGAAAGGCTATTTTCTCAAAGATTGCAGTTATGGCAGGGTGTACAAAAAAATTCATATATCGTCCTCCTGTTGCCAGCCGTCGTCGTCCGAAAGGAATCGTCTCTTATAGCTGGTATTCATGTAGGGCCTGAGGGCATATTCGGTCTCAGCGGCAGCGATACTGTCGAGGGTTCCCAATTTGATCTGGTACAATTTGAGTTGAAATCTGGGTCCGACTTCGGTCATCTCGATTTCCCTGCCGTTGACTCTCTTGTAAGTGTGATGTCTGAAGGATATGTAATCGTCGTGATTGGCAAAAGTAATGACCCTCTTGCTGTCCTCCTTGGGCACGGGAAAGAGATACTTTAGTATACTCATGGTTCTGGTACCCAATTTTGTCTTGAAATTGTGGAAGATAAGATGCGGAAATTGTTCGGACATGGTGCCAATGTCGGGTATATCGTGCCTCATGACAACGTCCGTCATTGTGAAATAAGCCGTAGGCCCGTAAGGCAAGTGGCATATTATGAGGGAATCCGGTACTCCCCGATGCTCGTGTACGATAATGAAGTCGGTGACGTCGTTGGCTCGACAAGCGTGTATCAATTGTTTCATTTCGTAATTACCACGATTCATACGCTGAGAATTGGGAAATATGAGACGCAACTCTTTCGCGAACATTTTCAGCCTCGAACTTGGATCCCTCGACGTGGTTATAACGATCTTTGGGTCTTCCACACCTCCCCAACGATACTCGTCGTCCTCGTGCGTGCCGGTCGTTCCACCCATTTCCGTGCCCATTGCTACGGCCATCTGTGGTCCCGCATCTTCCCACTCGATCTTCCTTTGCAAGTGCAACGCTGTTTTACGCAGATCCGGATGAATCGGTGTATTCTCCTCCAAGCTTTGTTTCAGGCGTTCCTTCTTATCTTGTATAGTCTTCAACTTGTCCTGAAGCGATTTTCGATAGAGATACTCTCTCCTCAAACGCGCCTGTCTTCGTAACATCGCGATTAATTTTGTCGTGACAATTTGGTGCTTCTTTAGGAAATAATTGTTACACGGTTACGACGAGCACTTGGATTGCACCGTCAATAAATTTGTTTTGGGAGGTTACGTTCGGTTGGCACGTGTTTGTACCGCAGGGGTTCTCGAGGTTTCGGATAGATGGCGCCATGGAATTGTTCCTACGCATTTCCGTTTGGGATTATTTCGTCCAGCGGTCGGTAGTAAAACTGTTGGAAATACAAACTGCGACTTTTTGATAACTTGCATTTCCGTAAAAGGGGATCTTTTTTACCGATTGAGTCGATCTACGTTTCCCCCCGAAGCAATGCATATTCCAGTCGGTGCTATATAATTCATTGAGGCGGTGCGAAACGCGATCATCCGGTAAAGAATTGCGTTCACGAGTTTTCTTCCAAATGATCGTTGTTTCGAAAATAAACACGAGAATAATCCGGTTCAGCTTATAAAGCACAAGATCGTCGTCCCTTTTTCTTTTGAAACATTAATTGTTTGGGGGGCAATTCGACAACGAGTATCTAGCTTACTGCCCCGTACCCATTGCGACTCGGTCGGTATCTCATATCGTCTCGAGGGCACGGCGCGTATGAATCGAGCGGCCACGAGTGCGAGAGGAATTATTTGAAAATTTTCAGTGTTGTCCGAGACGACTGATAATTCGGAAAACGAAAATGAACACCCTCCGCTTTGTTTGAAGACGAAGAACGACTATCTTCGGCCGAGAAAACTTGGCCGAAGGATTTTTACCGACCGGAAGTATGATGCACGTCCTCAAACTTTATCCAAGATACTTTATCTCAGAGAAGAGAAAATCTGCTTTGCATAGAAGATGGCGAGTTTGTTATCGATGCATCACTCCACTTCGCTTATGGTAATATTCCAGCGGTCGATAAGTCAAACTGCTGTCGATTTCTCTTAGCGGTGGAGACGTCGAACAAAAGCAAAATGATGGAGTACACATCGGCTGAGGATCTTCTAACAATGTCGTTTTTTCGCGACTCTTAACAATCAGTCCAAATGCCATTGTAATGTCATTCTCGCTCGGTAAGCTCCGAAGTCTCATCTGGCCGCAAGACTTTCACACTAGGTGGCGCCACCATGATCGACACGCTACACCAGACGGTTCTGTATCGCGGCTGTCAGTCGTATTCCGTATCGCACATTTCCTACCATTGAATAGAATCGATCGTATCAATAATCGTAGCTAAATTCATACATACACGTACCCGATTATTACATCGCCGCTGATGTTACTTTCTACGCTAAAGACAATGCGAACATGCGCGTGGGCTTGAAAACGGAAGCAAGATAACCGGCTGTTTGGGCAAAATGAATGAAACGAAATTCCGCAGATTTAGCACGTCTCTCTTACGGAAAGTCACGACTGTTTTTTTTTTCGTATGGACTCATTCGCTTTTCAGAATCAGATGAATGCCGATAACATATTCCGAGGGTTCGAAGAATATTGGAAAAATAACGCCTGCCCATCATTTTGATAAGCATTTGGTAGTTAAAGGGCTATACTTGTGTGAACGCTGAAAATTTGAGTGATTTTCGGGAATTTTTTGGAAGAAAAGTACTCAATTGAATGTTTCGGAAAATTAAGAATATATTTGGCTATATTTGACCTATATTGCATAATTTTTTCATAGAAAAATATTGAGATCCAAGCGTCTTATGCGCGCCTTCGGAGGCGCCAAAAAAAGTTCCTCTACTGCTGACATGATTCCGGCCGATTAAGTAGCTGAAACCGAAGAAGGAAAAATGTCGTTAATCTACACGGAAAAAAAATCCTGTAAATTTTGTTGGAAATCCCATCAAAATGTTCTGTGTCTCACATCAATAGGGCCTCTCGGTACAAAATCTTCGATATTTGCTACGTAGAGCTCTAAAAAGTGCACGCCGCGTTTCACACAAAGAACTCTAGGACTATTGAGTTTATGCTAAGCGATCGATAAATTTTCGCAGTGTGAAACTGTGAACAGTAGATGAACCGACTCACGACTTTTTATAATGTGGAACTGTGAACAGTAGATGAACCGCTTCACGAATTTTTACAATGTGAATCTGTAAACAGTAGATGGGCCGACTCACGAATTTTTACTTTGTGAAACGGTTGAAAGTAAACAAGCGGACCCACGAATTTTTACATTTAAAAATGTTATAAAATGAACGACTTCATTGACAAATTTGTACACTGTGAAATAGCAAATAATGCAGATAGTGAAAGCGTGATAGAAAAGTACAAGTACAATATTCACATCATTTTTTCGTCCTCTTTTCAGCAGCAACAAATCTTTCACGGCACTTTTTCGTCCCTAACAGTGAAGTTCACTGTGTGTGTGTCCGTTTTCACATTGACTGTAAATAATGTCGTTTCTCGAAGACACTGCGCAAAACTTTATGCCACGAGATCCAAAAGAGCACTGAGGGCGACCACGCGATAGAATTTTTCTTTGTTGATTTAGGTGTGCAGGTTTGAACGCCTTAACCCCGGAGTTGACGCGGTCACGCGTTTACAGTGCACATTGTAAACATTCGAGGTACGCGCGGTGTACCGCGCAATGTCGGCTGTAACTTCAACTGACCGCTTTGAATTTTTTTTTTCATGCATCACACTAATAAATTTATATATCCATATTAGTATTCAACAACCCATTATTAAAATATGCTTTGTCCGATTTGCTAAAAAATGACAATTGACTCTGTAAAAATTAAATCTGTACGTATTGAATAATACCGAGCTACGATACAATTTGCAAAGTGTACACTGCAGTTTTTAATCTAAACTCACATCACATTTTTCAGAAGACAATACCAAATTTCAATAGAATTTAATCTCATTTTTAACATTTGCTTGTTAAACAATTTTATGGTTCAAATCAGTGATTACCAGTCTAATCTCACTTTTTTTTTAAGTACTCCGTACATTTTACGCATTGAGTACCGCGATATCGTATATTTAATTTGTAAATTCGACAGTTTACTTTATCGCGGTGACCATTATGATTTTTTTACAGTTTAAATCTGCATTTCCATCGGTTCGAATAGTAAAAAAGCACGTCTGATCCATTATTTTTTCCTAAAAGTGCTGTCACATGATTGGTTTACAGTGTGAAACTGCATTATGTTCATCTTTCCTCAGTAATTTATAAACTCCAACTATGAATTTTGACGAATCATTTTTTTCCATGCAGAAGGTATTTCTTGTAAAATGACGTAGGATTTTCGAAAAATACCAAAATCTAACAAAATTGCGTAGTTATGAAAAAAAGTCTGTTTTCTTGCCTATAAAATAGTCGTTTTTTTCAATGGCAAATCGTCAATTTCCATCCAATCAAAAATTTCCTACGTCATTGTAGAGTAAATATGTTCAAGAGTACTCAGTTCAAATTTCAAGTCAATCGGATAATTGCTCTTTAAGTTATAATGTCAGCAAATTTGAAAATCTTATTTCGAGGACAGCGCATTTAAAGATTTAAATATCGATTTTTGCAAGATAAAGTGATTAGAGATACGGCCTTTAAATTTTTACAGGATGTTCTTCGAAGTATAAATTGTCGAAAAAGGCAACAAAAAATCGATTTTTTTTAAGTGTTACACTGGTATAGCCCCTTAAGGTATCATCACAGTGTAACGGGTCGAAAAATGGCTGATTTCCACGATTTTTTTTCGATGGTTAAAATACGCTAATCAGGCTGATTTTTTATGTCAAATCGAAGCACTCATAAAGAACAGAAAATAAATTTTAAAACGTTAAACGAGTCCTCACGGTGTACACGGTTGTGACCGTAAATATTATCTGAAACAAAATATGTAAAAAGATTATCAATCAGTATATAAGCTGTTATCCTGCTATGCAGATTTTTATAAAATAAAAATTGACAAAATGGCGGTGGTTTGAAATAAGTATCGAATTCAGCCCATTTTTCGACAGTATTTCGTTAAAAAAATATGAAGATAAAAAAGCTTCCATAGCAAGATACAGAATGGCGTGAAGAACGTTGTGTCCAAATTTGAAACGGATAGCTTGAAAACTTTTCCTTTTAGAGTGTACACCGTTTTGAAAAACGCGTTTAAAGTTTCGAGTCCGGAATTTCCATATAAATTGTTTACTTACGATCAATCGGCGATGCCAGGCCCATATTTATAACCGTCTATACTATCGGATAATGCAAGGAAAAATCGATTTTTTGAAAATCTTACACTGTGATGATCCTTTAACGACAGCTAATATTGCACGCGACAAGTCTTATTCTGAATCAAGGTGGTGACCCTATGAATTCCGCACCACTTATTCATTAGCCATGCTATGTCGTAATGTGAGAACGCAAGAGCAAGAATACAAAATACAATTAATACAAAATACAATTGAAAAATTAATGCGTGATAGACGTGTGAGAAAAATCTTTTTCAAATGTATAGTTTATCGCGAAATTATAGCGGCTAAGTTGCTATTTTTAAATCCTACGAGTTGTGTTCTCGTATTAAATTTTTCTTCCAGACCATGTTAAACGTGTTCGTGTTTTTATTTTTACAAATTCAGAATTGCGATTTTAGAGATAGATTAACGCGACTTTAACACCCATATAAAGTGTTATGTGCGTGTAAAATCGGAAGAAATCGCAATATTACGATACATAATCGCATGTAATATCGAAAGAAATCGTCATATGATAAATCATACTCATATAAGAGCAATCATTCTTTATCATATTACGATTAATATGATGAATCGTAAATGATAAAATATTTTTATTGGTAATATAATACATCATAATATAATAAATACACTTTTTGTTAATGGGATAATATTATGATTTCTTCTGATATTGAAACGAGGGTTTTCGCACATTTGTATATGTACGTATGTAAGTAAGTAGTTTTATTCAGTGTTCTTTTGTTTACATGTGGTTACAGCTTGCCTTTGGCTTTTTTTTAATCAAACATGTGTGCTGAGATCCTCGGTGATTAAAAATTATTTGTCTCACGACTATTTGGTGTTGTTTAAATTTTTTATATTTGTGTTTTCGGTTACGCGATTATTTGAGGTGATGAGGACGATGTGATGTGATGGGGGGTTATTTACAAATGAGTAATAGTATGATTGAGCTCTCTAACGTCTCTGCTCTAAGACCGAGCTTTGAGATCTTGGGATCTCGTTATTAATTCCGGTTAGGTTATTGTCAAGGTCAGTTAATTTTTGCAAGTATGTAGTGAAGTTAGTCGTGGCTCTTTCTCTAAAGCTTGTTTCGCCCAGCACCTCGCAGAGGGCTTGGGTGGAAAAGCTTCGTGGCAAGTTCCCCGCTATTTTTAACATTTTTTTATACGCTACTTCTAGTTTATTGAGATTATTGTCGCTGTACAGTGGATATAGGCAGCTTATTCCGTAGTCTAAGATTGGTAATATGCATGCTCTAATGAGTTTGTATTTTACGTGCGTGTCAATTTTGCTGTTCCAGCCATAATTCCGGATAGCATTTATGCTATTTTTCGCGTTTTATTTATTATTGTTTTGGTGTGGCATGCGATATTCAATGTGCAGCGAAGATCTATGGTTAGGTATCGAATCCTGTCTTGTATTGGGATGTTCTCGTTGCCTATTTTGATTGTTTTTTGTCCGCGTTTTTGGCCTACTGTCATGGCCTGAGTTTTGGCGGGATTACACTGGAGGCCCCATTTTTTATAGTATGCCATGAAGACTTCTGTCGCCTTTTCGGCCGCTAGTTTGGTGCGTTTCGCGTTCGTGGAGGTGGATATTATGCATGCGTCATTGGCGTATTGTGACAGCATGCTACTTGGCTTCGCACATTTTCATTAGCAATGTAAACTATCTTGCCACTAGTGCTCTTGCTTCCTTAAAGCCTTACATTTGAGAAGGAGGCTATTTTTGGTTCTTGTTTTTTACCGGCTTAAATGATGTATAAACATCACATGAATGATGTTTATACATCATTCATGTGTACATCATACATGTGTGCACACACATGTATGATGTGTGCGTCATACATGATGTATGATGTATACATGATGTATAAACGAGTCATACATACATGATGTGTACATATATGATGTACACATGATGTGAAAAATTGACAAACCAAATTTTAGAGCTCATTTTCCGAAACGCTTCCGAGCGCTGCGAAACGCACGAAACAGTCTGGATGGGGAAAGCAGCAATTTTGACTCGTTTAGTCCAGTCGTTGTATAAAAAATATATAATATAAGAACAGAAGATAAAAATAAGAGCTTCAATTTCGGCGTGTTGTCGATAGCTCCTAAATCACTTTTGAAACTTGAAATGCGTTTTGCTTGAAAGCACGCTTTTCAAATCGGCAAGAAGCGCAACTCTGGCAGTTTTCATCCGATTGACTTAAAAAATTCAAGATAGCTCCTTAGATAGATTATGCGGTTCATCAACAATTTTTGTTTCTTAAGGCCGATTTTGTAGCGATTTTTTTTTCGATTCACAATGATGTCGTTTTGCGAAAAAACCAATTTTTTTGATAATGTCGTTTTTAAAACATTTTTTGATTGTATATGCCAACACATGACGTATGAAATAAAATTTTAATGATAGCTCCTTAGATAGATTATTTAAAGAATTTCACACGATTTTCACGGTTCATCAGCAATGTTTGTTTTCATCAACAAAGTAAGGCCGATTTTGTAGAGATTTTTTTTCTATTCACAATGATGTCATTGTGCGAATAAAAAACCATATTTTTAAAAAATAATCCTGCGTATTTCTCAAGCGAAACTAATGTAAATAAGGATTTTTTTTGTCACAAAAAAATCTTTTTTTGTCACAAAAAAATCTTTTTTTGTATACGTCAACGCATGTAGAAAAAAAACCCCTAACCTCATTGTATCCGCTTTTCTAGTATTCTAAAAACAATCTCAAAACGTCTCATCTTTCGGTGAGCCACACAGATGTAACGCCTCAATGGCTGCGAGAGATATTAACAGCTACTAAATTCACTATTTTTCATTAGAAACCATACTGAATTCTTTGGGTTCCAATATTGTTTAATACCGAAAACGACGTAGCAAAGTTTCGAAGTTTGACTCAACGGACTTATCTAGATCGCCAAAAAAAAAAACGCTGGGCCCTGCTGCCGTCATATGGAAGAAGGCGGCCAGTACAAAAAAATCGAAAGTTTGTTTTTGGTACCGTTGGAATCAGTACAAAATTTCTCATCGTTCTGTATAATAAAACGCATTTTCGATTTTTTTTTGTAGATACCGCCTCCTTCCATAGACGGCAGCCTGGTTAAGGGGCGATATATACCTAGGACCCGGAAAAAGGTCATTTTTGTGAATTTTTTCAAGGAAAATTATTTGAAATTTCGGATTGGAGTTTTAATGATCTAAAAGTATATACATTCAAAAATATGTTTAATTTCCTTTATTTAAAAATATCAAAAATATACAAGGATATTGTAAGATCCTTGGAGCGTCGTAAAAAAATCTGCGTATATGGTACCCACTGGCGTTTCTTCAAAAATCATCTGGAAAAAAAACCAAAAAGATTATTAAATTAGATACTATAATCTAGTGCTTGTCATAGCCGATTTTGAAAATATCGATTTATGACAAAATGGCGGACGTTTGAAGATAAATAGTGATTTTGGGGCCAAACATTAGTTATTATTTTGCCTATAAAACAAAAACTAAGTAACGGAAAAAAATCCTATGACAAGTACTAGATAATGATGTATAGAATAACCACAAAAAACCTCAAGGCAATCGGTTCATTGGTTTCGAGAAATTTCGGGTACCGATTTGAAAAACGAGTTTTTTGAGAAAAACGCGTTTGAAAATTTGGGAATGAATGAATCATAAAATTTGTCAACTTGCATGGATTCATCGATACCAGGCCCATAGTGCAGGTCTTCTACGGTCGACGGAATGTCCATAGCTTCTAAATCCTCGACTTCGACCATCTCTCCTTAAGGATAAAAATTAAAAAACGAATATGCGAAATTAGTCATACTACACCAATGCAGTAGTAATAGTAGTATTAGTATTTATTCCGAGTATGCCCTTTTGAGGGTGTTTACATGAGTGCCCTTCTCTTCTCTTCTTATGTCTTTTTTAAGTTCCTAGTTTTTCAAATTGTCGTATATAATTGCATGGTTCCTTTGCTGTTTGCCTTTTTAGTTGTGCTTCAATGTTGCGCTCTAATTCCACCCCCTTACTATCCCCTAACCACTGTTCCAGTTGGTCTACTATTACTTTATTCATCTTTTTTTTCGCTTCTTCACATTCGCAGATATGCCTCAAATTTTCGTTTGCCTCGTGGCATGTTCTGCATTTAGTGCCCTATACCCTCTTTCCGTCCCTCCCTACATTACCACACAGACACCTTATCCATGCCCATGTTTCCTTCGTCTCTCCACTGATCGCTTTGTCTACCCAATATGTTTCCATGTATATTTCCGCTTTCTTAATTTCTAATTCTTTGCAGTATGTCGACGCATCCATCTTGTTCCAATCGTATTGTACCTCATGTTCGGTTCCAATTTTTATGCCTCTTTCTACTTTCCATTCCAGCTCCCTCATACTCCCCTTTCACATGGAGTACCAAATTTCTCCCATACTGCACCAATGTTCAGAAACTTGTTATCCGTCGCCCGTTCTGAAAGCGTTCTACATAAAAGCAACAAAAATACGTGAAAATGCTCTTTCAATTGAGTTTATTTTTGGTTGTACTCGCGTCGTCTTTCGGCAAATGCGAACACTCCGAAGCGATTGAGCAAAGTTTGGTGTGCGTAAACTGAATATCGAAATTCAACACACGCAATATAGATATATCCGGATATGGAATAATAATTGACACAACGAGAAGCACGGCCGAATGCTGAGTATAGTAAATATGGGACGAAACGCGAGAGGCGCCCCGTAATTCATTTCGTCGTGAGGGAGCACGAGCAGACTTGCTTCGACGAGCTCAATTAGACTTGGGATAGCAAAAAAAACGTCGGCGAGGGTTGTCTCGAGACGGGGCGAGTGCCCGAACACAAACTTCCTCGTACGACGTGAGTGGTCCTTGTCGTTGCCGTTAGCGGTGTTACTATGAAACACTGTGTATGTCACAGCCCGTTAAACATGAGCAACATCTTGCTTTCACCCTCTCGCCTCTCTCTCTCGCTCTCTTCGATCTCATGATGGGTATAAAACCGCTGAGATAGCTTTATCCCCGTCTCGAATTACCGCAACGTCAATCCCTCCGTCGCAAATACCACATCGTTATATTTCACGATCAAATTTAAAGGTACAGTATATTTTTCTGAGATTCGCAAATTTAAAGGAAATATCAGCCTATTGCTAGCCAACCCTTCTCTCTCCCTTTTTCTGCCTCTTTCTCTTATTCACTTTTCGACGACATACACAATTTCTAAATACAATGAAAAAAAATCATCACGTGAGTGTTGGACTACCCGGTGACGGGGGAGATTCCTTTATAACGTAAAGAAGAGCTTATAGCCAAAAAAGAACTCCACGAGAAAGCTGAGGGACTACTTTACGGCCCCGGAGTATTAGATCAATCGGTAGGTCATTTAGTCACAAAATCGTTGGGTCTTGAAAGTTCAAATGCTCCTGACAACCGCTTTCTCGTGAACCTCGTACAAGATAACTCAAAAACTATTTGATCGATCGTTTCGAATTTCCGCACCCTTTTAGATAACATAATTACCGTCTATGTGAACCTGAAGTTCTTTGAGAATGATTAAAAAATACTTTCCCATTAAAATTTCACGAAAAATAGAACGTTTCTTAAGGGGTTACGTGATTTTGAACACTTAAAAAGAAACATTTCAAAAAATTGTATTATCCAATAGTACAATGTGTTTAGAATATTCTCCAAAAGTTTTAAGTCAATCCGAGTAAAAGTCCAGGATAGAGAGCCTTTGGGAATTCCTCCCGTTCGGAAAAACCGACCGGGAGCAACGCAGGTATGTCGCATTTTTCTCATAACACTATTTTTGAAGTCGGTGGACACGATCGCCCAAAAACGAATGCACCAAATTATTGAAAATTTGCACACTTCTTTAAAATAGCATTGACTGGTGATTGAACGAAGGTTTTATTTCGATTATAACTAATTTTACAAGGCTATACGTAGTGGTATATTGTACGAAAAAAATAACTATTTTGCATACAACTCTGCCAAAAAATCCAAATTTAATTTTTTTTAAAATGCTTCCTTCAATCACGAGCTATACTTATCTAGTAACAGAAAAAAGTTGGTTTCTCAATTTCAGATGAAGCTATCACGAGTTATCCTGACCACCACGAGGATACTTTTTTAGGGGTCTCCAAATCAGGTCCCACCGGCTGAATTCTCCAAATTTTTGGATGACATTTAAAAAAAATATTATTGAAATGTTGCTCTTTTGCAATAAAATAATTTATTTAATTTAATTTTAATAATATTTAATTTTATTTATATAATATTTAAAATAATTTACTTGCTAATTTATTTAGTTGCTCATTTTGAATAAAATAATTTATATATGATATTACATGAAAATAGGGCAAATATGGTTTTCTTGGTTCCAAAGCCACGTAACCCTTTAAACACATACCATTTTTCGGATTTTTATTTTTCTTCGTATTTTCTCGATCGCATGGAAGCTGTGGGTTTTAGAAATCTAAAACATCTCGGCTCTGATGTTTCAGATCAATGCAACAGCCGCTAGATTCTACATCGTGGAACAACTCAGGCGGCAACGGTCTCCGAAGCAAGTATCGTGCAGCTGACGTTCAAAAATATTTTTCAAAAATATATTTTTTTTTGATAATTGGAAGAATTTATATTATGTATCTTAAGGTGGGGTTACTTTGAATAGGTTTTGGGAAGTTTTTTTAGATTACTTTTTTTCACATGCTAAATTCCAACGTTTTTGCTCCAATAGCACAATATGTCCTTTGCCTGTCAAATGTATAAGAAAGTCAAGCCCCCCCCCCCCCCCCCCACAATTCTGTATATTTTTAAAAGTGTCAAAGTAACCTCGAGTGTGGGGTTTCTTTGACAAGACATTGAAATGCAACTTATGTAAAAAATTAAGGGTTACTTCGATATCATTTTGATAAAAATTTCAATATTTTTGGCATTATACATGGAGTTAAATGAAAAACAACGATTTTTCACAATCAAATTGTCATCTTTATTGAGGAAACATTTTACATAAAAATATCAAGTACCTACGGTACGACAGTTGATTTTGATCTCAATGATAATTATAAGATTGATCAAGTGCCTATAACAATAGGCACTTAATCAGTCTTATAATTCCATTGAGATCAAAATCAACTTGAGCAACATTATAATAAACTTCAACAACAAATTTAAACGCATTTAAATGCGCACACATTTAAAACGTATTTTGCCGCTCTGTTGAAATAGCCCCAAAAACTGTCAAATCTACCCTTAATGTCAATTCAACCCCGTTTTACGCTACATAAAATTTTAATTATATAAAATAATGTATTAATTTATTTATGTAGAATAATTACGGTAAAATAATAAAGAGATATTCCCCCTTTAAGTGCATGCACGAGGTCGACCTTGCCATTTTTCGGACAGAGCCTTCTCATAGATGGTTAAGCTTTTCAGGAAAAACGAAGCATCGCGCTCTGTAGAATTCATCAACGCAAAGCTAGACGCTTTATTTTGGGCCTAAATATTATCCATCACCGCGAAATTTCTCTCCAAAAATTGCACCTATCTCTCTGGTACTCGTATTGCGTGGTACAGCTTTCACTTTGCCTTAAATTAGGGTTCTGCAGCTTAAGAGGGTACGCCCATAATTGTAGTATTGAATAAAAACTTCATTACTTTCGAAAAGTTAGTCAATTACTCTATTAATTACTTTTAACAATTAGCAAATTACTCTGTTGCTTATCGAACTACTTTTAAAAGCACCGACAATTATTGACATTTTACATGCAAAATCTTTCGAATAGCCCCACAAGTTCGGTAGGTAGAGCCTCGTCCAATAAGAAATCGTTTTTCTTTTTTTTTGTTTCCGGTACCAATTGTTCTGACCTAACGACATTAACTTTTCTGGAAAGTGTTCACTAAATGCTATATCCGCGAATTATTTTAGATTTTCTAATCAAAGAGTTACACGAATAGAGGGAGGAAAGCTCTGCTTTAACGGACGGACGAGCGGACATGTCGAAGTTGCGAGAGTTCCTAGTAGTCCACTAAAAGAGACGAAAACCCATCACTTTTTAGCGTCGAATATGAATTTTTGACTGAAGGTAGTTGGTTGCATACCAAAAGTAACCCCAATAAAATGTTGCCCCTCAACTCGCCCCAACCCTAAGAAATAGGGGTTGAACACTTAAAAATCGCCGTGTCTCGATAATTAATAGCCCGATCAAAAAAGATTTCAAACAAAAGTTGTTTGGAATAATAAAATTCGTATAAAGTTATCTGACATCCAGCCCCCTATCTTTGACAATAGCGCCACAAAAACGATTCGAAAATTCGGGGTTGATGCGTGTGCGAGCGGAGACGCCATTATTTGATCCGGCTATTATTAAGGGGCTATACCAGTGTGACACTTTCAACAGAACGATTTTTTTTTGCCTTTTTCGACAGTTTATACTTGCAAGAATATGAGATGAGATTTTTATACTTTCACGAATATGAAATGAGTTTTTAAATTTGCTGACATTGTAACTCAAAGAGCAATTATCCGGTTGACTTGAAATTTGAACTGAGTACTCCTGAATATATTTTCCCTACAATGTAGGATATTTTTGATTGGATGAAAATTGACGATTTGGCATTGAAAAAAAAACGACCACTTTATAGGCAAGAAAACAGACTTTTTTCATAACCACGCCATTTTGTTACATTTTGATATTTTTCGAAAATCCTACGTCATTGTACAGGAAATATCTTCCAGTTTAACGACATTTTTTCCATTTTTGGTTTCAGCTACTCAATCGGCCGGAATCATGTCAGCAGTGGAGGAACTTTTTTTTGGCGTCTCCGAAGGCAGCGCATAAGTCGCTTGGAAATCAATATTTTACTATGAAAAAATTATGTAATATACGCTAAATATAGCCAAATATATTCTTAATTTTCCGAAACATTTAATTGAGTACTTTACATCCAAAAAATTCCCGAAAATCACCCAAATTTTCAGCGTATACACTGGTATAG
Organism: Ophion obscuratus; assembly: GCA_964007375.1. NCBI lineage: Eukaryota > Metazoa > Arthropoda > Insecta > Hymenoptera > Ichneumonidae > Ophion > Ophion obscuratus. The sequence goes on from OZ023313.1 coordinate 22,221,111, forward strand.
CCCCTTAATTATCGAGATACGGCGATTTTTAAGTTTTCAACCCCGATTACTTAGGGTTGGAGCGAGTAGAGGGGCAACATTTTATTGCGGTTACTTTCAGTATGCAACCATCTACCTTCAGTCAAAAATTCATATTCTACGCTAAAAAGTGCTGGGTTTTCGTCTCTTTTGCTGGACTATGGTGCCTACTAAACCTCACAAGCGCGTTTTGAGACACAGCTGCGTGTCGAAGCCAACAGAGCCCCGTTGATGAGGAAGATGGGCAGCCTCCGCGAAGTGGCAGCAGAGATTTCTTGGTACAGTATGCCAAGCGCGCCCACCAGCGGTGGCGTCATGAAACATCGCGCGACTCCGCTCAAGCGCACTGGCCACAATGCCGGCTGTTTTGATTACTGCGGTAAATGCGCGAGAGCGAAGAGGACTCGATCCGTGAGTGCTAAGGAGCACAGAAAGAGAGAACGAGATTGTTCTTCTCATTTCGTTTCCTCTCTTCGCACATACATCTTTCCTTCTTCGCGTCCTCCCGCGACGAACGACGGTCCGGGAAGGGGGGGGGGGAGTGGAGGCCCCTAGCGGCCGTTGAAAGAAATCAGGGAGTCTCCCCAAGCCGACGGTTAAGGCGCCACCCAACAACTGATTTCTGCTTACCGATTACCACCTATACAAAGCAGCCTTCATCTTGAACCTTCTTGCATACGTTTCGCTCAACTGTCGTGATGCATGTACGTGTATACACGTATATCTATATAACGTTTTGCAAGGGACCCTTTGCTGTAGTTTCTCTCTCTTTTTGCCTAGCAGAAGCCAGTCGTCACTAATGCAAACGCGATGACGCGCCCAAGGGGAAGACGATCATTTCTTCTTTCGCGTATGTCCTTTGTTATTATTATCATGATCATTATTCGTGTCATCGTTATAATTGTACAATTGTGTCATTATGATCTTTAACGCAAGTAGTTTCATCATTGAAATCATTTGCTTTGGTCATTAGTTATATGGATCACGGTAGAGGCTGTATGAGCTGTCTTCAGAGTTTTTTTAGAGAACTTCTTCATTTGGAAATGAAGATCATTTGGTGTAGAAAGGGTGAATGTATTGGATTCACTTCAGTCCTCAGGCGTTTTAAGCTGATGGATCTGTAGGCTTAAGCGCATTTATATGTCGTTGAAGAAGCACAGTTTGCTTCCGTATCATCACCGGAGATCATGCCCGTGGAATTAGTTATTCGCCTCCCCTGGTTGCGATTAAAACCTCGTAGCGAAAAAGCCCCATCGTGAGCAAACAAACGCGAGGCCTTAAACATGCATCGAGAACGGACACCCCATATCGTCTTGTGTACTGGATTAGTTTGATCGATGCTCGCTTATCCGTGTGCACACACGTGTGGATAAATGCGCATGGTTGATGGTGACTGTCGCACATACTGTGCGCTCGAGTACGTCATTAGGTCATTGTCGATCGCTCAGGAGATATGACTATCATTGTACAGCAACGATTAGCATATACTGTCCACGACGGCACATCCTGGCAGTTGCATTTCGAGTTGTAAAACGATTTAACATCAGCGACAAATAATGATGTTGTGGAACTATGTGAGTGGCCGAATTCTATTGATGTTTCCGGACTTGGATCCTATATAGCCAGTTCATACGGTCCATTTGATCTCCAGCTGAGGTACAAAAATGGCACTTCTGACTTGTTCTTATTTTTTTTAGCATCAGTTTCAGCTTGGTCACTGCTGCAATTACAAATCGGTCCGATAGATTTGCTGCGGTCAAAACTTTTCGCGTGGCTTAAATCTCAACAATAATCTATTACCTTCCACGAATTGAAAAATTCCATTTGATGGTAGGATGGGAATTTTACAGGCAAGACGTGTCGATGACAAAATCGATGAAAGACCTATCAGGGAAGTCCTCTCCACTTCACTTTCAATTAGTCTCCTGCAGCAATTAGAACGAGTCAAGAGCTTCGATTATCTGATCCCACGGCGGTTATCAATATGGAACAATGTCACTCATGAATGCGAATAAGTGTGTTTAACTATCTTATCAAGCGATAAGGGATGTGCCATTTAGAGCGGTGCATAAAGACAAAAAGTCAACCCGATAGGTCCTTTCTTGTATAATAAGGCCTCTTTGCGGGGAATTTGATTCATAGCTGATTCCGTCGCTGGTTAGTTATCAATTTGTTATTTGACTATGGTGAATTACACGCCTATCGATGAGGAACTTGCGGGTGCAAATTTCTTTAAAGACTTTGAGATCGATGGAAAGAGGTGGTCACTCCCGTTGACATGGGCTGAACACGGCGAAGCTTTTCGCAATTGCGAAGCAAGACCGGATGATGTGTGGATAGTGACACAGCCAAGATCAGGCAAGATACCAAAAATCATTTTGACGCATCTGCTCGAAAATTTGTCGAATGTCACGATAATAATTATTCCGTTCATTTTCGTGAACGTTCCTCCTTAGAAATTCTGCCATTTAACGAATGCCTATAGATTAATAATATCACAAATATATAACATGTAATTAACCATAGAATGGCACACTGGGGTACATTCGTGCCCCACGAATTTTATAAATGTATACAATTTTACCAATTAAATTTTTTTTTCACTTCGGATCAAACTTTGACACACTTTTCGAATTTTCTGAAATTTTGACATGATAACATTGTCCTCCTCGTTAAAAAACGAAGAAAATCTCTGCTACAGGGTGTCCAATAGGAAGTTGCTGAAACTAATCGACTGTCATTTTAAAACACGTGCACAGAATCAGAAAAGTCAAATTGCTTTAAATAGAGGAAACTTTGCAGTTTTAAACGCACATAAATAAAACCCAGTCAAATATTTTTTATGTCAATTTATTACATCTTATAAAAATAACGAAATAGTACAGTGATTAATGATAGATATTTTCGAAGTGCGAACCGTTAGATTGTGCATAAAAATCAATTCTCTTTTGAAAACTGTGAAAAACTGTGTCCAACATATCGTTCGTAATGCCGCGAACCACTTTCTGGATGGCCGCGATTAGTTCTTCTACTGTGCTGGGGTTTTTAGCGTACCAATGATCTTTAATGTAACCCCATAAGAAAAAATCACAAGGGTTCAGGTCCCGTGAGTACGGAGGCCATTCCAGTCCACCTTGAGCAAATTTAGGGTATCCCAGACCGATTACTCGAGTCCCATATACGCGATGAATAGCTTCAAACACCTCATGAGTCCGGTGCGGCGTTGCTCTATCTTGCATGAAGTAAACATTTTTACCCAGTCCCCTCTTTTTTGCATAAGGGCAGAATTTCGTTTCCAAAAGCTGTTTGTAACTCTCTCCTGTTACCGTAGATTCCAAGAATTGCAAATAAATTCCTTTTACTGAAATCGCTGCCCATGCCGTTACTGTCTGTGGATGAAGGGACTTCGCTAGCGATATGTTGGGATTTTCCGTTCCCCAAAACCGGTAATTTTGCTTGTTTACGTACCCATTCATCGAAAAATGTGCTTCATCAGAATAAATAATCAATTTCTCATTAAGTTCTTCGGCTTCAAACATTCCCGTAATAGTGTTACAAAATTCGATGCGTTTCGTCATGGCATGTTCAGTTAACAATTGATGAGTGCTTATTTTATACGGATGAAACTTTAAAAAATATTTCAAAATGTTATGTAATGATGATTTTGTTATTTTTAATGCTTGAGCAGCTTTCCTAATCGAATCATTTGATTTTGTTTGAAATAATTCTTAACTGCGTTGATCTTCTCTGGTGTAGTCACCGTAACAGAGATGGACCTGGCAACTCGTGTCTACGGTCCTGGAGTGTACCATACTTCACGAAGTTATCGATTATGCTACAAAAATTAACGTAAAATTACTTCAATGCAGTTTAATTGAATTGAAACACAAGTTGTGTGATAGACGAATATGAATAAATATTAAATTCTTAACTTTTCAGAGTGTTTTCGTTGGCAACTCTATGAGTTCCAAACTTAGTACGAAACCCTCTATACGCATTACTATAAATTTTTCCCCTCGAGAGGAAGCACTCGATAAGATATACTTTTTCTTCCGTGGTGAGCTCACTCATTTTGACGCGCGCGTACTTGCTTCAACCACGGCTGGAATAAAACTGCGGGGCCTCAGGTATGCGCCTTAGAAAAAGGGATCCCTATTGAATTCATGGAGAGAAGAGACACTTATTTAGTTTTAGCAACTTCCTATTGGACACCCTGTACCAAAACATTTATTCACTATTTATAACCCCGATAATCGGGGCCAACGCGTGGGCTACATTTGTGCCCAGTGTACGTTTAGAAGGCAAAAAAGGTGTACCATTCTCGGGTTAATATTTGTAAATATCTTAGGGTCGAAAAATGCAAAATTAAATTGCAAGTTCAAGTGGAATGAGAGTATAAGAAGCAAATAAATACAGATTGTATAAAGATTGCCGTCTAGAGAATTTTAAAGCCCTCGAACTTCACTTTGATGTTAAGTTATATGTATTAGGGTACGTCAACGAAAAATGTTCACCTTTTATTCCTTTCAGACAATAGTATCTTTTACTCTTTACGTGCAAGCTTGGATAATGTAATAATTCAATAATATTTCTCAGATCTCTTTGAAGATTCTCAAAGCTCACTGTTACATCACTAAAAATCTTTTCCCCATCAAATTCAATTATTTTTACACAATCACAACTATTTGAAGAATCGACGTATTCTCGGCGAATAGAAAAAAGGCTTTATTTAATAATAGTTATAATATATTTATAATAGTGATTTTATGGTAGACTTTAGTAAAGTAAAAAAACAGGTATTATTTAGTAAATTAGTTATAATAGTTATAATAGTGACTATATGGTAGACTTTAGTAAAGTAAAAAACAGGTATTATTCAGTTTTTGACCAATTTAATCAGGCGCCTAGTTATGGAGTAATTAAGGAAGTGTAACAGACATGAATCTTGCAATCTCGCGATATGTGAGCTTCGAACAAATTTGGATCCCACTAACGCCGTTGAGCTTTCATGAATTACACTAAAAAACCATAGAACGGTTTGTAGCCGGGGTGTGACATGGATTTAAAAAAAGAGAATATGCCAATATGGGATTTTGTGAGGAATTAGATGGTTTGTCACTGTCACACGGTGATATAAAGCATTAAAAAAAGATGTAATTTCTGTAAGTATAAGTATATTTCGGTTAGGAAAACGCACTTTAAAAGGGGCAGCTTTTACAAACATGGACTAGATTTGACAATGAGAAGTATTTATAAGTTGTTGATACATGCAAGTAAAGTAAAGACGAACGTAAAGAGCGAATTTATTTTGTAAATCGATTAGGGAACTATATTATCCAACGCTAGTATTCTAGTAACTATTTACTATTGTACTAGTTAGTAATAGTGTTTGAAAGGGTAATAGATGGAACGTTTTATCCTCCTTTTTTCCCACTCACCTTAATATAGATATAACGCAAGCTCTTCCTCTGTTGATTGCCCCCAAAAGTTATTGAATTGACGTAATTGAAGAAGCTAAAATACTGACAGGACATTGACATTGACTCAAGAATTCGTGTGGTTACTCGCCAACAATTTGGATTTTGAGACTGCAAAGAAGTTTCACATAATTGACAGATCGCCGAAGTTTCCGTAAGTTGGTTCACTAACAAATAAGAATACGATTAATATATTATACAGGGCCTAATTTGAGAAAGCGGGGCGGAGGGGGGGGGGGGTGGAACAGACCCGGACGCCCGCAATTCAAATTTTCACGTAAAGTTGGCTGACGGTATGCGGTGAAAGAAAAAACCACTTCAGAGATATGACGACGATACAAAAGTTGCCAAAGACGATGAATTCATGTCAAAAAATGAAAATACCTCTTATGTTAATGCTATTTAAAAAAAAATAGCATTAACATAAGATGTAAACGGGTTAGTACCTAATTTTGGGAATTTTTCCAAAAACTATACTTATCATGATAACTCGAAATCGTTAGACTTTGGACTGAGGTAACCTAGGTTAGATATATCCCTAACGAGGTGACCTATCACCTCCTTAAGGCTTTGCATCGACCTTCCGAACACCCTGTATGTAATAGGAAAATAACGAAAATTGATTGTTCCAGTGCCAGTTTGTACCCCAATTTCTGGCAAAAGTGTAATCTTTTGCGTCCAAGTCGTGACGATCCGAAAGTTTTGGAAGCCATTCCGGTCGATACGAGCAAGCAATCTTACGAGGTCTATGCAGATCTCATGTCTCCAAGAATCTTCAAAACACATTTGGCCTTGTCTCTGTACAAAAATCTCTTAAATTCCAGATGCAAGGTGTGCATTTACCCAAGGTTGACTTCTCCAAGCAACAGTACGAAAAACTGGACTGAAAATACTTACCGATTTCAGATCGTTTATACTGCTCGAAATCCTAAAGACACCTTAGTCTCGAGGGTACATCTCATTGCCAATGGACCTTATCCCTTATACCCACATGGGGTGCAGAAATGCATGGAACATTTTATTGCCACTGATGGTAAGGGCCAAATTTAAATCGGTCATATTTCAAAATAAATTCGGAAACGTTCAGTTTTTAATGGAAATGTTTCCTTTACTTCATATGGAATTTAATGTAATTTTATTATTTTCACTTTTCGATTGAAAATATTAAACGTTGCTTTATTTCAAAAATGGTTGTTTCTCTATTTTACAATTGCAATATTTAGACTCTAACTTTATTATTTGAGCTCTAACTTAATTTTTTTATCTAACATTATTTAAGCTCAGTTTTAACGTTTTGTGCCTACGATTTTCAAAATATGTAACTCAATGCTGTACACCCTTGGGCGAATTAAAAAAAAAAGATTCTTCGACCAAAGACATACGATAAAGGAAAACCGAGTTAAAAATGGAAACGTATAAATAAGATCACGGTACTTTTATAGCCACGACAGTAAGTCCTAGAATATTCGACGAACGTTCCGTCAGAAATTCGAGGAGGTCGAGAGTCTATACGAACGTGATACGAACTATATGATATGAAAAGAATCGGTTTAGCTAAAATTTCGGCGCAACATAATTAGTTGATTAGCTTTGTGCTTACTTTACACACCTGTCCGAGTTCAATTTTGTTTCTTATCTATTACAGAAGATAATCTTCTGTTCTTCATGAACGTCACGTAAAGTTTTGAACCTTTTTATAAGTCTAATTTACGGCTCATATTGGGAGCACATCAAGGAGGCCTGGGCCCTTCGCGATCGTCCCAATCTACTGTTCCTCTTTTACGAAGATCTGAGAACCGTACGTTCACCGAAAAGCAATTAAACACCATTTGAGTGGCAAAAAAAGTAATTCGTATTTTTCAAATTCATGATTTGCTGGGCTCTATAAGAAAAGTGGCGAAATTCTTGGGGAAGAATTACAGTGAGGAGCAGTTTGCGCAACTTGCGGCGCATTTGAACATCGATATGTTCCGCAAGAATCCAATGGTCAACGAAATACGCGGTTACGAGAAGCGTATCACGACGTTCATTGGCAAGGGTCGAGTGGGAGGATGGCACGAGATCGTAACACCGGAGTTCGAAGCGAAGATTGATCGATGGATTGAGGAGAACATTAAGGGCACTGGTATCGTATTTCCGGGTCTACAGTGATAGTTATCTAGGCGGAAAAATCGACACCTACAAAGACCGTGAATCTGCAAATGATCATTACTTTAGACTGGACCTGCTTTCTCGTAATATTTTTATAGTTGTCGTGGATGTGTACCTTTGTAATGAGGAATGTTGCATAGGGCCGTCGATTGAATAAGAAAAAGGGTTAAAATTGTTTTATAGGAGGCTGGAAATCGAAACTTCGTAATGGAATTCGAACCTTGTGATGAGCTATTATAAAATACACGATACGAAATTTTGATGGGCTGTGCATTTTGTATCCTGTCATATTGACATTGAACAGTTCTAGCAGACTCTGCGGCAATAAATTTGAAGGTTTTACCCATGAGACCTAAACTTACAAACTTATATTAAGGTAGTACTAGTGGATTGACTTGTCAACAGAAAATCTATAAATTATCGAATCTGAAAAAAGCAAAATATAATGTATTTGGGTATAATAATAAACATGATACAGAAAATAATTCTTTGAAAGTGCATGTGATAACTGTTTGTATTATAGTTTGGAAAGTGTAGTAAAATCGCAATCAGATTTGACTTGAGTTGTCACAGGCCGCCATTTCGTAATTCTGGCAATATCCGTGGCAAGAAGACTAGAGGTAAGGAGTACGAATGCAGTGTCGAAGAAACGTCCATGGAAATCCAGATGAGAAGGGTGGCGCAGCTCCCCTGCCGAACCGAATTGAAGTCAGCAACGAACCAGTGCCGTACAATATGCAGAAAGCACCCTTTGCTACTTCATATGCAGCGATAATTTGATCAAATTAATTGTAAAATCAGTGCCGTACGATATGCAAAAAGCACCCTTTGCTGCTTCATATGGAACGGTAATTTGATCACATTAATTGTGAAACCAGTTGGTGAGGACATTTCTATATATTAGATAGATAGAATTCTTATATAGATGATATAGATTGTTTTGGAGAATAATAACGAAATGCGGAAATTTAGTCAATATGTTTTTTTTTCGTTGCGGAAGTAGTAACAAACAAAACTTATTTATAGACCGAAAAAAATTCATAAGAATTTTGAATTCAGACAAAACTTTTACAACTGATAACACATCATGATACGCTGTGCAGATGAAGAATAATAATGAAATACAGAAACTAAGTCGGTTTTTTTTTTCATTGCGAAAGTAGTAACAAATAAAATTTATTTATAGATATAAGAAAATTCATGAAAATCTCGAATCCAGACAAAACTTTCACAAATGAACACACATTATAATACGCTGTGCAGATAAAGAATAATAACGAAATACGATATGTTTACGAAATACAATTAAGTCGATATGTTTTTTTTTCGTTGCGGAAGTAGTAACAGATTTTATTTATAGACACAAGAAAATTCATAATAATTTTTAATCCAGATAAAAGTTTTACCGCGACGAAAAAAAACATATTGACTTAATTTCTGTATTTCGTTATTATTCTTTGTCTGTACAGCGTATCACAATGTGTGATAATTTGTAGATGTTTCGTCTAGATTCAAAATTCTTATGAATTTTGTGAGAGTGATAAACTATTTTCTCATCATGAGAGGACCCTTTCTAGCGCGATCGGTTAACGAAAATAATAATGCAAGAAAAATTAAAACGAAAGACAATAGGAAAAAATAAAAATTGTAAGATCGATTTATGTGTAAAGTGTTTCATAACATGTGAATATTATGTGTGATCATTTGTGAAAGTTTTGTCTGGATTAAAAATTCTCATAAATTTTCGTGTATCTAGAAATAAATTTTGTTTGTTACTGCATCCGCAACAAAAAAAAAACATAGACTTAATTTGTGTATTTCGTTATTGTTCTTTATCTGTACAGCGTATCATAATGAGTGATAATTTGTAGAAGCTTTGTCTAGATTCAAAATTCTTATGAATTTTCTTATGTCTATAAATAAATGTTGTTTGTTACTGCTTCCGCAATGAAAAAAAAAAAAACATATTGACTGCATTTCCGCATTTCGTTATTATTCTCCAAAACAATCTATATTATTTATACAAGAATTCTATCTATCTAATATATAGAAATTTCCTTCGCGAACTGATTTCACAATTAATTTGATCAAATTACCGTTCCATATGAAGAAGCAAAGGGTGTTTTCTGCACTGCTTTGTTGGTGACTTCAATTCTGTTCGGTAGGAGAGCAGCGCCACCCTTCATGCCAAGCATGTATTCGTTTACCACATGTGTAATCGTGTGTTGTAGTGTATGTGTAATGTGCATATTGTAACAAGAGAGACGCGGCAGACGCGGCTAGCAAACGCAAAACTGAGTCGATTAATTATTGAATCGATGATATCTGCTCGAAATGTCCCGTAACCTATATTTTTTATCGAACATACGTGACCGCGACAGTTTTCTTGTTATTCGTCGCTTTTCGTATAGCTTTGACATAATCGGGAACTATTATATCGGTTCCTACTATTTAGATGAAACACCGAAGGTAGAAAATAGTAACGACTGTCGTAATATAGTGGTTTCAACTATATATATATATATATATATATACATTAGGTGTACAACTTATTTCGGCCGGTTTTCAAAATATGGCTCTAGGTGCTATAAATGTTTGACGGCAACAGCTGATTTTTGCTGTATCGTGAAGTATCAACATCTCTTAACCAAATATCGTTTACAAACCTTTTAGTTTTGCGCATCAAATCTAATTTTTACTGAGGTGAAAATGTCGAATTTCGTCCCAAATAAGCACCATTCGCGGGAAGTGTTGATTTTCTGTTTCAATTGGAAGAAAAGTGCAGCTGAAGCCCACCGAATGCTTGTGGGACCATCACGGGAGACTTCTACAGGCAACAATTGATCCGTTTAAAGCGAGCTATAGCCGAAAAACGTCCAGAATATGCGACCAGACACGAGTCCATAATCTTTCAACATGATAACGATCGGCCTCACGTTGCTATTGTGGTTACAAAGTATTTGGAAAATAGCGGGTGGGAAATTCTGGCTCACCCGCCTTATAGCCCAGACCTTGTTCCTTCCGACTACCATTTGTTTCGATCGATGCAGAACGCTTTGACTGGAATACGCTTCACGTCACAATAGGGTATCAAAAATTGGCTCAATTCATTCTTGGCTTCAAAAGATGAACGCTTCTTCCGCGATGGAATTCACAAATTACCAGAAAGATGGGGAAAAGTAGTGGCTAGCGATGGCCAATATTTTGATTAATGTATTAATTCATTTTATCATTCAAATAAGTGCGTATTTTAAGCAAAAAATGGACCGAATTAACTTGTACATCCAATATATATATATTTATATATAAATATTACGAGTACCCTGCCAACAAACTCTTGCCACTTTTACTTTATATATAATGTATTTATATCTAGTGGTTTCAACCATACTACGCGTTTCGTTCTCGATGATTAACTGTAGTAATGCTTGTGATGCCAAACTTCACGTTTCACAGCCTGAGGACTTTTTAAAGATACCTAGTGGCGCCTCTGAGTGTTGTTATGATCACGGCGCGCTTTGACTTACCTTCATGCTGTTTCATTTAGTCCAGTCGAAATAGGATTTCACCTGGAATTAAGTCCGGGCTTCGGTTTTCTTTTTTTATACTGGGGGGGGGGGGGGGGGTGGTTGGTAGTGTAAATCTCGATTTTCGGGAAAATCCCTCTGGTGCGTTTGCCGCCATCTTGACTTGAAGAGGGATTTTTTTTTGTTTTTCGAATAACTCGCTTATTTTCAACCTTACAGTGAAAATGATTGTATTCAAAGTTGTGGGAAATGTAATTCTCCACAAGTTTGGTGATTATAATTTTCACCCTAGGATCGATATTTATAGAGTTAGACTGCTAAAAGGGGTAAAAAACGTGTTTTTTGACTTATCTCGTTTATTATCAAGTTTATTGTACAAATGGTAATAAATAATCACATAGGACATTTTATTTCCTCCAACTTTGGTTATTAGCATTTTTACCCTCGGATCAATATTTTCGAAGTTATACTTAAATTAGAGGTGAACTTTTTTTTTATGTTCAGTTATTTCGTTTAGTATCAAGTTTATCGTAAAAATGTTAAGAAGTAATCGGGTAGGAAATTTTATTTTCTTTAACTTTGGTCAGTACCAATTTTAACCTACGATCAATATTTTCGGACTTATACTTAATTTAGGGGGGAACTTTTTACCCCTATTTGCAGTGTAACTCTATAAATATCGATCCTAGGGTAAAAACTATAATCACCAAACTTATGGGGAATTGCATTTCCCACAACTTTTGATATGATCATTTTCACTCTAAGGTTGAAATTAAGCGAGTTATTCGAAAAACAAAAAATCCCTCTTGAAATCAAGATGGCGGCAAACGAACCAGGGGGTTTTTCCCGAAAATCGAGATTTACACTACCAACAAACCCAATAAAAAAAGAAAATCGAAGCCCGGAATTAATTCCAGGTTAATCGAATTTTAGACCTATCTCGACTGGACTAATTGTACGAAAAACCGAACACGTGCAGAATGTCTCACTGGAAAGATAAACGAATTTAAAACTTCGAAAAAAACGAAGAAAAAGATGCCAAAAGAGAAGTAAAAGAAGCGTTCTCGCTCGAGATCGAGATAGATCAAACGAGAGGAAAAAAGATCGGAGGAAATGATCCAGAAATGGGAACAGCAACTGGATACCCTTCGAACTGCAGTACTGAACTATTGGTAAGAGAACGATAGGACGAATGTCACTCCCGAACTCAGGAATAATCTTCAAAATATGTAATTACTCTAGTAGCAGATTCTAAACATCATAAAGGTAAGTCAAAGTGCGGCGTGACCATTGCAACACACAAGGGTGCCACTAGTTACTTTTAAAAAGTCCCTAGGTTCTGGAACGTTGTGAATTTTGGTATGACAAGCATTACTACGGTTAATTATCTTCGAACGAGCCGCTTCCTATAATCACGATCGACAATTATACTTGCCGTACAATTATAAATTCCGTTTGGTGAGATCGTGTGAAATTGGCATATAAGGAGTTCCGATGACATGATTCGTGCAAAACACCGATAAGAGGATACCTTTCCATTCCTTCTGGAATGTTTTCCTAGCAGCACTTTGAAGGAGACGAGATTTCCGATTATTCGATTCACATTGATTATCGATATGCAACGATCAATCGTAAATTATTCCCAAATACACATGAGGATATCTTATCAAGTGATAACGAATGCGTTATCACGCGCAGCGCATAATGAAAAAGTCCACCTGGTACTTCATTTCTTGTATAACAGTCGCCTTTTGCGCCATTATACTCAAAGCCGATTTCGTCGTTTGTTGGTGATCATTGGTTACTTGAATTATGGCAAGTTACGAGACTATCAACGAGTTTGAGGAAGAGAATTTCTTCAAAGATTTTGAGGTCGATGGAAAAAGATGGTTACTACCATTGACATGGGCTCAACATGGCGAAGCTTTCCGCGATTATAAAGTGAGACCGGATGACGTGTGGATAGTGACGCAGCCACGATCAGGTAAAATACCAAAAACATTTTTTGCATATAGCGAAGCTTTGTCATTGACTGATACTAAATTTTTCCGTATATTTTTTTGTCTACGTTTATCGTTTGCAATACTGCTATGTAACAGATACTTACGAATGTGTGCTATCATAAACATATAATTGAAAAGTAATTATCACAAATTTAATTATCCGCTGATTTACAATTTTAAAAATGATAAATGAATAGCGAATGAAAGTAGAATAAAAATTTGAAAAGTGACTCAATAAAAATTGAATTTAGAAGCCCTTGAATTTGGGTTTGAAGTCACATTATATGGAGATTAGGGTAAGTCGAATGGTCACACAGAATAACACAATGAAATAATAGAAAAGGTGGAGATGAATAGTGGAATATGGTAGGGCATGTAATAAGGGGGAATACCTCGTGAAATGGAGTCTATGATAAAACATAATCTTATAAGAAGAAAATATATGTCTAGGCACGACATTCACTCAAGAACTCGTATGGTTACTCGCTAACAATTTGGATTTTGAGACTGCAAAGAAGTTTCACTTAGCAGACAGATCTCCCGAGTTTTCGTAAGTTGGGTCATCCGCAAATAACGAATACAATTTACACGGTGCATGTTTATAAATAAGAGAATAATGAATGAAGTGCATTGTTTAAGGGTGAGTTTGTTCCCTGTTATATGGCAACACTGTCGGCTTTTACGACCAAGTCGCGAAGATCCTAAAGTTTTGGAAGCCGTTCCGGTCGACACGAGCAAGCACTCTTACGAGGTCTACGAGGAGATGACGTCTCCGAGAATCTTGAAAACACATCTCGCCTTATCGGTGCACAAAAATATTTTAGATTCCGGATGCAAGGTATACAATTACGCGTTTATATTTTCAAGGATCACAACAAACGATTGAATTTCACAATACTTAACGATTTCAGATAGTTTACGTTGCTCGGAATCCTAAAGATACATTAGTCTCGCTGGCACGTTTCCTTACTAGCGGACTCATTCCCGTATACCCATACGGGTTGCAGAAGTGTATGGAGGATTACATTGCCAATGGTGAAACGAAATCATACATCTTTTAATGAAAACTATTTCATTAAAAAAAATAGAATTCTCGATTATTTTATGGTTTCGACGTTCACATTGCAGTGACGAAACATTGCAATATTTCTAAAATCATTGTCCTACCTCTGATTACTCAAACATTTTTTCACTTCTAGCCGTGGGTGTGTACGCTGGGTCTGTCAGGTTGTTGCTTAAAAATATTGGGGTAAATAGATATTAATGAAAATTTGCCTGATCGTTATGATAGATTTTCTGAATATACTGGCAAAAGGAGAACGCAGGTTTATTGCACTCGTTTATTAAATATTACATTTTTAAGTTTACTTCAATCTCCATTTGGTCGCATTGGTTGTACGGGGCAACATCCTTACTATTTCAGTTTCACGCCTATACCTTCCGCATTTATGAAGAAAGTGTCCCAAAAAACGAGTATGTGGGCAGGACAGTATACAGAACCGTATCTAATTAAAGTATCGATCTACTTAATAAAAATGTATGAAAGATGCGCGACCGGTTTACGAAAAAGTGAGGCTTGTTGAGAAGTATGTATTAAAATGTGGCAACGTCGAAACTATGGGAATAGCAGAACCAATCGAGAACTTAGCGCGGCAATTTAAAAAACGTTAAAGTCAAATGCGACTAATAGATTAGTAAAAGAGACGAAAACCCAGCACTATTTAGCGTAGAATATGAATTTTTGACTGAAGCTGGATGGTTGCATACTGAAAGTAACCCCAATAAAATGTTGCCACTTAACTCACCCCAACTCTAAGAAATAGGGGTTGAAAACTTAAAAATCGCCGTATCTCGATAATTAATAGCCCGATCAAAAAATGTTTCAAACCAGTCTCATGGTTTTTGTGCCGCTATTTTTAAAGATAGGGGATTGCACGTCGGACAACTTTATACGCATTTTATTATTCCAAAACTTTTGTTCGAAACCTTTTTCGATCGGGCTATCAATTAGTTGAGGGAGTTGAGGGTCAACACTTTATTCAGTATGCAACCATCTTCAGTAAAAAATGCATATTCTACGCTAAAAAGTGCTGGGTTTTCGTCTCTTTTACTGAACTAATGGGCTTATTCATTTATTTATTATGATGTATTTCCTTTTTTCTAACTTCGCTGAGCACAGTACGATGCTTGTGGACACGAGCACTGACAAATCGTATTTTCCATTGGAAACTTTGCAAGGCACTAATCTTTTTTAAAAAATCATTTGTTGCCTCCTTTTGCTCTAACATAACCACTGAAAACGCCGACCGGTATGAAAAGCGCGTAACACAGCTGCGACCTGTAACAGTCACTGCAGTCAACCTAACACCGTTGAATATCGACAGAACCGTGCGACGTTTCCAAAGCTCGTGTCTAGTTTAATAGGATTTTTAAACACCGACATTTAATTTTATGATAATCCGAACTTCTTGAAAATACCAAATACGTAAATAATAATTACGATTATCTGCCGTATATTTGAACATTTCCGTGATATTCACAATCAGTTGAACACGTCATTAATATTTTGCTACAATAAGTTGGTACTGGTGACATCACATAATGGATCAGCATACGAACTTCGTTTCTTCTCCCACCCTTCATAAATGATTTAGCAACAACCTTAAAGGAGCAGTCAACATTTTAAATGTCCCATTTTTCCGCATTTATTACTATACTTCTATTTTCATTAAAAACGGTTTTGAACTTCTGACTTTGGCAATTTCTGGGCCATATAGTCAAAGATACCCTTTGACAAGTAACCCTGAATATCGTAGATTTTTTTGAAGCCTTAGAAAACTTTAAACCCATCTGTTTCCTAAACGACCCAGTTCACACCGTATCAGTACATTTCCCCGAAAACACTTCCCCGAATGACACTTCCCCGAATGACATTTCCCCGAAAACACTTCCCCGAAAACATTTCCCCGAATCGACATTTCCCCGAATGACACTTCCCCGAACGGCACTTCCCCGAAAAACAGTTCCCCGAATCGACATTTCCCCGAATGACACTTCCCCGAACGGCACTTTTCCGAAAAACAGTTCCCCGAATCGACATTTCCCCGAACGGCACTTCCCCGAAAAACAGTTCCCCGAATCGACACTTCCCCGAAAAACAGTTCCCCGAATCGACATTTCCCCGAATGACACTTCTCCGAACGGCACTTTCCCGAAAAACAGTTTGTTTGGGTCTGTTTGGGTTCCACGGACCCCACTATTCCAAGCACATCCGAGGTGCCCTGCGCCCACACCAGTGTTCCACGCACTCCACTATTCCCCACGCATATCCCAGGTGCCCTGCGCTCACACCCATTTACGCATTTACTCATTTTGACCCAATTTGACTTTGACTTTAAATAAATAACTTTTTCACTCATTTTTTCTTGTCATCTTATTTACCCTTCGATTAATAATTTTTACCCATTTTGACATTGACTTAAAATAAATAACTTTTTCACTCATTTTCGGGGAAGTGTCGTCCGTGGAAGTGTTCATTCGGGAAAATGTCATTCGGTGAAATGTTTTTCGAGGAAGTGTCATTCGGGGAAGTGTCGATTCGGGGAACTGTTTTTCGGGAAAGTGCCGTTCGGGGAAGTGTCATTCGGGGAAATGTCGATTCGGGGAAATGTTTTCGGGGAAGTGTTTTCGGGGAAATGTCATTCGGAGAAGTGTCATTCGGGGAAATGTTTTCGGGGAAAAGTATGAGTACCAGTTCACACACCATGTCGCGAAAAATGTAGTGTACACACGAAGGGTTAATGTGTGACGACGATGTTTAAAATATGTGATTTACCGTCGTGCACTTTTGTGTAGAATCGAAAAGTAATGATATTCCAATTAATGACACGCTACAAAGACAAACCAAGTTAATGATGAGAACATGTGAATTAGACTTACAGTGATCATTGTAAGGGGTCTTCTCACTTTAGACGCTAAAAAAGACTATTTTCGTCAATTTTTTTGATAGGTTTATATTGTAGTTATTAAAATAAAAATTGTTACACTTAATGAATACACTTTCGAAATACATTTTAAATAAAATTTCATGCACTTATGTAACCCAAACAAACTTTAAACGCGTTTTTGTCGAAACATCGTTTTTTGGCGGCTTGTTGATAAAATCTTCGAAACTACTGAACCTAACCTTATGAAATTCGAACCACATATTCTTTACAACTATACACTGAGAAAAAGAAATCGTGAATGTGCAAAATGAATTTTGTTGTCTCGAAATTTTGTTGTTTTAACAGTAGCTCAGACATGCTGAATAAGCTACAGTTCACACCACTAAAATTATCAGTTAGATTAACAAAGCGTTTGTTATGCCAATGAAAAATCAAGTTGAACGTATTTAAAGATCCCTTTGTTAAACCAACTGAATTTTGGTTAGATGAACGAATTTTTTTTTCAGTCTAGCTATAGCGCATATCAAGGATTAAAAAAATGTTCATATATACTATTTTTTGCCAAAAACAGTGAAACAACATGTTTTTTTTTGTTTTTTTTTTTCGAAAAATGTCCGCCATTTTGATGATCCATCTCTTTTTTCTGATGATCCATCTCTTTTTTCTTTTTTTCCATTTTCTTTTTTAACTACCACTTTCGTCTATAAATAGTGACTGAAATAAATAAATACATTTTTTTAAATGTATTTCGCAAGTGTATTTATTAAGTGTAACAACTTTTATATCAATATCTACAATATAAACCTACTTTAAAAAATCATGAAAATATCCTTTTTAGCATCTAGAGTGAGAAGACCCCTTGAGTGATACTTTTCATTTTTATTCGTCCGCTGTCGTGGCGCAACAGATCCGTGGGCATGTTCGTCAAAGATTAATAATATAATCCTCTCACGGTACTTTTATAGCCGCGGCAATAAGTTCTAGAATATTCGACGTACGTCACGTCAGAAATTCAAGAACGTTCGAAAATCTATACCTACATTACCTCATCCGCAAGATTGCTTGCAATACGAAAAAAATCGTTACAACGTAAATGACGACCTAACGCAATTAGATAATTAGCATTTTATTAAATTACAGAAAGCTAGTTATTTATAAACGTGAAGTAACGTTTTGTGTCTATTTATAGTCCTACCTTACGCTCCCTACTGGGAGCACATCAAGGAAGCCTGGGCCCTTCGCCATCATCCGAATCTCTTGTTCCTCTTTTACGAAGATCTGAGAAACGTACGTTCACACACTCATCGCGATGGACGAACCATTTGAGAGTTCAAAAAACGAGATACTTTTTTTCTACTTTAGGATCTGCCGGGCTCGATAATGAAAGTGGCCAAATTCTTGGGCAAGAGTTACAGTGAGGAGCAAGTTGCGCAACTCGACGCGCATTTGCACATTGATACGTTTCGCAAGAATCCAATGGTCAACGAATTACCCGGCTTTGAGAAGCACACCTCGACGTTTATCGGCAAAGGTCGAGTGGGCGGATGGCACGAGATTGTAACACCGGAATTCGAAGCGAAGATCGATCGATGGATTGAGGATAACATTAAAGGCACTGATATCGTATTTCCGGTTCTACAAAAGTAATTGGTCATGCAAAAAATCGATACCGACGAAACCCGTAAATCAACAACTGATCAGTGGGGGGGGGGGGGGGGGTCAAACGTAGCAAATTTTAATTAAGAGCTCGTATCTTTGAAACCGATGGTTCTATAAAAATGATTATTAGCCCATGTTGAAGGAAATTTATCTCGCTACAATTAAGAAAAAACATGTACTAATCGTAAATAGACAATTAACAGCGCCGCTTAAAAAATCCGGTGTTACTTTTAAGCCCGGTTTTGGGACTAGTTGTAACATGGCTGGGGCAGGTTGTGACAGGAGGAGCATGATTTAACAGCATTAAATACGTCTAGTTTACAATCGATTTAAACTAATAAATATTTTTCTAAATTCTTCATTTAACTTAAGTATTAATTATTTAGACACATCAGTCACATTTTCAACTTCTATGTTCTCTGCTAAAACACCTTTTTTCAGTTTCTTCACGAATTTAAAATGAGTGACGTGGGAAATGTATTCACGAACAACTGATCTGTATTTACGGTTTTTTTCCAAAACTTCTTTTGCAGCCAACTCATATAGCTCTTTCGAAGTGGTGCCTCTTTCAGTACGTCTTTTATGAGTCCTCATACTGCAACATAGAAGTTGTTTATAAGATAGTAAAGTAACCGATGCCCGTACGGTATAGAAAAACATCGTATTAACAACCTTCGTGTACTGAGGTTGTTACTATACTACCTTAGTGTACTAAGGTTGTTACTATACAACCCCTTAGTGTACTAAGGTTGGTACTATACGATATTTTTGTAATGTTACCATACGTAATGTTACTATACGATGTTATTGTGATAACGCATGTTATTGTAATGTTACTATGTTGTAATGTCAATATACGATGTTATTGTAATAACGCATAGTTACTATACGATGTTATTGTGATAACGCATAGAAACCGAGTAGGTATGCGCACGAAATGTGAGGCAATTAAGAGGTAAAAACGCAGGAGAATTTTCAAAAAAAAAAATTCTTAAATTGGTTTACGAGATGCTTTGAACCATCTATCAATAAGGGGGAAAAAGTTTGGTAATTGTGAAACAAATGTTCACAGGCCCGTGTGCGAGACGTCGACCGTGTTTCTCGGAACACAATTTTTCCAAATAGCACGCAGCATAACTCCAACAATTTTAATTCGTTTCACTCCGAATTTTGAACACATTTTCAAAATAACATGCCAAAGAGAACGGGATTTTTCATGACTTTATTATAACATTAGTTATTAACGAATGATTGTCCTTTGTTTGTCGAAAATTGAGTTTTTAGTTTGAATGCTTGCCAATTATACAAATATTCATATTTTCAAAATCCCCTACGTATTTCTTCAGCTATACTCATGTAAACTAATAGGTTATATTCTTTTTTCTGAATTCAAATTTGCGTCATTTGTACTGCGTGCCGCAGAGCGTCTCAAATTCAATATGCTTCGCGAAAATGGCTCAAGCGTCGCCATTTTGTATAATTTTTTAATAAACATTTTTTTTGGTCACTTGAAGACACGACTAATAACATCCTTGAATATTAGTATACTCTCACGTGTCCTTCCAACAAAAAAAAAATCGCGAAAAATCACTTGATTTTAGACGTTTACAGTGGTGTAAGCCCTTAAAATGAAACTACAATGGCTCGGTACGCCACTATACTACTGTGTATGAAGCTGTCTTTCTATGCGTTATTTTTTTAAAGCTAAAACCAAGAAACCTGGCTGCCATCGCTGCGGGGCAACGAGTATTAACGAGTTATTTTACCCCGTCAGTTTGTTACTTTTAGTCCCATGCCTCCATATTTCACATTTGTATTTTTGGGTAATTATGCAGTTTGGTGCCTTATCCGAAAAACGACGGGAAATTTTTTTTTTCGGTTGTTTATTCCATCATAACAAATGATATTTCGTCGGGGGAGGCTGACATTTCCCATAAACTCCATAAGTTATGGGGTTTTGAAGTTTGAGATTTTTAATTTTCTTTTTTTTTTGTTGGGAATGCGTTTGCGTGTGCATGTGTGTATATGTGTGTTTAGTAAACAGTCGAAATACGTTCAAAATTTTGGTGGTCCTGATAAGGACCGATTTAAATCTTGAAAAATACTGATATAGTTGACAGTCTTGAAAAAGACTCATATCAGTGTCGAAAGTCACAGCTCCTTTAGGGTTCCGATGAGTACATTCGACGATTTCCAGACTCATTTTCAAAATAACACATACACACACACACACACAAACGCTATTGGTAGAACAATTATGGAAAAGAGACTTTTTTTCTTTTAAAAATCTCTTTCCAGTATCTTGGGGGGGCTCCGCCCCCTCCGCCCCCGCAGGGGCGCTGCCCCTTGACCCCGTCGGGGGGGTTTCACCCCCCCCCAACCCCCCAGAGGGTGCGTTGGATAGTGGATTTGAGTTGAAAGTCGTTCCAGAGCCGACACACACTGCCAAAATGCATGAAAATGCCCTATTCCATCATGTGTTTTCTCAAACTTGAAAACCCCATAACTCATGGTAATTATGGAAAATGTCAGCCTCCCCCCACGAAATATCATTAGTTAGGACTAATAGAGGCAGTTTGTGGCGAAAAAAAAATTTCCCGCCGTTTTTCGGAAAAGGCGCCAAACTGCATAATTACCAAAATATCAACATTGTTTAATAACTTTAATTAAACCATAAATAAAAACATTGCGATAGTCAAAAAGTTCGTTTGCCTGGTAAAATGGGCCGCAGTGACGTAACTTCTCCGTGCGGCCCCTGAGCGAGGACTAGCCGTTGTGTGCGCGTCCGCTACTACTCAAAGAGTTGGAAAACTTAATATGTAGTTACTATATAATGTTTATAGTGCGGCGGCAACTCGCTTTCACTTCTTACCCCTGTTACTTGTAGCCCCTATCTCCCCTATTTTAAACTAGACCTGATTCCTCATATTTTGTTCTCCAATTGCCATGAAGGTGTATACTAGTATTATAAAAAAGGTCAGGCAGGGGCGTCGATTGAATAAGATAGAAGGATACAATTATGTCACCGTCATCGCAAATCAAAACTTCGCAATGGAATTTGGAAAACGTGATAAGCCATAATATCAAATGCACGGATCGAAAGTTTGATGTGGGCAGGAAGTTTTTCCGATCCAATCATATTAACATTGTGTTTCGTTCTAGCAGACTCTGCGGTAATTAGTACGAACAATTTTCCTCACTGGACGTAAACTTACAAACTCATTTTAAGGCCTTAGGCCACTCTAGAGGCCGAAAAAATAGGCTTTTTGGGGATTTTTTTTCTCAGAAAAACTACAAACAAATTGAGATTACAAAAAAGGGTGTTTATCATACACATCAGTAACTGTAGACAATAATTTTTTTGAAGCGATTCGTTTCAAAATGGCGGATGTGAACCGTTTATCTCAAAACAGCATTTTTTAAGTTGGCCGGAACATAACTCAGACAATTTTCAACCGATTCACTTGAAATGTTGAATATATCTTGAAAAATACATTGTCCATGGAAGTACGTAGTTTTTTTTTATATCGCATAGTTCATTTGTTATTAACAATTATCTGACGATTTTTTAGGCAAATTTTTGGAAAGTGAAAAATTATCGTCAGATAATTGTTAATAACAAATGGACTATGCAATATAAAAAAAATCCTACGTACTTCCATAGACAATGTATTTTTCAAGATATATTCAACATTCCAAGTGAATCGGTTGAAAATTGTCTGGGTTATGTTTCCGGCAAACTTAAAAAATGCAGTTTTGAGATGAACGCTGCACAGCGGCCATTTTGAAATTAATCGCTTAAAAAAAGTTATTGTATACAGTATACAGTACAAAATAAATCGAGATTACAAAAAAGGGTGTTTATCACACATATCAGTGATAAACACCCTTTTTTGTAATCTCGATGTATTTTGTAGTTTTTCTGAAAAAAATCCCGAAAAAGACTATTTTTCCCGCTTCTAGAGTGGCCTAACCCCTTAAGCGATTTGTTTCTTTTGCTCTGCAGTGGCAGTAAAAATGCTATGGATAGCACTGAAGCGCTAATAAATTTGTGTTGCACCAAATCCCGTGGAATCGGAGTTATTTTTGTCACGAGCAGAATGAGTTGCCATGAGCTATTCTCCACGAATAAGCAGTGGGGTAAAAAATGAGATTTTCCGTGAACGTATGATTGTGCAGCAACGCATTGAGGAAAGGTATTTACAAACGCTAATGGCAGAGGATAGGAAAGTACAACTGACTAGAGTTCATTGGCAGGGCAATCGTAATATGGTTACTGACTAGAGTTCATTGGCAGGGCAATCATAATATGGTTACTGACTAGAGTTCATTTCCAGAGCAATCATAATATAGTTACTGACTAGAGTTCATTGGCAGGGCAATCATGATATGGTTACTGACCAGATTTCATTGGCCGGGCAATTATAATATGGTCAACAAGCTGTCAAATGGTCAAATAGCTGTCAAATCGTTTGACTATACTGCTCTTTACCTTAGGCGTTCGCGATACCCACAAAAACTGCATTTTCTCAATCCAATGCCATGCATACCGCATCAATTCCAAGCGTTATTTAGTCTGCTGACGATTCAGCTCATTTTTTGGCACCGGTCCTTCAACGTTTTTCAGCTGAACAATATGGCGTACGTAAAAAATCGAGCGCGATCTCTACAATCTAAACTTCCGGCGAAGAATCTTCGACCTCCTAGCTCGGGGATGAAAATTCTCGAGTTCCTTGTTCCCCGGGAATAAAAAAAAACGTTTTACTATCGAGGCAAAGTTCCGAGGGTCGCCTGACCAAAGCTCAACTGTGAGTATATTCGTGCTATAACTTAATATGGCATATATACGTCCCCCTGGGGGGTCATTTTCTCTCGAGTACATTTTGGCAGGGTCCATCGCGGATTCTCTCCCCATCACGGTCGCCATGTGTGTGTCCGGTTTGCGTTAAGGGTGTATACGAAACGTACCGAGTCTCCACGTTGGTATGGAGCATTTTAGTGCGGATTACGTGGTTTATAGTCCACCCTCTTTCCTCTCGCTATTTATCTCATTCTCCTACCCGAGGTCTCCTCTCCCTTTTATCATTCCATCTCCATTTTTATCTTCCGTGCTCGGTGATGCTTGTACCACAGAAGCTTCGCCCGTTTCCCCCCCCCCCTCCTATTTCCCTTAACCCACTGGTATACGCTTACCTTCTCTGGTACGTCGTGTAATAGTGCTCCACATAGATATCCTTCGGCCTCGAACGTTTTATGGAACCGAGGTACACCGTATATATATATGTATTCGTCCGAATTTTACCATCATCCCAAAAACCTCTTCTATTCTTTTCGCGGATCAGTCTTACCGTCATTTTTCGTCTTTGCACAGGACCCTGTCTCGTTACGTACTGTCTGTTTCCACTTGTTTCCACCTCCAGAAGCTTTACCCAGCTAGGTTTCTTCGTTACGTGAAAAAACGCGGATTCTCTTTGCCCGGTTTTATTGACGAAGCTTCTGATGAACGAAGAGAGAAAAGGAGACACGGAGAGCGAAAAGTGGAAAATTCCGTGTGTCGCTTTGCCAGGGAGAAAGAATTCGTTCGATGGCCAATAAGATAGAATCTAGGGGATGAAAATAAAAAATTGTCATCATTTTATCAGCATCGTTATCATCGTTACTATTCTTATCTTTAGTAGTAAGGTGTATTAAAATTCGCAGCTCGCAAATTACAGATGACTTTTATGCTTCCCAAGGTGTGTATATCCGTATCTTTTTCTTTGTTCATTCACGCTCGTTCGTAATATATTTATCGTCGGACACAGTTTCCCCTTGATTCTAGTGATGCTGTTCGCGTACTACCTCACTCCATCTTTCTCGGCTACTTTTGCAGCTCCCTTTTTCGTTATCTCGCTTCGTCCTTCTATCGCTCAAACTCTCAACGAAAGATATAAAAATTTAATTCCTCCAGGAGTAGAATGACGTGCCGGCAGGACGCCGCGGGCTCCTTTACACAGCTTCGATCTTCCTTCCTCCACCCTCCTCATCCTCTTTTTCTATTTTCCATCCTTGTCTTAAATCCTCCTGGCGACCCTCGCGAAGATTCTTTATTTTCGCCCTCTCTCTCTCTCTCTCTCTCTCTCTCTCTCTCTCTCTCTCTCTTGCTCCCGCTCTTTCTTTGCGCTCGACTCCGCCACCTTTTTATTTCCTCCCCTATCTCGTGTCCGGTCGACCTTTCTCGTTCTTCGGCGCGAAGTCTCGGCTGCTCTCTCTCTCTATATCTCACCCTCTTTTAAAATCCCTCGTGGCTGCTTCACTCTTTTGCCTCCTTTCTCGCCGCACGCTCCTCCTCTTTCGCGGGCCTCTGTGTACGCCGAACTCTTCTTACACAAGCGGGGCAAACTCCTGGGATACTTTTTTCTCTCTGCCTGTGAAGCTCTCGTCCTCTCTCGCTCTGCACTTCATCTCCCTGAAAGATTCTCGCTGCCGCGCGCCGGGGGCGCGGAGACGAAGAGCTACGCGTCTTACGGGGGAAAAAAACTTGGCGACTTTTACGGCCAAGTTTTTACAGCCGATTGCGACAAAATATTCCGTTGGCATTGTCGTTTTTGTTTTGTTTCGGTGAGCTTGGAATTTGTATTTTTCGCCAAATTTAAGCGGATGTGCCGGTGGAAAATGGCTGCGTTGAATCAATGACCCTGAAGACGTAGGCGTAGTTTGTAGGGTAGCTTCGTCATGTCCGTCTGTCACAGGCTCAAAGTTATTACAGTTTTCAACGGATAGAACAGTTGTGTTCAAGATGACTTAGACAAATAAGACGACACGCTCTTAATATATTTTGGCACATACGTAATCAGCGGTTCGTCTACCTGTACTATAGCTCATTACTTATGTTCCACCCTAAATATTCAAATATTCGCGTTTTATGGCCGGCCAATAAGTGTTGCTAGCAGTGCAATTTAGTGTAGCCGTCAGTGAACGCAAGCTTTTATGTAGTGAATATTTGCGTGATTTTTAAATGCAAAAAAAATTGACCACGTTATTATCTGGTGTTAAAAATACCCGTCGAGTAAGATTTTCTCCAGTTGAACTAATTTATTCGAAACTCAGAGTCATTGTACTTAACAAATACTGCATAACGGATATTCTAACTGCAACGCTTTTGTCACGACAAATAAACAAAATCTGCATTCACTTATGGGTAAGTTGACATACCAGACGTCGCTGGAAGACGACACACTATGTCATCAGATATGGACAACCGAATTATCGCTTGATAACTTTATGGAAACATAAGAGTACTATCGCGATAACTTTGTTGCACGATATTTGAAGCCTCGTTAATAATTGATCAAATATCAAAAGCGGGTATCTTCCTCTTCACTCCGCCTGTGCGATTGGAGTATCATGATTGGTGGGTTACTAAATGAAACCAAAATTAGTATGTAACACAAGATTGTGAAAAAAGTATACATATTAACAATGACGATATATTAGTTGAACATTGATGCTTCAAATAATTGCACCAACCAATAACTACCTAACCGTACGTCATGCGTGTTCTCGCACTTGGCCGATTTATTTCATGCCCAAGACCATCAGTATAATCGGTTAGGCCACAGTAACGGGTATAGCATCATGTGCGAATTTAACAATTTTTTTCGTATGAAAAAGTGATTCACTCATAAAATTAATTAAACATCTACTTAGTATAAATATCAAGCTGTTAGAATTTTTTTTTCGATGTTTAAATACGAAAAAGAATTGTTTAATTCGCACATGATTTTAAACCCGTTACTGTGGCCTGACGCCATAACGCACAATTTACACACAGGATGTTGTGCCTACGACGAAAAATTGCAGGATCCAAACATTATTTTAAAATAATCTTTGGATCCTGTAATCTATCTAATTTTACTCAAATACTCCAGGTACGTGAATTTTCCTTACAAAATATTATCCCGCCACGAATGAGGTGTACGGAGTTTCCCTAATAGTATCAACGTCTCCAGGTTTAACATACCGAAGGTAGGTATCAGCTTGGCAGCAGATACGGATCGAGATCACGTTCATTCACGACTTGGCGCTGGCTCATTACAGAGGCCGCGCAGTGACTGTTGATGAAATCCACAGTAAGAGTTCGTTCGCCCCGTCCTTTCTCCCGTCCAGCTCTTTAAAAAGCATACATTGAAGGAAGTCGTCGGTACGGACAAGTATAAACAGGGGCTGCTGCTCGAAGTACATAGAGAAAAAGAGAGAGAGAGAGAGAGAGAGAGAGAGAGAGAGAGAGAGAGAAAGCCAAAGATATAGACGGCTTAGTCTCTTCGTCGTGAAGGAGGCGCGCAAGTTCGCCGACGGCCCAGCAGCAGCAGCAGCTCTCCTTTGTTCGTAACCCTATCGATTTGTGTAATCTGTTCTTGGCCCCGGGTTTCCCCTCGACCAGTGACGTCACTGGGCCATACATCAAACCGTTATCAGTTCGCCGGGCTGCCTCTCTCCGCGCGTACTCCCAGAGAGGGTGAAGGGAGGAAGAGAAGAAGCGGGAGCAGAGAAAGACGAAGGAAGAATCGAGGTACCTACGAGCGAGAAGGAAGAAAAGCACGAGAGAGACCACGAGGCAACTTTGCAGGGAAAAAGGAAGCGAGCTTTTGCCGCTTCGGCAGGGGCGAGGGGGGGGGGGGGGGGGCAGAGCGAGCTGAAGTAAGGAGAGCCTCAAGAGAGAGGGAAAAATCAGATCGAAAGAGAGATCACGAGTAAGAGGGAGACAGCGGCGAAACGTTGAGGGAAGAAGGTTTTCTTTAACCTCAGCGTAAATTGGATTGTACGAGAGATTTTGATTTATGCCATCGCCCTGCGGTAACAGTATATGGGTGTAGAGAGAGAATGAGAGTTAGGGAGAGAGAAAATGCGGGGTTGGAGGACATACAGAGCAGTGGCAGGAACTCCAATGAGCTTGTAGGAAGGTACTAAGAAAATAGGAAAAGCAGCTAGCAGAGGTATTCCGCCATTTTGATCAGAGTCTCCGTCATCTCGGACGTTAACAACGAACCTTCACTGGGTATTAGCATATCGATCAATGAGATTCAATAGTATATGAACATGAAGGCAACATTCAGATCAAGCTGGTTCTTTGATCGCAATATCTTCGAACCAGCTCAATGGCTTCCCAAAAGGTAGAGATTCATTCTGAATGACACATCGGTAAGAGAAGTCAAGACACCTTGTTTGACAAATCTCCTGTTCCCATAGACATGACTTTCTCACCCGGACCGGTATGCAGGATTTCCTTGCGATCCAGATAGGAGTTTGCTGCCAATGTAGACCCGCGCCAAATGATCATCAAACCCAAGGAAAATCTCCGGAGGATCGAAACGTACTTTCTTCAACGTTTTATTTTCCACTTCTCGTATGCCTTGACCGTATTCCCGGTGTAGGATACTGCGTTAACTAGAAATCGCGCTCTACGGTAGTGATACGAATCAGCTGTATACAGTCGAATTGCTTGGTAATCTTGCACGCACGTACATGGCGGCTCACATCCATGCCTACCAACACTGTCTCTCATATTCTCTGGTACATAGCCTGCGGGCGTGCGAGGACAAGATGGAGGCTGCTCCGTTCCCGTGAAACGCGAAGACAAGAGTCAAGACCCTCTCCAGTCTCTAACCGGGAGGAAAAGCGAGGGAGCGTCTTCCACACTGAAATATCTGGAAAATAGCTATCACTGCATACACATAACCCTCTCAGCCCGACAGAGAGAGAGAGAGAGAGAGAGTCTCAAGCCGTAGAGGATACATCGCTGAGCTACGGAAGATCGTACGGAGGGAGAAAGGGAGCAAAAGGCCCTACCGAGCCAAGGGGAAACGACGAAGGTAGTCTGGAGTGAAGGAAGGGAGAAATTGCTCCCTTATCTCTGCGCTTTTGCGAGGATACGATGGAAGGAGAACGGTGGCGCGGAAGGGGTTGAACACGACGGGTTGCCTGGCAACGACGAGAGGGGGTGCACCGAAGCAGTATAGATCGCTATCCTCTCCACCCTCTTCTGGAACTGCCGCACCCTCTCCGTCGCCTTCACCCAGTAGCGTATATAAGAATACATATATACCCACACACACACACATACATATGCGGGTGTTGCAGGGAGGTTTTGTGTGCCGAACCCCCTGGCTTGATTTGGGCCGTGCGCGAGCGCGCCTCTCGCGAACTTGGAACGGGCAAGATGGCTTTATTACCCTCGCGCGAGCATAGACCCGGAGGAGACTCTTCTATCGTCGCTTTCCCCGGCCCTTGCCATCCCCATCTATGGCGCAGGGGTCGCCTGACGCGAGGCAACCCAACATTCGGCGTTGTATGCAGACTCCACCACACGGTACAGCTCTAGATTTTGGGATGACCCTCTCTCTCTCTCTTTCTCTGTCTCTGCTTAACCGGAGTCAAGGAACGGCAGCAGTTTCTCTTGATGAACAAGAGGTCGAGCGGGATGTTTGTGGTATATGCCAAGCGCAGCCTCTGGATTCCGTATAATAAAGCACACACAGGAGCTGCAGCTTGTCGCCGTAGGAAATGACTTGGGCGTTGCTGCCGGTTTCACTCCCTATGTGTTGGCCACAACTTAGTATCCAATGCTAGGGAAACCGGAGAATCCTCGTGTTCCGAGTTTACCTATCGGACCCACCATGCCTCTCTCTTCCTCACTCTGTCTGTCTGACCATCTCTCTCTCTCTTTCTCTGTCTCGCTCTCTGTACACGAGGCCTGGAAATACACCTTGGGATTTATCGTCTCGCTAATATTGCGCGCGGAGCACACAGATACGTGTGATCCACCGTGGGCGACGTGTAAACACCGTATACAAGACGCGCTTGTTCCATCTCGAGATCGCAATATTTCGGGTGATCAAGAATATGAAACTTTGTATGGAGCATGGGATTAGAGTGTCGTACTCTGGGATTCGGTGTACGTATCTATTATCGGTGGATAAAGCGCTTCGGGAAGTCGTGGTAACTCGGGAGTAGCGAATAACGTATTGCAAATGAATCCTTGATGGGAATGCAAATGCACCTGGGGAGATCACTGTGCTTGAAACTTGATTGAAACTCGATGGAAACTATCAGGAATATTCGGGGCGAAAGGGTATGGGTTCTAGTAAAGTCAACTGCACTGCAAACACAAGGCGTGTTTGACGTGTGTTCAATGTTTGTAGAAATACAACATAAAGTCTAAACACGCGTTGCCATGTTGATTCTACACACTTATGCATTTGGTATCACGTAATGCCTTATAATTAAACACGTAATGCGTTAAAATTATACACGTGAGTGTGTAATTTTGACGCATTAGATTATTACTTTCATAAATATCAACATTATCATTAGAATCATACTAATTATCATTAGAATCAACATACAAGAGGCCCATTTACACACATTGGACTAAACAACACACGTTGATAGCAACACACGAGCGAAAATAACACGGGAAAAAGCAACACAGTTTACGTGTGTTAATTGCGAGTTATGGATCCTGCTTTAAAAATCACCTTGGTTACGGTATCACGTCAAACTCATTAGTTGTTTTGACGGCGATTGATTGACAGGTTAACAAAACCACATTTGGTCTTCAATTAATCGGTTAACCCATTCAATTACCCCAATCAGGTTATCGCTTTTTCGGCCCTGTGTTAGGTTATCGTGGGTAACTGAAGACCCGAGGCATTTTAGAACACGTAATTTGCAATAAAAAATGCAAATGATATGTATTGATCTTATCATACTGTAATACGAAAGAAGAGAACTCTTAAAACTGTGAATATATATGGTTAATACAGAGTAATGTATAAGTACTGTAGCTATGTATGTACTGTATAAGATCCATGTATTTTGTATATATGGATATACAAAAAGTAATGTATAAGTACTATATAAGTACTAATAAGTACTATATAAGTACTAATAAGTACTATATAAGTAATGTATAAGTACTGTATAAGATCCATATATTTTTTGACGATAAAAAGCTTTGTCATTGAATTTATTATTCCGATGCATCCCATGTATATATACTGCAAAAATAAGTGTGTTGTTTTTACACGCTTTGAGTGTGTACATAGCTGTAGACCCTTCTTACACGTTTTAACGCGTGTAAGAAAATAACTCACGTGAATGAGTTGTTTGAACGCATCTATTCGTGTTATTTTTAAACGGTTATTTTTTACACACGTTAAAATGTGTAAAAAGTGTCTACAGCCATTACAGACATAAAATGTGTAAAAAAAACACACTTGTTTTTGCGGTGTGGTCCGAGACTCGGACATGCACAACGCTGTTTAACGTCTTATGCCTAGTTGCAACAGCTTATTTTTCGGATTTCACAAATATTCACAAAATGATGATAAATTTCTACAAAAAATAGGTATTCGAAAAAGTGTCATCTGAAGAACGGGCTGTAATTTTTTTGTGTAATAATATTCTGTGATAATCTATGTAAAGGTGGGAAGCACCTTTCGAAAACATCGTTTGCGGTGAGCAATGCCCTTCTGAACCAGGTAATCTAATATTAAAAAATCAAACAGGTTTCGTTGGTATATTAGTTTATCTTATGATTAATCGAAGGAATTTCTGAAATAACAACAACAAAAATGGCTCCGTTAAAAGTGAGTCTTGATTCTTGCGAACAAAACGGGGCATTTTTCATTCACCTAATCGAAAGTATACATCGAAAAAAAGATCCTTCGATCAAATACTATATTTTTACGTCTGGAAAAAGCCATAAAAACTTCGGAAAGATCGAAAATTACTTTTTGATGCTTTGCTCGCCGACTTTGAAAACGTACTTTCGAGAACAAAAGCGCTTACAGTTTAAAGCGACGCTTCGAGCATTCCGACGGGCGTCAACACAACAGCGTATAAGTCTGTGAATTCTGATCCGATCATCTTGAAATTTTCAGGGAACATTTGTAAGATAATATCCTGTCAAAATATGTTGGTTTTGAAACAAGTGATTTTTCAAGTTTTACAACTAAGTTAAGGATGTCTCAAAATCACCGGACAATTTAATTTATTAATACAACGGATTATCCATTTGAGAAGTACAAATATTTTTACTTTAACATAAGGTACAAACATGGAGGTTATGTGTGGAACACAAAATCCGATAAATCCGATAAACATTCATTCTTTTCACGAACTTTTCAATAATGTTTTGGTATAATTGCGGACTAATTTAATTAATGGTGCGTCCAATTGCTTCTTTGGTCTCTGGAATGGTCTGTGGATGCAAAAACTAGGCGTGTTTGACGTGTGTTCAAAGTATGTAGAAGTATAACAATATAAATGCTAGACACGCGTTGCCATGTTGATTCTACATACTTATGCATTTGGTAACAGGTAATACGTTAAAATCGCACAAAGTGTGTAGAATCAACATACAAAACGCATATTTACACACATTGGACTAAACAACACATGTTGATAGCAACGTACGAGCAAAAATAACACGGAAAAAACCAACACAGTTTAAGTGTGTTAAGGGGATATATACACCTAGGAGCCGGAAAAAGGCCATTTTTGTGAATTTTTTCAAGGTAAACTATTTGAAATTTCGTATTGGGATTTTAATTATCTAAAAGTATATACATTCAAAAATGTGTTTAATTTTCTTTATTTAAAAATATCAAAAATATACAAGGATTTTCTATGATCCTTGGAGCGACGTAAAAAAATCTGCGTATACGGTACCCACCGGCGTTTCTTCAAAACTCATCTGAAAAAAAAATCAAAAAGATTATTAAATTAGATACTATAATCTAGAACTTGTCATCTCTCGATTTTGAAAATATCGATTTATGACAAAATGGCGGACGTTTGAACATAAAGTGATTTTTGGGCCAAAAATTAGTTATTATTTTGCCTATAAAACAAAAACTAAGTAACGGAAAAAAAAATCCTATGACAAGTACTAGATAATGGTGTATAGAATAAACACAAAAAATCTCAAGGCAATCGGTTCATTGGTTTTCCAGAAATTTTGGGTACCGATTTGAGAAACGTGGTTTTGAGAAAAACACGTTTGACAATTTGGGAATGTATAAATCATGAAATTTGTCAACTTACATGGACTCATCGATACCAGGCCCACACTGTAGGTCTTCTACGGTCGACGGAATGTTCATAGCTTCGAAATCCTCGACCTCGACCATCTAGGTGTATATCTCCCCTTAATTGCGAGTTATAGATCATGTGTTTTAAAAATCATCTTGGATACGGCATCACGTGAAACTCATTAGCTGATTTGACATCGATCGATTAACCGGTTAATTGAAGACCATACTTGGTCTCAACTTTTTTGTTTCATTTATAGATCATTTTTGAGATTGTCACGTGGCAGAACCTGAAATTGAAATCTATTTTCCAAAACCTCGATAGCTGCATTGAATCGTTAGCGACGTATTTTTGTTTCGAGGCCATCGCCGACAAGCAAATAGCGACCGTCATCGTGAAGCTGTATGAAACCTAGCCTATGCGAAGACAAAAAAACAGTGACACCTCACATACCACAAAGTAATAAATAAGTACTGTTGAGTTCAATTTAACAAATGCATACATTTTGACGATTAAAAGCTTTTGTTATTCAATTCATTATTCCGACGCATCCCATGTATATACAGGACTGCAAAAATAAGTGTATTGTTTTTACACACCTCGAGTGTGTAAATGGCTGTAGACACTTTTTAAACGTTATAACGTGTGTAAGAAAATAACACACGTAAGTGTGTCGTTCGAACGTATCTATCCGTGTTATTTTTACACCCTTATTTTTCGGTCACGTTAAAACGTGTAAAAAGTGTCTACAGCCAGTTACACACCTAAAGTGTGTAAAAACAACACATTTGTTTTTGCAGTGCAGTTGTCAAAAATGAGTACTCTATGTTCGCCACAAATAATGGCGCGCACTTCAAAATGTCAGGTAATTTTGAGAAACCCTTTAAAACCCCTTAACGCAGAACCCCACCCGCCCATCCACCAGTGTCGGTTAGTGTATCCTGTATATATGTATATATGTATACACTATACACATATAAACGTCGCCAAGCGCGCAGAACGTATATCGATGTTACCCGGTGGATAATACGAAAAGTTATTCGAGCCGACTCGTTTAAAGCGTAAGCATCTTACGTACGTGTACACGGACATACGGATGAACACACCATCGCGCATTTTGGGTACTGGGAGCATAGGGTGAAGCAGGAAGCTGCAGGCATGTTGCGCGCAAAACTTTTACTTCTCCGTTATCGGCGTTACCGAAGGAAACTTTATTATTATAAACACAAGGAAATATCGTGGCGTCATCTGTGTGCACGTGTGTGCGTGGCTCAGGCGCATTACAACTTTAATAACTTGGAGCGCAGGAGGTGGGATTGGTGCTGCGGGTTCGTCCAACCGTCTTCTATAGGTCGCCCATACCAACCTCAACGTCGTGATTTCGCGTACGTACGACCACTCTGCGCAGTCTCTTTTCTCTTACTCCCTCGCACATTAGTGGTCTCGCGGCAAACTTTTCATCTCGCTCTCGTTGCCGAGTCGCGAGAGCGCGGCCAGGCGCCGAGAGTTTGCAAGGCGCAACTTGGCACAACACCGGAGATGGAACCCCAGACGTAATTTCCGGTTTTCGCCAAGGGGACGCGGGAACGGTGGTAGGAGGGTGGGCTGGGCGTTGGTGGAGCACCACCAGCAGGGAAAATGGCAAGATGTTCGCGGGGGAGGGCCTTTGGAGTCCAAACGTTAGCTAGTCGACGTCGCGATACTAAAAGACGATCGCTCACTCCGTAGACTCTTCCTACCGCCATTTTCTCTTGCTCTCTCACTCTCTGTCTTTTGCTACTTGTCTGGTGAAAGATAGCCAAGATATTTCTCATCGAGTTATGAGACAGTGTGCCGCATACTCCTTTCTCTCTCTCTCTCTCTTTCTCTCTCTCTCTCTCTCTCTCTCTCTCTCTCTCTCTCTCTCTCTCTCTCTTTCTTTCTCATACGATTTCCATCCATCCTATAAATCCCGCGAAGCCTTATTATTTTCGGATGGAATTGAAGAGGCTCTCGGCAGATCAACAGAGAACCAGAAAGAGAACGATGTGCGACTTGATGGTGATGATGATGATAATGATGACATACGAGAGAAGCAACATCGAGCCAAATTTCCATCATGAATAATAAGCGAAGATATATATGTAGACATCCGCGATATCGTTACATCGTAAATTGCATCTCACTTGTGTAATGTATACGTATGGGGAGGACAGAGATCGAAGAGATGCCGCGAGTCGCGTCGCTTAGCAAAATTGAAGGGGTGAATCGATTGGGCCCGATCATAGGTATATCCGGAGAGAAAAAAAATGAAAGATGATCGTTGTCAATGCGCAGGTGCAGTCAAGAATTAATGCAGCTGCGATACACTCAAGTGCGTTATACCGATTCGCATCGAGGGTTGCGGGAGCGTTAGATCCGCGCAGGTGTATTTTTGTCGGCATATTCGATGCTCTCGTGTAATGACAGCGTCGTGTCGATCGGAGAGAGGATCGGAATCTGCCATTATATCGGTTGAGCAATCATGAAGATTCGGCTCCGTGTCAATTGCCCGTGCAGAAATAGTCGTAGGGATCCAATTGGATTTCCATACTTGGCCCTACTTCCTGATAGGATTCCAGTGGGTTATATGGCCCATTGGAACCCTATACGAAAACATCACGCGCGTACACTGGATTCTCATCGAAATTCTCTATTGGAATGTACCGATCCAATTCGAATCCTGATGAATTCTCATATTGTCGAACAGAATCCGATGCGATCCGTAATGGATACCATCGTATTCTGTACCTTGACATTTCTATACAAAATTTATATACATGTACACAATGGGTGGAATTGTAAAAAAAAAGTATGAATCCCTTAATAAAGTATATGTTAAAAATGGATTTGAATCACAACACTGACAATCCACTGCAATTATTATTTGTTATTCATTTTAGTACACTATGACATCATATCACCACACACGTATACACTCACGAAGCGTGCAGGTTATGTTTTGACATACCAAGTTTTTTCTCGTGACTTTTCACCCATTTTCGATTCGAACATGGTAAGAATTCTCAAACAGCTTTCAGCGAGGAACAGTGCCGAATCTAATTGGATCCCAATGGGGACTCCCTATGTACGGTGTTCCTAACGAATCCATATCGCGATCCACATTAGCCCTCGTATATGAATTTTTACACGTACACTGCAAAAACTAGGCGTGTTTGACGTGTGTTCAAAGTACGTAGAAGTAACACAACATGAAGGCTAGACACACGCCGCTATGTTGATTCTACACACTAATGCATTTGTTAACACGTAATGCGTTACCATTACACGCCTGCGTAGCTGTCCCCATCAATAACACGCTTATTCGAACACACATAAAGCGTGTAGAATCAACATACAAGACGCATATTTACACATATTGGACTAAACAACACACGTTGATAGCAACACACGAGGACAAATAACACGGGGAAACCAACACAGATTAAATGCGTGAATTGCGAGTTTTTCATCATATGTTTTAAAATCACCTTGGTTACGGCATCACGTGAGACTCATTAGTTGATTTAACATCGATTGATTAATCGGTTAATTGAAGACTACATTTGGTTTTAACTTTTTGTTTCATTTATAGATCATTTTTGAGTTTGTCACGTAGAAGAACCTGAAATTGGAATCTATTTTCCAAAACCTCGAAAGCTGCATTGAATCTTTAGCGACGTATTTTTGTTTCGAGGCGATCATCGACAAGCAAAAAGCGGCCGACATCGTGAAGCTGTATGAGAATCTAGCCTATGCGAAGACAAGAAAAAATTGTGACACCTCACATACTACAGAGTAATATATAAGTACTGTTGAGTTCAGTTTAATAAATGCATACATTTTGACGATTAAAAGCGTTTGTTATCCAATTTATTATTACGACGCATCCCATGTATATACAGTACTGCAAAAACAATTGTGTTGTTTTTACACACTTTGAGTGTGTAAATCGCTGTGGACACTTTTTACACGCTTTGACGTGAGGAAATAGTACACGTAAGTGTGTTGTTTGAACCCATCTATCCGTGTTATTTGTCCACCGTTATTTTTCACAGACGATAAGGGGAGGGTAGGGGTTTCAACGTGAAAAAAAAACACTTTTCTGCTAATTTCTTTCATCTATTGGATAGAGTAAATTTATTGAAACCTTTTGTACATTGTTAAGTGTCATTTCAAGAACATTCCGTGAAATTTGTACGCGAAAATATCCACAAACAAGCCGGTGACAAAGCTTTTCCAAGAACGCCTATGGAAAAACACGATTTGCTGTGTTCACTGTATCTCAGCTACAAATTAACTGAAATCAAGTACCATTCAAATTTAGTCAAAGTATTATCAAATCCTCTCTCCAAGGGTCTTTGACCATTTTTTTTTTCATTTCTAAATTTTTGGTGGTCATGTAAAGTGAAAAGTGCTATTTTTCACGAAAAATTCCGCCATTTTGGGGGTGGAAAAACCCCGTCAATGTAAGAAAAATCTCAAACTAACCGTTGGGGTGAGGTATTTTATATGTAGAAAGTGTGTACCAAGTTTGAAATAAATCGGTCATGTAGTTTTCAAATGGCAGTGAACACGGACTTTGAAAAAGTGGTTTCGAGAAAAACGCGGCACCGGCTTGTTTGTGGATATTTTCGCGTACAAATTTCACGGAATGTTCTTGAAATGACACTTGACAATGTACAAAAGGTTTCAATAAATTTACTCTATCCATATAGATGAAAAAAATTCGCAAAAAAGTGTTTTTTTTACGCTGAAACCCCTAGCCTCCCTAGCCTCTTAAAACGTGTAAAAAGTGTCTACAGCCATACCTAAAGTGTGTGAAAACAACACATTTATTTTTGCAGTGTATGCGTACATGAGCGCGCGCACCTCCATATTCGTCATGTAGGCGAGAGCGTATTTAATGCAATTCCTGTGCGGTGACGGGGGCGCGCTCTGATTCGATTTTCGCGCTCGTCTTCGCGTATTATCAAACACCTCTTCCCGTTGCGTTTCGAAGCATATACAGCCCGAGCCTTGTATTCCGTATCTGGACGAAATGCAAGTGGTCCGCTTGTTGCGCTTTTGCAACGAGCGCAGGAAAATACGCGTGCAATCTGATCC
Source organism: Ophion obscuratus (assembly GCA_964007375.1). Taxonomy (NCBI): domain Eukaryota; kingdom Metazoa; phylum Arthropoda; class Insecta; order Hymenoptera; family Ichneumonidae; genus Ophion; species Ophion obscuratus. The sequence continues at coordinate 22,259,093 of OZ023313.1, forward strand.
TCGCGCTTGTAGAGTCTGCATAGACCATCTTTACCCACTATATATGTAAGTAATCCCATGGGCACCAGTCGGAGTTCGGATTATTATAATTTTCTTGACCGCTTCTATATCCTCTATTCAACTCGGACGGACATTGATAAGGGCATGCTGTAGACGATTTTATACGGAGCTATCGTTAAATAGGGTCGAGACTTTGAACCAGCAGTAAGAGGCAAGTTGAACGTAAAATTAAGTTGAACGACACTAAGTGTGGAGAATCTTTTTTTGGATTATTTCAAGATCGTCTGTGTATGTATGCATATTGAAGTCATTGCAAATAATGGAAATATCAATTCATTTTATTGTCAGCACCTTCAAGATAGAGTGCACAAGAATGTGAAAAAATATCTGTGCAGGGAGCGGGCTGTCAATTTTTCAGTTTTATAATTGAATTCTAGTTTTAATTGAATTTTAGTTTCAATTGAATTTTCGGTTTAATCAAATTTGAGTATTAGTTGAATTTTAGTTTTCATTGAATTTTTATTTCAATTGAATTTTAGTTTAAATTGAATTCTAGTTGTGATTGAATTTTAGTTTTAATTGGATTCCAATTGTAATTAGAAAATTGGCCGGTAAGGATGACTGTATATATCGTAGTGTTCCCATTTTGCTACATACATATTTAGATGAATGTGTGTTTGTTTGGGTATAGTCTTTGTGATGTAGGCAAGCATCAGAAGACTTCGAATTTTATAATTGAATTGTAGTTTTAATTGAATTTTAGTTTTAAGTGATCTTTCTGTTTAATCGAATGTTAGTTTTAGTTGAATTTTAGTTTTAATTGAATTCTAGTTTTGATTGAATTTTAGTTTTAATTGGATTTCAGTTTTTACTGAATTTCAATTTTAATCAGAAAATTTGCCGGTAAGGGTTACCGTATACATCGTAGTGTTCCCATTTTGCTATATACATATATAGATGAGCGTGTGTCTACGCGTATAGTCTTTATGATGTAGGCAAGCTTCAGAAGACTTCGAATTTTAAGACTGCCCGTAAAAAAGTTGAAATTCGAAATTTCAAAGGGGGTAGTTAAATGCAAAGTGCGCGAGCGTTTTCGAGGCGTTGATATGGGAGGGTTCGGGCATTATGACGGCGCGTGCCGTGTGTGAAAGGGCCACTAAATATATATATACGCACAGTGATTCTCAACAAGCAGAAGGGCCTATAATCTATTCTTATAAGAAGGCACGACAGCCCCGTTTTTTGAGCCACCAACACGATGATTTTTGTCCGAGTGGAACCACGAGTCTACACTATGTATACCAAGAGTTTAAGGTAGGGCGGGAATGATACCGACGGGGGAGGGGGGATGATGCCAAAAGGGATGATGGATGTACAAATTTTGAATTATCCCTCGCGAGCCACCGGAAAAAAGGGGTGATGCTTTAAAAAAGCGTCCGGATGGGCGGAGTGGGAAAACGTGACCCGAGCAACTTTATACTTTCTTCAAACTCTGTGATATTTCAATCGAAAAAAAAATCCTAGCTCACTGGTAATCGTGTGAAAAAAAATTCTCAATCGACATTTCCTCTCTCACGTTCGTGGAGACTGGAGAACGACGTAATAACGTTATAAATCGTTCACCGCGTGACCGTAATAAATGCAGGCAAATAAGTTTTTTTTTTTTCATGAAAGTACAAATCGGGGAGCGCTATATACTTATACGAGTGAATGGGAAAGCGATTTATACCACAATCGTAAATTGTAGAGTTAATCTACGATGAAAGGTATTAGAGGTACTTAAGGGGGACTACCAGTCTAGAGCCCGAGAAAAGGTGAATTTCGACCATTTTTATGGATATCCAGTTTGTAGAATGAAGATGCCATTTAGTGGCCTTTATTCTACATATCTTCGAGTATCGTTACACATTTTTTCACAAGCGAAGCTGAAAGCTGAAGCTGGATGCAGCGAGTTCTTTATTATTCAATAATTCTTTATTATCTATTCTTACTATCTATTCTTCATTAAGGGCTCTGTCTACTTTGGATGCATGAAAAAACGCTATTTTTTTAAAGAATACTGTTATGTTTATTGATATAAAACTTGTTAGGCTTAACAAAAACATTCGTAAATTACAAACAAAAAAAAAACGTATTGAAAATGTATTGATTTTAAAAAAAATCTGATCAACGGCCCATCTGAAACAAAAAAAATTTAATGGTTTCAGGCTTAGTGTGACAGTGGCTATATCCCGTACCTCTAATATTAATTTATATGCAAAAATAACAAAATGGCGGACAAAATAAAATAAAATAAGTGTTTTTTTGCATGTTTTTTGCCAAAAAAATAGTAAAAATAAAATTTTTGCAATAATTCTGGTACGGGATACAGCGATAAATGTACAGAATATGTGGTTAAAATTTCATAAGGATCAGTTCAGTAGTTTCTGAGATTTTTTCAACAAGCGGTCCAAAAACGTTGTTTCGAGAAAAACACGTTCAAAGTTTTTATTTATAAAAAATCGTAAAAAAATCTGACTTACACTTAATCAGCAATGCCTGGACCATACATAATTCCTTCTGCCTCTTCCTGTAACTCAATTTCTTGCGATTGAGCTTTTTTGAAAGTTTAAAAGTAGACAGAGCCCTTAAATGAACATTCTTTATTATTTTCTTATTTTTCAATTTATTTTATCGTTCAAAATCCTATCCTGCAAATTTGAACTGTAGATTTTAAAAAATGATCTTAAAAAATGTTCGAGGGATTTTCGTAGCCCAAATTTGCCAAAAAAGTTCGGGTTCACGAACTTTTGTTGCGTTCCAACGATGCAAACTTCAATGTCATTATCTGATAGTGTCCTGCGGTCGACAATATTACGTCACCAATTTTTCACCGGTTGACTTTATTGTATTTTTTTTCGATCCTTAAAACGACCCTTTTCAGCGAAGTATTTAGAGGATATTTTATAAATTGCAAATTTTTAAAAATAAAACTTGTTGGCGATTTTTTTATCAAAAACAATTTTTTTTCAAACATGCAATATTTTGTTTCAAAAATCGATATTTTTCGGTTTCTCGCGTTGTGCGAAAGCGAATCTCATTTAGAACTCGAATTATTATTCATTTACGGTCCAGATAAAAAATTGGGAAACTCTCGCCGGCCGCAAGGGGCTATCAGACAATGGCGATTCGTTTCATTCAGCTTCAGCGACGCCATTTTGTTACAAAATCTTGTAAACAAAAATTCTAAAGATGGACAAAGATGTGTAGAATAATCATCACTAAACGGAATTTTCATTTTATCAACTGGGTATCCATTAAAAATTGTCTCAATTCAAGTTTTTTCCGGGTTCTAGACTGGTAGTCTGTCTTAAGAGGTTAGGCTGTGAAAATTTCAATAAATGGTTCGCGGCTTGAGGCGTCTTAAATTGAAGAGGAAGGTTCAACATGTGATGCAGGAATCGGAGATTGTACGTAAACTTATGATTACAACGATAGAACAACTAGTGAAATTTTGACCGCGTTTCTTCCGAAACTATGTTTTATAAAACAGTGTACACGATTTTTCGACATCTACTGAACGGATTGACTTGAAATTTCGCACACTTATTTAGTGTAATAATCGTTTAGTCTTGTCGGAAGTTTTTCTTCTCAACATTTTTTAATTGGTTATTAACAATAATGATGAAATTTTTCCTCGAAAAATCGAAAAAGATAATAAAAACTTTTTTTCATGATCGAAACTAGATAGCAAAAAAAGCTCAATTAAATGTTAGCCAATATCATCTATTAAAAAAAATTACTCTTTTTTTTGTTCCAGTTTGGTACCAGGAAGGTGAGCCCTTCATTTTCAAAGGTGCTTCGCGAGATTGTTAATAACTTCTTTAATTATTAATTTTTTTGTGTGAAATTTTGTACACAACTTGGTTAATGCACACACAATTGTCCATAATGTACATAAATGTCGAAACGATTGAAAGATGATTGAAAAATCATTTTACATATTCTTTCAAAATGCATTCTTCCAAATAACCCGGATTTTCGGGTCGTCACAGTGGCCTAACCCCTTAAAGCACAAGTCGAAGCTGTTGGGATGAGATAAAAACCGTCGGTCTCGAAGGAAAAACATCTCCGCGCAAGTTGCACGTAATTTGTATCAGTACATCCAACTGCTTCATCAATTCCAGATCCTTTGGCCCTTAAATTACCCCACAAAAGCTATGCACCCCACGTCTTTTTAATTTCGGACACAGGCGCCCAAAAATATCGCGCAAAACGATCAATAAACTCACTTTTATGTGTAATAAATGGTTCTTAGTGCCGTTTTTTTTTTTCATACCTTCAAGTATACTAAAAAGCACAAATGAAAAAGAATCCCATAGAATAGGGCTTGACAAGACTCCCATGGGTATCGGATAATTTTGTACGTGTGTGTGCGCCCATAAGTGATGTTACAGTTTGCTGCTGTCACCGCCGATTGGCACTATTGAAATGGTAAAGAGGGGCCGGACGTGGTGCACGCCTCCCTGTCATTGAGGATCTCGTCAGTATTTCTTTCAGCCTCTATATACACATACAAAACGCGTTTTATACTCATATAGAGCAATTCTTATAGATATACACATGTACGTACACATACCCTTGGCTTCGGCACTTCGACGTTTCACGCACCAAGTTCCGACACGCGAATGATTATTTGAAAAGGGGCTATATATATACATCATATGCGGAAAAGTGATTCTGAAGCATTCGTCTTCGAGGACCGTCCTCATAGCAGCCAATGCATACTCAACATTGAAGTGTTGCATCGTCAGAAGGCAACTCATATTTCGTTCAGTTCGCTGATTTGTTTCTGTCGTTATCTAAAATCCTTCTTTGCGGATTTGGGTACGTAGGTCTTTATTAGGATGATAAAAAAACTTTTGAGTGGTTTCCATGGCAGGAATTCGCGAAAAACTGTAGGGTTTGAAAAAAAAATTGTATTGCATTTTAAAGATGCAATCTCCTTCGACATCCTTACTCAACATTGTGCAAGCCCTAATGCCTTCAAAATCACTTATCGGTAAACGAAAGGCTATTTATATGAAGATCATTGGAAGGACCACCTGCTGAACTCATCATCAACATGACGGGTTCACACACACACACACAACTACTCATCGCTGTGCTGTGATTTTCAGTTTCATTCATCGTAAGAGATTTTAGACCTCTATTTTGGACTTTTAATTTCTAAACCTTTGTAAACATTTACACAAAAGCCCATCTTGCCCATCGTAAATCATATTTATTCAATATTGATCCATCAAGGTTTGATAAAAGACTACGAATTTTTGCAGTTGAATGAAGACCATTGTTGCTGCATCAGCATCAATATAAATGACTCATATTATAAAAAATTGACTGCCGCAGTTTTTCACAATAATTATCGATAATGTTATACTTTCTCAAGTTGGTAGTAACCCAAAAGTTTATCTTAGGGGGCGTCCATTAATTACGTGAGGCGCTTAGGGGGGGGGGGGGGTCGAACGAAATCTCACTCAATCTCACGTGGGGGAGAGGGGGGCTTCGGCAAATATCACGTAATTTTAGTAGTTTTAGTAATTTTAGTAATCACGTAATTTTTATCACGTAGAGAGTCTCCCTACTACTTTACATGGTGGAGTAAATGGTACTACAACCGCAGTTACTTCTACTACAATTTATTTTCCGTGAACGTATGCATTTTGAAAAATCTCACGTGAGATTAGGGAAGGGGGGAGGGGGTCGAGCTAAATCTCACGACATCTCACCAGGGGGAGAGGGGGGGTCGAAAAATCGCCAAAATCACCTCACGTAATTAATGGATGTCCCCTTATTCGCATGATAAAAATATAAAAATGCATAATTTTGCTTTTTAATTACATATTTTATGAAAAATTAGCATCTGCAGAATAAATCTGTACCTCGTAGGCAATTTTTTGAGGTTCGTTGAAAAAACAAAATCATAAACCGTAATTTGACTCAGCTGGACCGCTCCAACCTCTATAGTGAGCAGGAAAGCGTAATTTATATAAATAAATACGTAAACTTATATGTATACCCTTGCGTCCACAAGCAAAGCCTACGCGAATACGTAGGTACTTTTCACTCCATTCGAAATATACACACACAGACGTTTCATAGCCGAAAATAAATCGTATGTATTTTAGGTCGAGGGTCACTTTCACACACTCGTCCGCGCCCCCTTAGCTGCTCTATAAAATTTTAAACTGCGAAAGGGTTGCGTGACCGGGGGATTGAGTTACTTATTTATTGGACCAGCATCGATTCGCCCGGGCCTCGACATATGTTTGTGGGTGTGAAGCTAGTTTTTTTTTGTTCCATACCCACGTGGGAGAATATTTGCGACTACCCCCGAGTCGAAATTTTTAGCCTCCTCTGAACCTCGCAGGACCCATTTCTTTTGTAATACATAAGCCGCCAGCCTCCGTTGAACCTACGAAACCTCATTTGTCGAGTTCAGTGCCATGCAGAGACCTCCTCTTGGCCCACAGTAGCCTCTGCTAGACCTCCCAAACCTTCTCTCGACCCCAGTTTCAGTGAAACGTGCAGAGCACAGGCCTCCTTAACCTGCTTTCAACCTCAAACTGTTGCCTCGACCCCACCTAACCTGCTTTCGGCCCAAATTCGATATCTCCTCCATCATCATTCCATTGTGGCCTGGTCGGTAACCCGTTCGATGACGAAATTAATAAAAATACATCGTCCCCTTATCAAATTATTAGTGCAATATTAATATGCGAAAACAATCAAATTTTCTCAATATCGATTTATTATTATTTTATAGGCAATTCATAAAAGAATGCTTGTATATACAGTCTTACTCCAATTCTATCGGATTAATGGGCGTTTTCCTGTCAGAAAAAATCTCACAGGAAAATTCTTAAAAAATGTCAGTCTATCCACTATAAGCTTATGCGACGTTTTTCGTCCTTGACGTTTCTTCTTAAACCCTCTAGTTCTTGAGTTACATTGCATTATCTAGAATTAGTCTTTTTTAGCAAAAAATGAAATAACATTGCGAAAAAAATCGTACAAAACTTTATAAAAACGCAAATGGACTTCTCGCTACCCCGTTCAAGTTTATCATGGATAAACGCAACAATTTTTTTTTGCATAAGTCATGCGCCCAATTCTCGATGGTCGAAAAGAAGCCGAAAATCAGTCACGTATAAAAGTGCGTACCGGGGCGAAAAGAAAATTATAAAAAAATATTTCAGAAACTTTTCGTAACTTTTCGTGCAGCAAGAAATATAGACTATGGTGTATCCAAACTTTTAAGCGACGGTATATATTATATAATACTATATATATATATATATATATATATATATATATTATACTCGAAATATGTGGTTGCATTAATATATTGGAATATACATTACCAGTCAAAAGTATTCAGACACTTCAGATAACTGCAAAACTTAATATCACTTTGGATCATTGCAAACTTATGGTAGAATAATAATTATTTTACGAAGATAGTATAAAGCTCTGTATAATTACTTAATTATATAGATCTTTATAGTATGTTCGTGAAATAATAAATGAAATGAATTATATTACTCTAACATTATTTGGCAATTATCCAGCGCTCAAAAGTTTTGCGATTATGTGGAGTGTCCGAAAACTTTTGGCTGGCAGTGTAGATCTAAATAACATATAATGTTGATATCTATATGGAACGTTAGGGTGTTAATTATAGTCTATTTCATGTTTTACAGGATTGAAATTGTCGGTTTAGAATTCAACCTCATTCGATTTTTTCTTTATTTTTTCTTTTTGTTTTTGTTCGTTTTGTTTTTTTTTTGTTTATTCAATAATAAGTTGATAAATGTCGACGGCCGATTACCGTCGATTTTAAATAAAATGTTTGATTTTTCTTTGTTTTCATTTTTAGCACGTCGAAAATTTAAAAACCATTTCCCCGTGTATGTATGAAGCATATTTTTATTTTTTTCCGCTAAATAATTATAATATTAACTAACCGCGTCTATTTGATTCTTTTTTATTTTAGTTAACTAGATTTTTCATAGAACCAAATTTTTCCTATTGCATTCCATCATTAAAATGATTGATTTCAAAAATGTTTATTTATAGAAAATGAATCTATTTAATATCGTCCAATAACTACATATTTTATTTGATCCTAATAAATCTGTGATTCGGTTTCATCAGTTCAACATCTTCATCTGTTAAAAAAAAACAATTTAGTTAAGTTCACTGAATGGGTCTAGTTATTTTTTTTAAATTTACCTTAAATACAATTTTCTTAGAGTTAACCTTTTTTCTATTTGATTGAACTAATGGTCCATCTTTATTGCAACACTCATATAAAAGGAGCGGGGGGTAGAGAAGGTGGAGAGAGAGGAATTTTATATATATGTATATGTATATGTGTGTTTGTTTGAAAAATCTATAGCATGTTATTCGATGAAACTCTCTAATTATCACAATCATATTAACTAATTCACATAGCTTATGTGATACAACTAATAGTTAGAGGTATTCATTTGGTCTCTTATGCCATATCAGGGACCAAAATGTTATAAGCACTCGGTAGCATAGGGGCAGCGGAGCGTAGTTATGAGTAGGTAGGCTAGGTTCAAGACGCATATAGGGCAAATATTTTCTTCGAACAAAATCATTTCTATAGGCCAGGGAATGACGAATTAGGATGAAAAATCCTTGTGGTAAAGCTCTCAATTAAGGCGTTCATTTTATTTCCGATTTATGAAATATTTTATACATATAGTACACTTAGCTTTACAGTGTGCATTGTAAGCAAATAAAGATTAATTTAAATCTCATCTTTATTAATATATATAAATATCTTTGAAAGAAATATGATCGTAGTAGGCTGTGAGACAAGGAAAATACCTATTTTATTTAAATAGATTCTATATAAATTCATTTTTTTGTTTAGCAGTGTACAGTAGGCCGAAAGGAGGGGAAGTAGGTTCTGCGGGAGCGCTCGCAGTAGGCCGAACTGAGGTTCCGTAGGTTCAATTCTGAACCTCACTGACCTCCTTTGAGTCAAAAAGTCTACTTTCTGCCATGCCGGAGGTTCATCGGAGGCTCTAACGCATGGTACTTTCAAACATTGTACCCTCCTTTAGATACCCAATAATCCGCTCACGCCGATTTCTGCTCGCCTTCATTTTGTGGGTTGAACGCGGCTCGAAAATTTCGACTCGGGCCAGAGCACAGGCTTGTCTAGGTCAGCGTTGCCCTTTTCCTACTTTTCAATTAATTTTGAACGCTGAGATTAATAAAGTCGTTGAAGTAGATCAAGTGGGAATAGTCCGAGTAAATCAAGTAATCAACTTTTTTTTCTTTCGCGAATTCTTTGACTATATTTTTCGTCCGAACGTATTGTCGCTCTGAATATCTGAAAATGAATAATGTAATAGGGATTTGTGATAATACCGTTAAAGAATTTTAGCCAATGAAGTTATGATTGAGCCAATCAATTGTGCTGGATATTCATTTCCTTGTCTTGGATATTCATTTCCGGTGTACGCGAGAGGCACATCACATTTTCACAAATAAAGACGGAAAATAATCATCATGGCAAAATATATTGGAAAAGTCTGATCGTGAGTTAAAGAGGAATTTAGTGGGTCCAATACTTTGCATACAGTCCGCGAGGCCCTACAAAGGTACATTTGAAGTGATACCTCAGAAATGATTTTTTCAAACCACTGTGAGGGGTGAAAGAAATTGATTTTTTCAAAATTTCTCTAAGTATACATATTCAATAATATGTGAAAAAAATGTTAAGTCAAAATATTGAAAATTGACCAAGTTACAGACGATTTAGTGAGAGTAGGTAGCGCAAGGATCGACGTAAGTATACTAAATCACATTACACTTGTCAAATGTCATCAGATTTTCGATCCGTCGACGCGATTTCGCGTGGTGTCGATTCGAAGTTCAAAAGTGACGGATAAAATCCCATTTTAGTGTATGATCAGTGGGGTAAACGTTTTCTTTTTTTATTACTTGGCGTCAAGACACTGCCGCGTTTCTTGATCTCTCAACCGCGTTTTCCTCGATACGACTTTTCCAGACCTAGCCGGAATCATAATTTATCATTTTCAATTTTAGAATTTAGATTTTCAATTTTAGAAAACCAAAATTTCCATGGTTCAAATAGCTATCATTGTACGTAGCCGGTTTTTTTCTTTGAAATTTAGTATTTCTTAAGCCCCCAATATAATTAAAAATTCCGTAAAAATTACATATTTTAACACCCGCCATTTGGTAATAACATTTTTTTTTCAAAGAACGGCTATGTACAACAAGAACCACATTTATATAGATTATAGAACTTTTTTATCTTTATTTTTTAGAACAACCATTGTCAAGTGAACGATTCAGCCGTTGGACGACATTTTTTTATAAAGAGGCTCTATTATATCGCAATAACGTTGTTAATTTTTAATTTCTTTTTCATAGAAACGTAAACGAAATAATTTTAATGTACGCTTAATAACATACCTTTTTCCAAATCCCAAGTGAATAATCTAGTACAGGGGGCGTACGCAAATTACATAACACAATTGGGGGGGGGATTTTAGAACTGCCAGAAATAGCATATCTTTTGCATGTTCAAGTTTAAAACTTAAAACTCGCTCGCAATTTTACCGCGGAAAGTTGACAGCTTTCCATATGAAATGTGAATTAAGGGGAGAAGTCAGTGTGCAAGAACTTGTACAGTAGCTTTCCCCCTTACTCCAAGCAAAATTTGAAGACCATTTTTATGTGTTTTATAATGCTTTAAAGTACATATATTCAAAAATATGTTGGCAACATTTTTAGTCACAAGTCCGAAAATTGACGGAGTTACAGTCACTTAAGTGAAAACAGTTAGCGCCACCGGTTAGTGCCCTGAGTCCCTACAGGTGTGGCATCGTTCACAATAGATGAAGTGCAGTCTCTTATTATTTTGTGAAACATAATGAAGATGAAGAACCATCATATCGCCCAGGACTAGATACTTCAATGTCAGTATCAATATGCTAGAAAAAACTGAACTTTATATCAAGAAAAACGGAACGAAAACTTTGAACCCGTTTTTCTCGAAACTACTTTTTTCGACCTTGTCCTAGCGAATGCTCAAATTTCAACCGATTTTCTATTTTTTTACATTTTTTACATCGCAGTGACTAAGGTTGTACGTAGCAGATTATTTAAATTTTGATAATTACTATATTTAAAGACTGCTTAAATACAAAAAAGAACCTTGAAAATAGAAAAAAATGTCCAAACCGTCGGTATTTTGTAAAAAAAAAACACAATAAAAAACAGCCACGCATAACGATAGCTACATTTGTATAGCTATCGATAGATTTTTGACTTTTTATTTACAAATAACCTTTCATAAAGATATCGATAGGACAATGAAGAACATTTTTTTTCGGCGTCAAATCAAGGCATATATCTCGATTAATTTAAAAGATTTTTTCAAGAAAATTGGTATAAAACTAGATGAATATATACTTAATAAAATGAGTATAAACTCGATCCCTCCATAATTAGTTATGTCTACAAAAGAAATCGCAATTATTGGCGACAGAGCACCCGTTACGTAACGCAATAGAGAGGAAGGGGGGTGGGGGAAATACGAGAAAATGGCGTTACGTAATTCGTGTACGCCCCCACACAATTAAATCGGGAAAAACTACCTTCATCGGCCCGTCACAGTGGTGTGTTCCCTTAAAACAAAATGTCCAAGAAAATTGATTATCCTAAACCTAAAACCCGAAAATTATCCCCGTACCAATGATCATTCTCCAACTCCTCTAGGTCCACATTATAGTACCACAAAATGATTATACGATCCCACATTTCCGAACACATGGAAGCTCCACATCAATTTACCTATTCATCTCATCGAAGCAAATATATTTTGATAAACATTCGGAAGCGGGGCTCCTGCTAGAATCAGGCTTATTTTTGTTTGGGTTTGTTTTTCTTTGTTTGGGTTAACCAACAAACCCAAACAAACTTAACAAAATTAACCTGATTCTAGCAGGAGCCCCACTACTAAACATTTCTCGATATTTTGAATATCCTTCCAGAGCGTACAAAGTCGCGGTTACATATGACTCTGCATCACGAACAATACTAATGGAACTTGCTTAATTAGTCTTCGATTGGCAGTGACTGGATCAACTACCGAATCGAATGACAGCCCGGCACGTTATTCTGCAAAGTATATCCACGTGGAATGAGCACTATAGCGGGGTGTATATAAAGTATATTTACTGGACTGGACTACCATACGTATATGTGTAGAGATAGGGAGGAGTTGGCTACACGATTGTCGAGGATGGATGTATAAAAGTGATGCGAGAACTCGAGGGGGTTGTTCATCCGTATCGCGTATCGCGTGTATGGATTGCGGACACCGCAATGTTACAGCCATAGGAAAATGCAAGTTCTGAAACACATGTATACGTATATATATATACATGGTGAGATGCTCGTTGCGGGGATGAATAAATGGAGCGGGGCCGAGGCGACGAGCGATGACGGCGCGCAAATAAACGCGGTTAGCTCTTATTGTTTCGCGGACATGGGAAGTGAGCAGAGCGGGCTCTATGCGCGAGGCTTAACCATACGCGATGAGAAACAGCCTTTACCCATTCTCACTCCATTAAACAGATAACGAGAGGCTTTTCTACCGCGCGCATATGCCTTTTACATCCTTTTACTCTCGTTCTCTGTATCGTACACCGATATTTGTGGAAAACTCGAATCTCGAACAGTTTCGATCGTCATTCCCGATGTTGGAACTTTTAGCCCGTCTCCATTGACGAGACGACGGCGATTGAATTGTGCAGTGTGGAAAAAGCAGGAAGCTTCGGGCAGATCACATTTTCGAGGGGCCGGGTTGAAATTCCGAACTTTGAATGCTCAGATGGCTTAAAGTATCGAATTTTAATGTTCCGAAATTCAAGATTGGGCCGGGATTAAGTTCCGAAATTTTCAAAACTCCGAATGAATTTTGCACGAAAGACCGAAACTCCGAAAATCTTAACACCGCCAAAATAATTCGGCTACGGAAATTTTAAAAGTTTCAAAGTTTGCAATATATCGACGAATTATTTCAAGAATTGTTTTTTTTAAATTAAAAAGTGATTTTCGTCAATTTTGAAATTTGTCTAGACAATGTTATTCGTTCTACATAATTTACAGTCAGCTGTGTAGACTTTCGCTGGCATAATCTTGACGAACCTTGTAATTTCGGAACATTAAAATTAGGAATTTCAAACCGTCAGCGCATTCAAAGTTAAGAATTTTAACCCGCCCCTTTAGTAAAAAAAAAATCTTGAAATAATTCGTCGATTTATTGAACATTTTGAAACTTTTAAAACTTCCATAGCCGAATTATTTCGACGGTGTTCAGATTTTCGGAGTTTTGGTCTTTCGTGTAAAATTCTTTTGGAGTTTTGATCTTTCGGGGTAGTATTCTTTTGGAGTTTTAAGCGTTCTGATCATTCAAATTTGGAATTTCAAGCCGGCCCCATTTTCGAGGAGAAATCCGCGAAAAGGAGAGACAGGAGAATGCTCGCAATTGGGACGCTCCATTGATTTTTTTTGGATGTGTAATATTGTTATTCGTTTTATCGTGACTTTTCTCCTAACGAGTCAGAATTGAGGTGAAGTATACAGGGTATGACCCGCTATGAATGGATATTCCTGCAACTGTCGATAGGTCAGACCATGTCCTACTATATGCTGGAATTTTACTTTGGTAAAAGTTCCACAGTTTTCGAAATTTCGGTAGCTTGATGTTGTTTTTTTGAAAAAAATCATCTGCTCTCGGCCTTTCGCATGGCATTTCTACAAATGATATGAATCGACAATAACTAAGCAACTTTTAAAAGTAATTGGCACGATATGCGTAGTACATTTTTTTTATACCCTAGGCTGTCAATGTCAGATGTTCAAATTGGTTTGTATGAATATTCTGCATAAGATCTTTTTTCATAAAGTTTCTTTAACATTTAAGGTTAAAAATAAGACTTTTCTAGATCAAACAAATAACCAAGAGTATTTTTGAAAAACCGGGTAAAAAAATTATCATTTGTAGAAATGGCATGCGAAAAACCAAAAGCAGAAGATCTTCATCTCGAAAACCGTGGGACTTTTACTAAACTGAAGGGTTATCCATTATTCATAACAGGACACCCTGCATAGTTGCACACGCAATTCGCAGGTTTTTCCGTTACTTCCACCAGGCACCAAGAAGCAGAGAAAGTGGTGAATGTTCAACGGAAGGAAAATTGTTTTGTGGATCGAATCTGCGGTCAGGGAAAAGCAAGAACATTTCTAGTTGCGGTTGGACCAGAAGTCTTTTCGTTTCTAAACGTTGATAACTGTTGGGACAATTGTGGCAAGTGAAGTCATTGGGAGAGGTTATTATATAATTACTCACATAATTGTTCAAAACATGACAAATTGCACGATAGTCTCGCTTTTCCAAAATGCTCTTCTAAAAATTACATTTTTCTGTCGCTATGAAGCGTTAGGCATAGTATGATGGAATATAAGCTTTATGCCAACCTTCATAATCTCACGAGAACACTAAATTATTAATCAAAAAGACGTGAATTGAATGTTTGCATCATTGCAATGAATTGTGCTTAAATGCGTTAATTTTTTTATTACAAATACGACAATGAATGCAGATTGGCTGAATGCCGATTCTTGACAAGCAAACCAATCACAATAGCGTATAAAATTGACCATTTATTCATAATTAACCCTGAAGTTGTGCGGCCACTTATTTTAATAATCCCATCCATGATAAGGCAAATCACCACCCACGCATTTCTTTTAGAGCAAATCATTTCTACGGAGCTATGGAACGGATTTGACAGAAAAGGAACTTTTCCGATTCTTTAAAGGAAAATGCGATAAGTTTAAGTCTATCGAAGGTCACTACCAATTTTTTACGATCACTTGAAAATTACACTCCGGTTCCACTAGAGGATTTTTTTCAACCTTCAACCCCCGATAAGGGTAGGTTGCCGAGAATGAAAACAGCCGAGTTTTTTGGAGACTCCCTTCGGGCCACGGTACATACAACGGCAATAAAAAAAAATGATTATCTCCAAACCGCGGGAGATAGGACTTTTTTCAACTTTCACTCCCTGATAAGGGTGCGTTCAAGAGAATGAAAATCGTTGATATTTTTTAAGGCTTCTTTCGGGCCACGGTCTATACAACGCAAATAAAAAAATTATTATCTCCAACCCGCGGGAGATAGGATTTTCAACATTCAGCCCTCGATAAGGGTGGGTCCCGGTGGTCGAAAACATGCAACACACTGCGATATTTTTTTAGAAACTAGAACTCAAAGGTATAGGAAATTATAATAAATTGAAAAATTTGAGAAAAAAACAATTGTTGTGTCGATGCAAACGTCAGACTCATCTCCGTGGTCCATTAACGGGTTACACCTAATTGGCGGCCAGAAAAAGTGGTGTTTTCGTGATTCTTTTTGTTGTGAACTGGGAGCAAGTTTTTAACTTTTTTTATAGTAAAGAGTATCATTTCAAGTATCTTTGACAATTTTTTTTATTCGGAAATATTTATAAACGACGGCGATACAGTAAATTGCACAGACCACTGTGCAAAGAAGGTCCTCCGCGGTGACCACTCCTGCTCGGGAACAAATCATCTGAAATCAAAAAACCAAATGAATTTAGTTTTTATCCAGTATTATCTAGTCTTTCATCGAAGGATTCAATAAAATAATGATTTTTGATAAAATGAGCGCCGGTCGAAAGTGATCGTCGAAATTTCGGTGAAAAAAACACTATTTTCCTTGATATAAAAAAAGTATGCATTGAAAAGAAATCCTTCCATTAAGGACCGCCTTCTGATATACAAAAAATGTTTATGAAATTTGAAGCAGATCGGTTTAGTTGTTTTTGGGATATTTTGGTCGCCGATTCTGAAAAAGTCATTCCGAGAAAAACGCGTTAATAGTTTTTACCTGTAACGGTAAAGCGGTAAGCGGATATACCCGTAAACGCTCATAACTCTCCCAATTTTCGGCGGAACAACTCGAAATTTTCGGAGAATATTTTTGAAAGCTTACATTATAAGAATCCGTCGAAAACGAAAAATCGATTTTTTTTAAATTTCAACTCGGTGTAACCCCTTAATACCGAGCTATTAAATTTTTTTGATAATTCCAAATCGTCGTTCCGAATTTACGTTCACTAATATGCTCATGTATACTGCTTCGAAATGCAAACGAATAAAATGGTCAAGGGTACACTTTACATCTCCGTGAGGACTAAAGGGGCTGCGGAAGGACCCTTTCCCAGCCCAGAAAAAGAGCGTGGCGAGAGCACTGCAAAAAACGGCTGCCATTGTAGCCCGAATAAATCCATCGTGAGCGCGCATTAAACGCGCAGCCCACTTTTCAACGATATTCTCACTTGTACAAAACGAGAGTCGTTCGTTCGAACGCGTTTGTATAGACGAGTACACGTACATTTGTGAGTGAGAAACACATTGTTTCGGCCTGTCCGAAAGGGGAGAGAGACGCATGAAAAAAGAAACGAGAAATATAAAATACAAAATCATTTCTCGAGTAGTTATGGCCACGCGTGTGCCAACAATTTTCAACCAATTGAAACGATTGTCGCACAAGTGGTCACTGTGCTCACATCTTTCGGATCTAATTACTAAGGTTCTCGACAACCCTAAATTTCGATTGCATACTCTCTCTTGCTGTAGAAAAAAAAATGTAAAAATCTAATAACACTTTTTAATATAAAAAAATGATGCAATATAATCTTATGAATTTCATTGCTTTTGCATTGTACGCTCATTGTAATTAAAACTACTCGTAAAATATTATCAGAAAATATGAATTTGAAGTTTGCATAGTTGGAATGCAACAAAATCGATTTTTTTCATTTCCTAAATTTTCTATAGTAGATTACGGCTACGAAAATCACGGAAAGGTTTTTTAGGATTCTTATGTAGGAATTCACAAGCAATTTGGAAAATATGGATTTCATTAATATTTTAAATAAGAAATACTAGAAAAGATTTTCGGTGCATTCCAACGATGCAAACTTCAACCCCATCTGAAAAAAATAGAAAATCAGGCCGCTCAGAAAAGATATAAACTTTGGGCATCATAAAAACAAAGTAGACAACATAAAAAATTTAAAAACACAAACGTATTTTTCAATAACGCGTATACAAAAATAATATCGAATTGGGGATTTTTGAAAGAAAAAAAAACGCTATGTTTTTACTAACTCCGATTCTAATCAATTTGTCACCTCGAATATTTCTATATGATTCGTGATAGTATTGAAGTGTGCATCGCCAGAATGCAACGAGAGTTCTTTTTTCCATTTTTATCTTCTTATTCCCCCTTACCATGCAAATATATTATTTTGTAGATTTAGATTGTTGGTCACAGAATAAGCATCTTAAAAAATAGTTTAAGATTTTTTTTTCGGCAGAATCTGCCAATAAAAATCAAAGCAATTCAGACAAATTAAGGTACTCCTATCGCTTGACATTATTCATACCACTGATCATACTTGAGACTTGTACAATTCACATTCTTAACATATGCGAAAAAAATGTAATAACTAAAATTTTCCATGTGTAAACTGTTGAATGAATGTTCACAATTTATTAGAAAAATAAAAAATATTTATTCCAACGATTCGCGCAGTATTTTTAGGTTTGATATTTGGCAACATTGGTTTTATCTCCGTCTCTTTGTATTCAACCAGGCGAGTTTAACCTCTATGCTTCTCAACGTCGATCTGTCAAAACAACGTCAGGTGCGGGAAATATATAGAATTGTATTCGGGCCACGACTGGTAAAAAGCTCGGAAAATTTGTGTCGGCGAAATATGTCGGTTAAAAATGAAATATGCGTGGAAATTCGAATAAGTAAGATGAGGTTAGGACTACAGTCAGCTGTTGCCTTGCTGTCACGTCTCTTTATCGAAGCAAGTGGTAATAAATCCAATACCGGAAGTTCAAATAAAAGTTGATATTACATAAAAATTAGGTCAATAAGCGTAATTTTTGCCTAAAAGCATTGGATTACTACAAGAGTTAAGTATGTAAATCTGATTGTTTTGGAGAATCTGACGGATTCTCACTATTAGATACACTTTTGTAACGACCAGAAACTAGGTTTTGGCATGTCGTCTCGGAATTCCTTCACGAAAATACGTAATTTTAATATTTTTTTCTCTGTAATTAGGTCGATAACCGACTCTGAAATTTTACAGAGACGATTATTAATATATTTAATGAAGCTCAAAACAAAAATAAAAATACTATGGATTGAAGCCTGACGATAGGATTACCTTAAGGGGCCAGTCCACCTTGTAAATTTCAAAAAATCAAAAGCAAGCAAGTCTTCAAGAAATCGACGATGATGAGCAATCAGAAGGGATTTTGTACGGTGCAGGAATTGCCGATTGAGTTTAGGTAAGAATTTTTCATAGTCTAAACTTCAAACGCGTTTTTCTCGAACCCACGTTTTCAAAATCTAGCTCCATCATATCTCTAAAACTAATAAACCGGTTCTCTTGAAATTTGAACCACAAATTGTAAACATGAAACAGGGCAACAAGATGACCCTTGCTGGTTATAAAATTTTGATTTTTACTCTTTTTTTTGCGAAAAACTCGTTTTTTTTTACTTTTTTCGTTTTTCATCTACCATTTTTTTTTTTTTTTTGATAAAACTTTATATCCGAGGGTAATTTTGTAGCTGGTGCCATACTGAATCTAATGGACTTTAATTTTTTTGTTTCAGACAAGCCGTTGCCAAGTTGTGATGGAGCTACCTAGTCCACCTACTTTTTAGGCGTTACGTTAAACTATAGATTTTGTACTTAAAAATGAATAAAAATGAATAAATTTTTTTTTATGTGTATTTCAAGACTTTATTTATCAAGCCCAACAACTTTTATATTCATATCTTTTATAAAATCCTCAAAAAAAAATCACGAAAATAGCCTTTTTTCGTGGCTCCAAAGTGAACTGGTCCCTTAAGTTTCATCGCATTCTAACGGTGCAAACTTCCACATCATGATCCGTGGTGACTTATCATCTGGTAAGAGAATTTTCATTATTTCGATAAATATTGCGCAGCATATTTTGAAAAATCTGATGTTTCGACCAATTCACAACGATGCATCATACGTTGCCAGCGCAGACAGTTCGATTTGTTTTGTAACTCACACGAGGAATTAAGATAATCCTGTTGGGCTCCCAACGCTTGCAGCCACATACTTTCCCCGTCCTATGTATGCCCGTACGTACAACGTGCGTCGATGTCGGTGGGAGTGTTTGTTTTATGTCAAAGGATCAAACGGGATTTACGGAATTTCGTGTTCACCATGATCCCCTTACATTATTAACGGTCGCCTCGCTGAAGCCCCCCCCCCCCCTAAAAGTGTTCCCATGATGATTACGACGAAATAGATCTCCCGCTCTTCGGTGACCGCACTTGGCCCATGATTTACACACTCTTCGTCACCCCCTGGCACAGGACTTTCGACTTTGCCGGATAATGTACGGTACATGTACGGTAGCTCGAGAAAGAGAGATCCACATAAGGGAGGGTGAGAGACGAGAAGAGCACACGTTGCACGATAACCTTGCTGTGCTGACTGTACTCTTATTTGGTTTTAAAGTTAATTCCCGCTGTTTTATATTAGATGGCGTAACTGGTATTATTTTCATCGAAGTAACACTAAAACTATACTGTATCGAAGTATTCGACATGACCTACAATATTCAGTATTCGAGAGTGAATCCACTTGTACACACTACTTTTTTCATAGTATCGAAAATGTCAGGTTTTCAACCCACGAAACAGCATATGCGGGAAGCTTTGCTTGTTCGCTTTAACTTAAGAAAAAGTGCTGCTGAAAGTCATCGCTTGCTTTACGAAGCTTATGGTGAACATGCTCTATCTGAGGCAGCGTGCAGAGATTGGTTTAGACGACTGAAAGTGGCGATTTTGACCTTAAAGACAATGAACGTGCAGGACAGCCGAAAAAAATTGAGGATGAAGAATTGGAGGCCTTACTCGATGAAGATCCTTTATAAAATTATTAATGTTTTTGACAGGAAATTTGTGCGAAAATCAAACAAACCCAAACAAAATATTAGACTGTGCAATCGTGGTAACGTCGTAGACAGCACAAATGCTACCTGTCTTATGGGTATTCGGTAATTATGTCCGGGAACCTCAAACTACTCGGTCAGGATAATTAACAACGAATATTATTGGTACTTATTTTCTTAATTAGTAATAATTACTTAATATTAATTTGATAACTATGTTGAGAAATTATACATTTCTAGACATTTCTAGGCAAAGACTAAATAACGCGGATTTTTTTTCATACGTACATTTTTTTTTACAATATCGGAAAATTATCAATGTTTTTTATTTCTTCGAGATTATAGACAGCTTTAGTACACACTTTTTCTTTCCAGCGATTTTTTTTTACTCGGACCGATATTCATTCTTGACAGCTCCTTGGGTCGATATTGAGGTTACGAACGGGGGCATATGCCTTTAACTTCGCGACACTTCTGCCAACCTGGGTATTGTGATATAACACGATTTTCGACGTTGCCAATTCGTTTCACGTTAATTGAGCGAGAAAAAGTTAGGGAAAGTAATTATACAAAGTAATGAAAACGCTTAATGCAATCGCCGCGTGTTCAAAAATGCATATTTTTACAAATAGATGTAGAAAAATAGTTCTAAAATACACGTTCTAGTTTTAATTTAGCGATTATTTCAAGGCTAACAGTTGGTAACAGTCAATCGGCTCCGTGCATAAGCATAGGACGCTCCCCTCGTACTTCACCCCCGACTGCTGAATCACATAACAACCTTAAATAATTGTCTGATATGTTAAGGGGAGGGTAGGGGTTTCAGCGTGAAAAAAGAACACTTTTTTGCGAATTTTTTTCATCGGTGTGGATAAAGTAAATTTATTGAAACCTTTTGTACATTGTTAAGTGTCATTTCAAGAACATTCCGTGAAATTTGTACGCGAAAATATCCATAAACAAGCGAGTGACAAAGTTTTTCCAAGAACGCCTTTGGAAAAACACGATTTGCGGTGTTCACTGTATCTCAGCTAGAAATTATCTGAAATCAAGTACCATTAAAATTTAGTCAAAGTATCGTCAAATCCTCCCTCCAACGGTCTTTGATAATTTTTTTTTCATTTCTAAATTTTTGGTGGTCATGTAAACTGAAAAGTACTATTTTTCACGAAAAAATCCGGCATTTTGGGGGTGGAAGACCTCCTCAATGTAAAAAAAATCTCAAACTAACCGTTGGGGGGAGGTATTTTATATGTAGAAAGTGTGTACCAAGTTTGAAATAAATCGGTCATGTAGTTTTCGAATGGCAGTGAACACGGACTTTGAAAAAGTGGTTTCGAGAAAAACGCGGCACCGGTTTGTTTGTGGATATTTTCGCGTACAAATTTCACGGAATGTTCTTGAAATGACACTTAACAATGTACAAAAGGTTTCAATAAATTTTCTTTATCCATATAGATGAAAAAAATTCGCCAAAAAGTTTTTTTTCACGCTGAAACCCCTACCCTCCCCTTAAGCATTACTGAAATGGCTATTAGCAAACGTTTACATAATCTTGGACTGATTCAAAAACCGGGAAATTGTTTACCACATCACAAAGGAGCGGGAATTACGTTTAGAACCCAATAAATACGGAGTGACAGCATTGACCACATAAAAAAAAAGCAAGAATTAAGTTTAGAACCCAATAAATGCGCAGTGACAGCAGGTAACCACATAAAAAAACAGCGGGAATTAAATTTAGAACCAATAAATGCACAGTGAGGGCATTAACGGTAACCATTATTTATTCGCCTCAATCCTGTCACTGCACCTCTGATCCGGGTTGTTTTTTTTTAATTGGTATATTGATATATAATTTAATTGGTATATTGATGTTCATTTGGCGTTTTACATACTTTCTTGCTATAGATTTTTGTTCAACGAAATTATAAGCGTGTGCCTGCGTGTGCTGCGGTGTCTATATATATGGACGTGGAATCTAAGATACCAAAAACTAAAAAAAAATAATGAAGGAACAAGAAATGGGGTTTAGCCTGACAGAGGAACGAGTGGAAAGTCTGACAGTGCTAAACAATGGTCGCCCGGGAGAAGTTTTTTTTGTAAAATTTGGAAAAAAGGAGACGAGAAAAAAGAGTTCGGAAAGAGACGCGATGGAAGACGGTCGTGAAAGAACAATGATAAAAAAGGGAAAAGATCGTAGACGATATCGTTAACGAATTCATTTGCGATCAATTCGCAATCGTTATCGATGTTGCCTTATTTAAATAAATTACATTTGTTAAAAAATTCTAAGGGAACTCTCGCTCTTTGATCCTGCATATTTATAAACACAAATAGAAAGCAGAGATTCAGCAGGGTCTCGCTATAAAAAGAAAAATGTGATTTTCACAAGACTAGTTCACTGCAGTGAATGTACGTTCTAATATGGAAAATATAAGCTATATGGGAAAATTCTGAACCCTTCAGATCTATAAAGTGCTGACTACCAATACCTTTGCAGAAATTGTCGTAGGGATCCAATTGGATTCCCCATTAGAATCCAATGTACGAATCTAATGTCAATCCTTAAGGATTCCCCCATTATTGAACATAATCCAATACGATTCTTTTCGGATCCTAACGCATTTTGTACGTCGGATTTTGTTAAACAAAATATATAGATATAAAAATAAGTGGATCTTAAAAAAGTATAGACGCTATCTTTTAAAAAAGTAAAAAATCGCTTGATATTCTAAAAATCGATTTAAATCACATGACTAAAAATTCTCTGAAATTATCGTTTTTAAAATTTATTTTACTGCACTTTGACATAATATCACTACCCACTTACACGCTCACAAAGCTCGCAGGTTTTGTCTCAGACTTCTCACATATTTCCGATTCGAACGTGGTAAAGAATTCTCAAACGGCGTTTATCGCGAAACAGTACAGAATCCAATTGGATCTCAATGAGGACTCCTTATGTGCGGTGCCCCTAACAAATTCCTATAGAGATAAGGGTACATACATGGGATTCCCCGACAAATTCATGCACGAGATTACGAAAGGATATTGTTTCTTTTGGAAGATCCAACAGATTCCTGTTGAGAATTTCGAAAAAAAAATTTCAAACGATGTCAATCGGGAAATTTGATAGAATCCCTATAGGATAGTAGGGATTCCTATAGGATAGTAGGGAATTCTATTCTTATAGGGATATCCCTATAGGAATTCTATTAGGAATCCCTATAGAAATCCCTATACGAATTTTATTCCTATAGGGATATCCCTATAGGATAGTAGGGAATACTCCCTGACAAATACCTGCACTGGTAAATCGGGCTACATCGAGAAAAGATTCTGTATTTTTCTTTGTGCGTACCGTTTATTATAGGCAGAAGATGGTTTCCGAAGTCAAAGGTGTTTAAAACCACCTTTTCCCATATCCCCACGTAAGCATATATATATATATATATATAATTATATGATGTAAAAGTGCCACCAACAAAATTTGCGATGGCTTGCTCAATCTCTTGTGGCGAGCGTATACATCATTACTTATATACGTATTCGTTTTTTTTTTTATTATACCTCGAGTCCCTATGGATCGTCACTTTATCGCTACCTGTTTCCGACGCCTCTCGACTTCTCTCAATTCTTCAGTGAATGTATACTCGCACATATCCACGTATGCATATAAGTATATATATATATATATATATATATATATATATATATATATATATATATATATATATATATATATATCAAGTACAAGTAATTCAGGAGCAGGTGATTCGCGAGCTCACCGGACAGCGAGATACTCCATATGTAATATTATACAGTCAAGGGACAGAGTGCGAGCGCATATCTTGAATGCAGATAAAGTGAGACGAGCGGGCGTTCGGGTCGTTGGGTGTAACCGAGCTGCTCCTGTCTCGATCTTGCTCTCTCTCCCTCTCCCTCTCCCTCTCTCTCTCTCTCTCTCTCTCTCTCTCTCTCTCTCTCTCTCTCTCTCGTTGGGAAAATGACCAGCGCGAGTTTAATGGATTACATTATGCTCGCTCGACGTTTCGTCCGCGTTGCCATCCTTATGACGTACACCCCAACACACGCGCACTTGTATACGTGTATACATTATATCTAGTTACTCAGGTGCACGGACCGTTTCATGCAGAATCTACGAGACCCGAGGGGAGTGAAAGACATACAGATTGACGTCGTTTAAGGATTTTTTGTTTAAATTCCTCAATCAGAATTCGTTGGATCTCTAAAAATAAATTGGGACCCAATTGGATTCTGCTCTGTTCCGCGATAAACGCCGTTTGAGAATTCTCAACACTTTCGAATAAAAAATATGTGAAAAGGCACGAGAAATAATTCGGCGTGTTGAGACATAACCTGCGAGCTTCGTGAGCATTTACGTGTACGTTGATATTATGTCAAAGTACAGTAAAATAAATAAACAACGATCATTACAGTTAATTTGCAGTGATGAGGTTCAAATCGATTATTGAGGTGTATTTTTCAAGCGATTTATACTTTTTCAGATACGATTCAGACTTTCCCATCCACTCAATGAGATTCACTTATTTTGTATATCTATATATTTTGTTTGAAAAATTCAACGTACAGAATGCGATATGGCATCCATTAACATCCGTATCGGATTCTGTTCGATAATATGGGAATCCTTGAAGATTCAAATTGGATTCGTACATTGGATTCCAATGAGGAATCCCGATTAGAATCTAGTGTGCGAGCGTGACGTTTGCGTGACGTGCGAGCGTGACGTTTGATTTGAATGGGTCATCCATTGATCCAATGGACGACCCATTGGATCTCTATTAGACAGTGGGGACAATTGTCAGAATCCAATTGACAATATCTGCACGAGAATCAATATTCCGAACTACACTTTCAAAAGTTTTCCGAATTTTCAGAATTGTTCAGAATATGCTGAGAATTGTTTGGTTAGACATCAATTGAATCTATCTAGCGGAAGATGCATGAGGATTAGAATTTACACCAAAGGAGTTGGACTGACCCATACGTGAGAATCTCGTTTGAAGTCTCGGGACGCAACATTTCTCACAGGCCGACATATCGATGAACTTGAATATACGCGTGTGTGTGTGTGTGTGTGTGTGTGTGTGTGTGTGTGTGTGTGTGTGTGTGTGTGTGTGTGTGTGTGTGTGTGTGTGTGTGTGTGTGTGTGTGCGTGCATATGTGTATGCACACGTATTTGGATACTCGGCGAACAGGAAACAGATGCCGGTGCGTTTCGAGGAGGAGACACACGACTCGCGATTATTATGAAGAGATTAAAACCACTGGCCAATTATAAATATATTGGGCGAGCTGCCGAGAGCGCACCTAATATTGTGTTCACTTCCAGCATGCACTTCCAGCATATTACGCGACGATGGAAAGGCATACAGTCGTATTCCGTGTGTGTTAACGCGCTTCAGAATTTCGTGACGGGCCCTTCCGAATCTTTTACATAATCGCGACGCACATCGAGCTACCGCGTATACCAATACGTACGTTCGTCGCAATGTATATCCGACTTATTCCCTATCGTCCGTGGCTGAGAGACGAGACCAGCAAGGCAACCACGCGCTTCGTATATGCAATATATACAGGATGTCCCTCATATCTCTGCCACCCGAAATAACTCGGTAATTATGGACGTCACAAAAAAATGGTCTAGACAAAAGTTGTACGTTTTTTTTTTATTGCGGTGGAGGCGCTGTTGCACAGGGAATGTCACCTCCACTTTTTTAAATGGAATGGTACCTTTTTTTTAAACATTTTGTGGAGCACCTCAAGCCGCATAAAAAACATTAGTGTGTCAAAGTCGTTCAAGGTCATTCAAGGACACCTATTAAAATGAAATAAATATAAATATAAATATAAATATCTCGGATCACTACCAAATATTTGGTAGTGACACTAGATATTTAGATTTGTATTTAATTTT
Organism: Ophion obscuratus; assembly: GCA_964007375.1. Lineage (NCBI taxonomy): Eukaryota > Metazoa > Arthropoda > Insecta > Hymenoptera > Ichneumonidae > Ophion > Ophion obscuratus. The sequence goes on from OZ023313.1 coordinate 22,285,226, forward strand.
AATAGGTGTTTGAAATGACCTTGATTTAATAGATTTGTAGTTAGGCTAGTATTTAATAGATTTGTATTTCATTTTAATAGATATCTGAAATGACCTTGGATGACGTTGAGCTCCTAATGTTTTTTATGCGGCTTGAGGTGGTCCACAAGATGGTTGAAAAAAATGTACCATTCCATTTAAAAAAGGGGAGGTGACCTTCACGGTGCGTCAGTGCCTCCACCGAAATAAAAAAAATTGATCGCATTTGATGACCGTACAACTTTTGTCTAAAACATTTTTTTGTGACGTCGATAGTTATCGAGTTATTTCGGGTGGCAGAGATAAGAGGGACACCCTGTACATAAAAGCCTCGTTCACGTGCCCACGTTTTGCCCGTGACGGCCTTAATTGCCGGATGTTCTCTTCGCGACAACTCACGATCAAAAACGATAGTATATTAAATGACGGAGAAATATTGACAGCAGTACGGGAGACATACGGAGAGAGAGAGAGAGACAGAGAGAGAGAGAGAGAGAGAGAGAGAGGGATGTAGCGCGATCTCGAAAACTTTTCTCTTTTTACATATTACCTTCTTATCAACGCTGGTTACGATAATTGCTCGTCGCTCTCGTACCCCAAGCATGTATTTAAAAACAAGCGTTCAAACACTCAAGGTAAGACATTAATATCGACTTTTTACAAAATTACACGTAATCACCCGGCAAATTACAAAGTTTACGTAAACTTCACTTTTTACCGGAGCGATGAGTCGTAACAAGATTTTAATGCCTGTTTTCAAGGGAAATTACCTGGAATTATCTTGGTGATACTCAAATAACGCGTCATTATGAGTTTTCATGTGTGTGTGTGCGCGCATACTATATACGATATCGGTCAGAAGTTGTCGACCACTTTGGGTAATTGCAGAATTATATTACAATAATATAATTAATTTGATTCCTCATTGTACAAAGCTACTATGTAGCTCTACAAAATGAATCACATTGGTCTAATAAAATTTCGCAATTATCGAAAGTGATCGATAACTTTTAACCGGTGCGTATATATTTGTGAAGGGGTTCATATCGGGATGAATTCTGAACGCTTACGGTACTAATGGGGACATTTTTCACGTGAGGTGACGGTCCTGATATATTTTTTCGACACAAATGTACAAATCGGTGCTGGACCTGACTTTTACAATTTCGTACAGGGGTTATGATGAGGACTTTATCGATGAACGCTTCGAAGTGTTTGGGAGGACGGCTAAAAATGTAATAGACCTGCACGGGTGTGTATTAGATTTGAATGAGATTAAGAATAAAGGGAGGCATTGTGTGCATAATATTAGACATTAAAACGATTAATAAGTCGATAATTCCTAGAAGACAATCAAATAAGGTAATCCTATCGCCAGGCTTCAATCAATAGGATTTTCATCATTTTTTTAGCTCCACTAAATATATTAATAATCGTCTCTGTAAAATCGCAGGGTCGGTTATCGACCTAATTATAGAGTCAAAATTATTATTATATAATTATTAAAAATAATCAGATTTACATACTCAACACTTGTAGTAATCAAATGCTCTCGGAAAAAATTACGCTCATTGAATTAATTTTTATGTAATATCAAGTTCAATTTGAACTTCTGATATTGGATTTATTACCACTTGCTGCGATAAAGAGACGTGACAGCAAGGCAACAGCTGACGGTAGTCCTAACCTCATCTCCGCCCATTTGAATTTCTACACATATTTAATGTTTAACCGACATATTTCGCCGTCACAAATTTTCCACGCTTTTGACCAGTCGTGGCCCGAATACAATGCTTTATATTTCCCGCACCTGACATTATTTTGACAGATCGATGTTGAAAAGCATGGAAGTTGAGCTCGCCTGGGCGAGTAAAAAGAAACGTTGATAGAACCAATGTTGCCAAATATCAAACCTAGAAATACTGCGCGAATCGTTGGAATAACTATTTTTTCACTTTTCCAATTAAATGTGAATATTCATTAAGCAGTTTACACATGGAAAATTGTAGTTATTACAAATTATTTTTTTTGCATATGTTAAAGATATAAATTGTACAAGTCTCAAGTATGATCAGTGGTACGACTAGTGTAAAGCGATAGGACTATCTTAATGTTCAATGCAAAATTACCATTTATTTAAGTAAGTCATAGAGATTCGGAGAGCCACCCCTCGTATCTACTCGCCCTCCCTCGCCCTCCTTTACATCCCCTCGCCGTCGCTCGGTACTCTCTCGTTACGCGAGCGATAATTACGGGGATAAGTAGTTAAAAAATAGAAGATACTCGGCTAATTTTTATTACAAAATCAAAATCTATATAAGAAAGTTCTGCGTATCTGAAAGTTTTTAATGCAACTACCCATATAGATGCGTTTCAACAAGATCAAAGGCGGACCCCAAAGTGATGTTCCTTGTCACCAACAATTCACAAAACGCATGACCCTTACCACGGTCCTGGTATTCATCTATTCATAAATAATGCCAGACGAAGATATACTTCACCCATTACCTGTACCCATGAAAAAGTTTAAATATAATTTTTTCTCGAAAACTAAAAAATATCTTGCCACATACATTGGAGTGACACGAATAGGTATTAATACGGGGCATCTCCAATTTCCTTTTATACGTTACTTTTCAGGCCATCCTGTATATACGCAATATTAATAAATCATATATTAAATATAGCATATATTATTAAGTTGGCAGGAAAGTCTTAATCGTAAAGTCTTAAAGTCTTAATGATTAACTTTATTCTATGTATCGGTAAATATTCGGAAGCGGGGCCACTGCTTGGGGCCTGTCACTGCTTGTGGCCCCCCCTGGGGGGGGGGGGGGGGGTGTCAATATATACGTCAATATATATATTGAAATATATATATTTTTGTTTAGGTTTGTTTGGGTTTGTTTTGGTTAACAAATAAACCCAAACAAAATTAACAAAATTAACCTGATTCTAGCAGGAGCCTTACTTCCGAATATTTACCTATGTATTATTGTAAATTATATTTAGTTTAATATAAATTATATAAATTAATATAAATTTAATATAAATTATTTAATTATATAAATTAAATTATGTATTATTATATTTAGAATCCGATAGTGGATTCTATATATATATATACAGTAGAACCTCGATTATCCGAACTAGTCTCGGTCCCAATTAGCTCGGATGATCAAAAGTTCAGATAATCGAAACGTGGGTTTTTTGGAACGAGATCATAAACAACATTGTTGTTTATGATCTCGTCCCAAAAAACCCACGTTTCGATTATCTGAACTTTTGATCATCCGAGCTAATTGGGACCGAGACTAGTTCGGATAATCGAGGTTCTACTGTATATAGAACTATATATATATCATAGTAACCGGTGCGATGGTCTAGTGGTTAGCGTGCTCGCCACTAAACCTGCGGACCGGGAGGTCCCGAGTTCGAAACCCAGCCGCGTACATTTCGTCGTGAAATGTTTTTCTTCGGCATTTCACGGCGAAATAAGACTAGTTCCACGACTGGGGAGCGAACTTGATGACCGGCTGTATTGGTATAGGTTTTCCGCAGTTTCCCTATACCCATGACAGATATGTCATGGTGAATACGATACAGAGGGGGAAGTCGGCTGCGGCCGCAGGTGGGGGGGGGGGGGGGGGGTGTGGAATTGGCGGTAGAGGCGGATTGGGGGGCTCGTTAAAAGGGAAGGACCCTGTACGACTGGAACAAACCCAATATATATCATAGTATAAAATTAATCATTTGTTTCAAGACTGCTGTTTTATTTTATTTTTGGTGATAAAACGAAAAGACTTTCTTGCCAACCTCACATTATAATACACACACACACACACACACACACACACACACACACACACACACACACACACACACACACACACACACACACACACACACACACACACACACACACATATATATATATATACCGCGACATCGTGTGAAGAAAAAAAGCTTGCATAGCGCATGAACAACGGGGAATTAGCGTTTCCCAGGGTGATTACTAACATTCTACGGATTGTCGCACCCCCGTCTATTTTATTCCCGCCTCGGTTGAATCAAGTACTTGCTTATATACGTGAATCGATCCGCGCGAGCGGGGGTGCGATGGCTCGCCGAAAATCTATGAAAGACCCGGTCAACCGTTAAGGACACGTTGGTTCATTCGATTTCGTCGCTTACTCAAGCCCGATCCGCTCCCCGCATATCATCCCTCGTATGACTCTCCGGTTATTTAATCTCTAATCCCGCTACTCGAGGGTGACTTTTGTGGCCCGTCAACGATAATACCCTCTCTGCATTGGTGGTCCGAATCATAGCTATACACACTCTGCTGCGCTATGCGTAAGGAGGGACTGCTCCACCTATCATCACGGCTCGTGCTGTACATACATTGAATTTCAATAAATGTGCGAAGAAGAATGTCTGTGATAGTAATATTGCTCGTGTATATTAAAATAATTATTATATAAAATAATAATAATAATATAACTAAAATGCTATTTTATTCCATCGTATTTTTTTATTTCGTTATGTTTTTTTTTCTCCTCTCGAGAGACAAGGGAATATTGAATCTGTTTATTCCTGCGCCCGTTGTATTGGTTTTCGGCAGTTGGTGCGCCCAGGAAGGGTTCTCTTGAAAATGAATTGACCCTCCCGGGCTTGAGTTGCCGAAAAATAAGAGAAACGGAAGGGAAAAGAACGTGAGTGAGGGAGAGAGAGAGGTAGAGAAGAACGACAGAGGAGGAGCATAAAAAAAAGTGAGAGAAAAGTGTGATCGCAGGACCGGAGGGCAAAAATCCACCCAAATAACAGAGCACAGGTGAAACCTCGCGGACTTCTCGCTAGGATGTGTTATTACCGTTTGAGTTGCGATTCGGGAATGACACGAGAGAGCAGAGTACACTCTGATTTATGAACTTATCGGCCCACCTCTCTCGCGTGCAGTCATTAGGGCGATGCTCCCTTTTTTATTACCTATGCCAGCTCGAGCAGTGAGAAAGAGGAGAGTGAAAGAGAGACATTTACATGCTACCAAAATTTGCATACCCCTGTAGGATTCAGGCCAAAACGCATACGAGCGTATAAAATTATTTGGTGTTAGTTTGAAAAAAATATCTATCGCTTTTCGTGCCGTTTTTTTGTATTTCTCAGTCAGTTGTTCGATAACAAGTATGCGTTTGAATATTGAAATATACGAATAATATTCTTTTTAAATTCATTGCAACAATGTATTGACATGTACACCGCGCGTAATCGATATAAGAGCTAACGAGATAATAAGTGGGCACCCTCGTCCGGCTCTCGTAACCGGAAGACGGCTAACATATTGTCCCGTTTGAATCAGCTAGGTACAAGGGTGGCAAAACTGGCACATACGAACGTGGATATATATATATATATATATATATATATATATATATATATATATATATATATATATATATACGTATAGGTTACGGGGTTTGGTCTCGATGGCGATGGTGGACTAGCGCTCGTCTCCCTTAAAGTCCCGGATGAGCGGAGAGAGACCCCCCATGGGAACATTTCACACCGGTAACCACCGCAACCCTCTTTGTCGATTCACGACCCCTCCCTCGTCTCTTGCAACCCTCACGCTCTCACTTTTGGTTATACAAAGTCGATTTAGTCAGGGATGGTTTAGCCCCGCTGATTTATAACCAACGAGATTATATTTATCAGACCTCGAGGTACACATATATGCATATACACACACACATATATATAAATTAAAGCGTAAGAAGAAAAGATCGAAGTGTCGCCGTTATTCCGAAGAATATATGCATTTTGCTGACGAATTTACCGTCAATTGGGCTTCAGCATGTTTTCTTTTTTTCGTCAGGAAATGTATCTAGGTCTTAAACTCCAAAGGCGCTTTAATCTTCAGGCTATCGGATAGCAGACAGCGTCCTACATGTCCACGACGGGCAACATCAGTGCAGGAAAGAGTCGCGATGTTTCGGTACCATGAGTGGGAAATCAGTTCAGCGTACTCTGAGACTCAATGGAGTGTTTCTTTTTTGTTTCTTTCGGAAACTCGCTTGCACGTGCCTTTCGTCTTACTTCGAATTATAGGCAAAATAAGCCCCCAAAATAGGAAAATAATATAATTAGAATTATTTAGGAAATTCGAGGTTTCATGTTTTCATAATTTATATATACAAATGGCAGCTGTTTGGAGGATAGTACTTTTGTAATTGACATTGTTGCGAACTTTCCTTATTTGCGACATTTATTAACGACGAGAATGTATATTCGTATATATATACACACATTAGGGTGGTTAAAAAAAATTAATTTCTTTTTTGCGGTACTGAACGGAAAATGTTACTACGTTATAAAAACGTAATTCATACAAAATTTGGGAGGTCTAAACATTTTTTTTAGGTAGCGTTCAAACGACTTTTTTTCGAATCCGTATTACTTTGTATTCTTACTCCAAAACAACATATTACTAAACAAAAACACGCATACTTGTTAGACGTTCAGTGATGTAAACACGGTGTTCTTGTTCATCAAGTGGTTGATATAACTTTCACAACCAAATTACATATATTGATTCTTATTCTGCAAATATAAATTGTTTGTGGTAAAAAAAAATATTTAAATAAAAATTGTGTATTGTTACAGAAAAAATTGAGTCAAGACTTACATCAGATCACGCACTAACATTTTCTGCATCGAGATAAAAAAAATTAATACTCCAATAATCATGAAAAAAAAACATGAAAAAGGCGTTTGAGCACTAACTAAAAAATTGTTTAGAACCCTGAGATTTGGAAACTTTTTATTTTTCTTAACATACTTCAATTTTCCGTTGAGAAAAAAATCGATTTTTTTAACCACCGTAATACATATACAGGGTGGACCATTTAATGTAACCACCCCAAATATCTCCGTTGCTTTTAGACTGACGAAAAAATTTCAGAAGGCAATTTCATTGATTTCGAAGGGCTGATACAGTGGTGAAAAACTCATTTTTGTCAAGGTCTGTTTTGGGTGCGTTTTCAAGGTCATCAATGGTTTTTCAAATGGGAACAAGTTTTTTAAAAAATTAAGTCGTAGCTGATATTCAGACGAATCTAACGACCTATGATATCATGACTTCGAAATCATTTTTCACCAAAATACACGTGTAAAAACGGGAAATCGTGATGGTATTGACAATAAGAATATCCGAATAATGTAATTGAATTTTTTTGTGCAGAAAATGTATTGCAACAAATGTTCGAAGTGATGGCCATTAACCTCGACACATTTTTGAAGACGTTGGATGACGTCTATCATAGAAATATAACTTTTTCTGCAAAAGTTGCACAGTTTGAAGGGGGCCATCGAGTGCTAACAACGAGGCTTATTCAGGTGGACGCGCTTCGGAGATTTCAAGGTCATCGCTATTTTTTTAAAAGGGGACCAGTATTTTTTCGCGGAACTTTATCGAGGAACTAAAAATTAGATCGCACACCAAATTTCAAGATGGTCGATCAATACTGAATACAAAAAATCTAAAAAGAGGAACTTCAATGTTCTTACAGTCCAAATCGATGTAAAAAAGGGGCAAACACTTTCAAATATTGTCTAAATACCTAAACGTAAAATCGAAAAATAGCTATATCTAAAAAGCCAGTAAAAGTTGTGCAAAGTGATGGCCACCGCGTTCGATGCACGCTTGCAATTTGACTCGTATCGACCGTATCGTCTTGTCAATCATGCCATCATGTATTAACGAACAGGCTCTAATAATTCTTTCTTCCATATCTTGCGGAGTAGTCAGCACATTTTTGTATACGATGTATTTCAAAGTTGCCCACTTTTCGTGTTAAATCTCGATCAAAGATCTTGAAATTTGGTTGTGAACTTACATTCCGTTCCTCGGTAAAATTCTGAAAAACAATAGTGACACCTTTACAAGAATAGCGATGAACTTGAAATTTCCTAAACGCCTCCACCTGGATGAACCTCGTAGTCACCACTGAATGATCCCCTTCGAACTTTACAACTTTTGTAGAAAATTTCTTCTCCTAAGTCTAATAGGTTTAAGGGGTTAGGCTACTGTCAAAATTTTAAAATATCGTTCGTCGCTTGAGGCACCTCAAATTGAAGAGGAAGGTCCAACATATGGTGCAGGAGTACTGAAGGTAAACTTATTATTACACCGATAGAACTGCTAGTGAAACTTTCAACGCGTTTTTCTCGAAACTGTGTGGCCCAAAACAGTGTACACGATTTCTCGAAATCTAGTAAACGGATTTATTTGAAATTTGGTACACTTATTTAGCGGAGCAGTTGTTTAGTCATGACCGATGATTTTCGTCTTAACATTTTTTTTTATCAATTATTAAGAATAGTGAAGTAATTTTTTCTCGAAAAATCCAAATAAAAATTAAACATTTTTTTTGCGATTGCAAGACGATAGTAAAAAAAAGCTCGGTCAAGACTTAGCCAATATTATCTATTTTAAGAAAAAAACTGGTTTATTTGTTTAAGATCAACCGGGTGGCCAAAATCAAGTACACCGTTGAGCCCCTCACGTTCAAAGGTGCTTCACGACATTGTTTATAACTTCTTTAATTATTAATATTATAAAATAAAATTTGTACACAATTTTTTCAATGTACATGCAAATAAATGTCCAAAAAATTGTTCAACCACCTTACCTGTATATATATATATATATATATATATATATATATATATATATATATATATATATATATATATATATGTATGTATGTATGTATGTATGTATATACGTTTGAGTTTTTTGGATTTTAAATATTTACCCATTCATCCACATAAATACATTAAAAACAGCACAAAGTGCCGGAGTGAAACAGAGCTGTGGGATTTGAGCTTTGTCAAACGAGCGATATATCCGTAGTAATGGAGACTCGAGGGCCTGACGAGCGTCATATATTCACGCGAAAGTAGGTCAGAGCCGATTAAATCGACGATTAATGTCGTAGGTCTGATATTGTCGCGTTCGAGCAACATTTATGTATATCCTCTATAGCGATACACCACGCGACACCGTCACCCACCCACGAGCTATCGGTATTATTATTATAGGCGAGGTATAATGTACATATCGATTTTTACCTCGCGATAATATAATGTCCCGCCTAACAACAAGTCACATTCGTGTTAAAAAAATATATATATTTCCCCGGTATCGCGGGAAAAATCCTTGGGAAAACATTTAGATCGCCAGCGACTACAAATCGATTTTTTCGTTACTGCTATTATTATTATTATCGGAGACGTAGTAGTTTTGAAAAATCACGATATTTAATAGTATTGATTATTATTATTTTTTAAATTACTATTATTACCATTAATATTATCATTGATATTATTGTTATTATTGGCGTACAAGTTATGCATCAATAATAATAATACCATCAAGCCTTCCTTGACACACCGGGTCATTTTGACCCGGATGAATTTGAAATGAAATGCTAACTTTCCTAAAACTGAAAGTTTTTAATAATTTTTTACAACAATTCAATTTTATACTTTCCGAATTTTAATTATACAGACATATTAAGAAATGTTTAAAGTGTATCCCGGATTTTTTGATAATGTTAGTAATAATAATAAAGAATAAGATAATAGTAACAATAATAAAATCATGATTATTATTACGATTGTTCTAATATTATATTATTTATTAATCTATTATTTTTATCATTTTAATTTTTTCTTAATTATATTATTATTACTATCGGTATTATATAGTTAGTTATATGCAATGCATCTCGGATCTGCTCTTACGGAATATATCCCAGAGGCGCTGAACACCGTAGTGCGAGAGAGAGAGAGAGAGAGAGAAAGAGAGAGAGAGAGAGAGAGAGAGAGAGAGAGAGGTGGTTCGCTCGCGCACCTTTATTAATTAGTGGCTCAGGACTGCAAGGTTTTTTTTTTATTTCGTCGTTGCACATCGCGCTCTCGCACCTTTTCTGTCGGCGGAGAACACGCGGGAGGCGTGGAAGCGTCGAATCCTCCGCCCGCAGAGTTCGAGATGAAGATACCGCGAGAAGAGCGAAGGAGAGAAAGAGAGAGGGAGTGGGAGAGTGAGTGAGAAACGGAATGGAAAGGCGGATTGCCTTTTTCGACGTGCTCGCCACTATAAATCGTCGCTCTAGCGAGCATCGAGGTGCTAGATCGACGCACACAAAACACTTCGAGAAAAAGTACGCGAAATAAAATAATGAAGAAAAAAAAGTACGCATACACGCATGCGAGTATCAGAAAAGGAAGATGTACCATCGTAGGTCTCTGCATCCGTGAAATCGTGGACTTTGGTTGTTCAACGGAGTATTGACATCGAGTGATTCCGCTAGCCGAGAAATTGTATACGAGCCGTGAGCCTCGTTTATGGGATAAGGGTACTGTAGAGGTCGAAAAAATAGGCTTTTTGGGGATTTTTTTTTTTTTTCAGAAAAACTACAAAATAAATCGAGCTCACAAAAAAGGGTGTTTATAGTACATACTATAAACACCCTTTATAGTATGTACTATAAAGGGTGTTTTTTCATACTTTATAGTATGGTACTATAAAGGGCCAAAAAAATCTGATGATTTTTTTGGCAAATTTTTGCAAAGTGAAAAATTTGCCTAAACAATCGTCAGATAATTGTTAATAACAAATGAACTATGGAATATAAAAAAAATCGGTTCAAAATTGTCTGAGTTATGTTTCCGGCCAACTTAAAAATGCAGTTTTGAGATAAACGCTGCACAGCCGCCATTTTGAAATTATTCGCTTCAAAAAAATTATTGTATACAGTCACTGATATGTATGATAAATACCCTTTTTTGTACTCTCGATTTATTTTGTAGTTTTTCTGAAAAAAATTCCAAAAAACCTATTTTTTCGGCCTCTAGAATGGCCTAAGGCCTTAATCGAGCCTTTAAGACGGAACACGATTGCGATGGCTAAAAAAAATTGTTTTTTTTTGCATTTTCTCGAAGTACTTATACGTATTTAAGGGGGCCTTCTCACTTTAGACGCTAAAAAGGCTATTTTCATAAATTTTTTGATAGGTTTATATTATAGATATTGATATAAAAGTTGTTACACTTAATAAATACACTTTCGAAATACATTTAAAAAACAAAAAATTATGTATTTATGTAACCCAAACAAACTTAAACGCGTTTTTCTCGAAACAACTTTTTTTGACGGCTTGTTGATAAAATCGAAACTACTGAACCGATTCTTATGAAATTGTAACGTATTCTTTACAACTATAGCTATAGAGCATATCAAGAATCAGCCATTATCATACTGAATCTAAATTCATTCGATTTTTTTTTGTTTCGGATAATCCAGCTCCGAGATTTCATCAACAGCGCAGACTACTATTTTTTAGGCCATTTTTTTTAACTACCATTTTCTTCGATAAAAAGTGACTTAAATAAATAAAATTTTAAATGTAGTTCGAAAGTGTATTTGTTAAGTGTGACAACTTTTATATCAATATCTATGATATAAATCTAACAAAAAATGACTGAAAATAGGCTTTTTTGTAGCGTCTAAATTGAGAAGACCCCTTAAGAATATGTGAAAAAAATCGAGATGAAATATTAAAAATTGACCAAGTTACAGACGATTTAGCAAGACCCGATTTTGATTGATTAAATACCAACATTTCCGTATTTGCAGTAGATATCGTTGTGCGTAGCCGTTTTTTTTTGTTTTGTTGAAATTTAGTATTTTCTCAGTCCCCGAATATGAGTAAAAATTTCTCCATAATTGCCCTTTTTTTCACGTCCGCCGTTTTGTGAAAGATTTTATTTCGAAAATCGGCTGGGTACAACGAGAACTACGTTTATGTAGAATATCGAACTTTTTTATTTTTGTTTTTCATTGGACAACATTTTTTATGCAGAGGCTCTATTATTCCTCGATACTGTTGTTCATTATTATTTTTTTTACATAAAAATTTACATGATATAATTTCAATGTATGCTTAATGACATACCTTTTTCCAAAACCCAAATCAATAATCCCGTGGACAAAAAAAATCGGCAAAAACGCCGGTTTTTCGTCCCTTAATCCGACTAAAAAACGGAGCTTTTTCTCAACTCAATTTTCGCTGCAACACGTTACTTTCGCAACAGATTCACTCGTGCGAATTTCAATAATAAAAACGTTTTATCGATTTATTTATAAGTTCCAAAAATGCATTTCTTCTTTATTTCAATTGGATATGAAAAGAAAAATTCAGTCGTTCATATTTTTTCTACTTCATTGAAGCGAACGACGACGTGTTGAAAAACATGTGGGAGAAAAAGAATCGGGGCATTTTTTTTGTTTTTTTTGTTGTTTATTGTCTCCCACGAAGCTCCGAGTGGGTGGATATTTGATATTCCACGTATACGTGTGGAAAGAAGCACGATTTGTATGCTCATTTTTTTCTACGCATTTTTATTCCTACGACTCATAGTGTTACTTTCGATACAACGCCCCCTCTCCCCAAAGTGATCCCACAATGAAGGTAGAAAATCGTATTGTACGTGTCAAAGTGGTGTAATGTATAGTACCGAGTGAGAGACCGGCAAGAGAGACGACAAAAAAGTGGGGCACGTGTCGTTTGCACCCTCCAAACTAGTGCACGCACCGCCAAAACCCTAAGAGAGAGAGCGAGAGGGGAGCGAGAGAGAGAGAGAGAGAGAGAGAGAGAGAGAGAGAGAGAGAGAGAGAGAAATAGGGAGTGAGAGCGAGATTCTCAACAGCCCCAGACACAATCCGGCTGACAAGTCAGCAATGGCTTCAACTAGTCACGTCGAAATCAAAGTTGAGTAGCTCGAAGCTCCTCCAGCCATCGTGTATTTACTCAGGCTAACCTGCTGTGTGCGCTTCTATGCACCTCGTTGATGCAAGATCAACAAAAATTTCCTACTGGACAGACATACAGGACTCGACACTCGAAAAGTCAAGAGTGCAATATTTGCTTACATCTAAATTCCGACAAGAGCCTGGATTTTCTCAAGGGGATCCTCTATAACATTATGGGATTGCATATTGCATCTTGGGGATGCAACGAAAATTATTTCAATTTCTTATTTCCATCATTATCGCAAATCATTTTGCGCAGGTTTGTTATAGATGGCTAAATGAGAATCCTAAAAACCGTTTTCGTGATTTCCGTAGATTAAAGCTGCCAAAGGAAAGTTGCGAAAAAAAACATAATTTTTGTTGCATTCCAATGATGCAAACTTCAACGTCATGTGAATTTGGTGGACTGAAAAACTTCAGGAATATTAGGATCTCTATGAATATGAGGCATTCCACGTCACTTCAGCCAGTAAAAAAAACCACAAATAATTTTGAAAAATCGAGTTACTTTATTGAAAGATATTCATCGAGGGTCGAATTTTTTTTAATTTCTGAAGGATTTTCTCGTTGATTACCATTTTTTCAACTTTTTTCCATTCAAATGGCTGTATCATCAGCAGGATTTGACGTATTTACATTCGTAAAAAACGAAAATGTGCGTCTCTTTATAGCCTTCCAGAAATAAATTAATTTTTTTTTCTGGGAGATTAGAAAAAGACGCACATTTTCATTTTTTACGAATGTAAATACGTCAAATCCTGCCAAAGATACAGCCATTTGAATGGAAAAATATTTAAAAATGGTAATCATCGAGAAAAAAACGTCAGAATTTTTTTAAAAATGTCGACACTTGGTGAATATTTTTCAATAAACTAACTCGATTTTTCAAAATTATTTGTGGATTTTTTTACTGGCTGAAGTGACGTGGAATGCCTCATATGTGTAATGAGGTATTTCCTACTTCGATTTTTTGGATTTGAAGTACATTCATTTTGGCCATTCGAAATGTGCATGCACTTGAAAACTCGAATACTCACTGACGAGTTTTAAAAAAATATATAGGAGGTAAAAACAGACGGTATGTTATTAACATTGCTATTATTATTGATATTGCCGCCATCGATTATAATCGGCTACATACTTTACAGGGTGTTAGGATGGTCGATGCAAAGTCTTAATAGGATGGTCATCTCGTTCGGAACTTATCTAACCTAAGATACCTTAGTCCAAAGTCTAAGGATTTCGAGTTTTCAGGGTAAGTATGGTTTTTGGAAAATTTCCCAAAATTAGGTACTAACTCGTTCATAATGTTCAAACAGACAATAATTGGTAACTAAAAATTTAATTGCGTCTTAACAAATGTGTATTCGATCGACAAACAGCAATATAATCATCTGTATCCACAAAACTAACTAAATGGGACGTGTTGAATCGTTAAAAATTTGTCAAAAAATTAAAAAAAAAAACATTTTATGTTTATGCTATTTAAAAAAATAGCATTAGCATAAAAGGTAAACGAGTTAGTACCGAATTTTGGGAAATTGTCCAAAAATAATATTTACCACGATAACTCGAAATCCTTAGACTTTGGAGTAAGGTAATCTTGGTTAGTTATCTTCCTAACGACCTATCACCCCCTTAAAGCTTTGATCGACCTTCCTAATATCCTTATATATGTTCGCGTATGTAATAGTTGTTAAAAATGATAAAACTACTGGAATTTATTCGCTTAAGGGGCCAGTGTGAACGCTGAAAGGTTGGGTGATTTTCGGGAATTTTTTGGAAGAAAAGTACTCAATTAAATGTTTCAGAAAATTAAGAATACGTTTGTTTATATTTGACCTATATTACATAATTTTTTCATAGAAAAATATTCAGATCCAAGCGACTTATGCGCTGCCTTCGGAGGCGCAAAAAAAAGTTCCACCACTGCTGACATGATTCCGGCCGATTAAGTAGCTGAGACCGAAAAAGAAAAAAATGTCGTTAAACTGGAAGGTATTTCCTGTACATTGACGTAGGATTTTCGAAAAATATCAAAATCTAACAAAATGGCGTAGTTATGAAAAAAGCCTGTTTTCTTGCCTATAAAATGGTCGCTTTTTTCAATGCCAAATCGTAAATTTTCACCCAATCAAAAATATCCTACATCATTGTCGAGATAGTCAAGAGTACTCGGTTCAAATTTCAAGTCAATCGGATAATTGCTCTTTGAATTACAATGTCAGCAAATTCGGAATATCTCATTTCGAAAAAAAAACGCGTTCAAAGATTTAACTATCGATTTTTGCAAGATAAAATGATATTGATATAAATTATATAAATGATAATGATATTCTTGAAAGTATAAAGTGGCGAAAAAGGCAAAAAAAATCGATTTTTTGAAAGTGTCACACTGGTATAGCCCCTTAAGTGGATCTGTACATATTATGGGCTACGAAACGGTACATTTTCTGTGATCTATATGTGCTTATGTAATGAGTTGTTATTATACTTCCATACCGATACGGAACCATGATTTCGTTCGATTTAAAATTCACTCAATTGACCCATCCGGATATTTTATATATTTCAAAATACGATAACACAGCAATGACGTTGAAGTTTGCATCGTTAGAAAGCAACGAAAATGATTTCTTTTAACTTCCCAAACTCCTTTGGCAGATTTGAGATACAAAAATCACGCAAACATGTTTTAGGATTTTTATCTAGCGATCAGCAACCTAAATCTACAAAATATGATTTCGGATAACAATGAAGACAAAAAATCGGAAAGAATTTTCGTTGCATTCCAACGATGTAAACTTCAACCCCATAACTCAGTGATACTGTATGGCCATGAATAGGATCGTTTTCGTAATAGATCAATATTAATTAAACGCTATATATTTATTTGCTTATCTAAAATTCGATTAAAGATATGAAAAAGACTGAAATAATGGATTAAGGATAATGAGTTTGTCCATCAAAAGGCAGAACTCCATGAGAAATTGTCCTTTTTATTCTATGTTAACCGAAGTGATTGATAATCGTCATTTTTCTCACGTACTATTTCCCCACTTCGGGTATTGTGCATCCTTGCTTGACTTTTCTCCTTCCATTTTTTATTTTATACTTTTTCTCATGGGTCTTCCGTTTTTCGCAAGGGTTCAAAGTCGCTGATGTTTCCTTTGGTTTCCCATATCAGGCATGCAAAGCCTGATGTATCGATGCTTCATGTGACAGGGTGGGTGTCAGGATGAATGAACATCTGTATGTGTATATTTATACGCGCGCACACAGACCGCCCATTTTTCCGACAAACTCCCCCATCAAGGACTAATACTGTTTTATACGATGCTATATATATATATACATATATATATATATACACACACACACACACACATACATGTATATAAAGTCACAGGCGCCGTAATGCGAGTGTTGGCGAGCCGGCAAAGTCACCCTAATGGTCGGATTATGTAATTTCCTATACAGAGCACGTAAACCTGGTCGCACGAGTCACAGACACGAGCCCTTTCATCGCCAAAATATATATCCTAGTGTACGATGAGTCTACGAAGCATTAGCATTCACGACACAACCTTCGTTTGTCAAATTGCGCATTTTTAAAGAGTACCGAGACGAGAGTCGAATTTCGAACGTTTCAAAATATTGACATTGGAGTATAGAAAAAAATTATAGTTTTTATCATCGACGTTCGGTTATTGAAATTAGAATGGCAAAGGTGAATTGTTTTCTTTTTCAGGATGGAAATAGTTAAATGGACTGTTTTGAATAATCAGGTATCGTATTCCTATTTGCAGATTATTGGATTGGATTGATAGTGCTCTGATAATTGTACTTTAATTTTTTTGCTGCTTGATGACAATTTTCAGATAGAATGTCAAATTAATAATAATTTAGTCGTTTGTTATAATCTATTTTTCTAATATATATACTTTTATGTTTCTATAATATCTAATTAATAATAATATATTATTTTTAGGTTTACTTTATCGAGTTTAACGCATTACTTTATACTTGTGGCTTCTTATTGGTGGATCAGCAAATGGATGACCCGCAACATTTTCAGCTCTTAAGCGTTTTCCTGTTACTGAATAATTAACAACGACACAGTCCTATTTTCAGTTTTGCAAAATTTTCGTTGCAATATTTGAAATATTTCTTTTTTGTCGCAAATTCTTTCTTGCGCTTAATGTAATATAATTTCGACTTTTCATCGAAACAAAATTAGATGCATGCAGTGCAATGAATTTTCGAGAATTAAGAATTATTATCAAAATATTATTATATTCATTTAGTGTATTAATTTTGATATATTAGAATTATTATTAATAGCTATACAATTTTTATAAAATTAATTTTTTTATATTAAAAATTTTATCGAATCTGAATTATGAATTATTATTGAGAATTAAAAAAACGTATTAAATAGTCGATTATAAAAACAGGCGGTATTAAATTATCAAACTAGACTGAGCATAGTATCTCAACGAAAAATAATTCTCCATTCTCGATTTTGTTCAACTCAATGACCAGATGATTCCCATGTAATAACAGTAAAGAGCCATATTTGTCGGGGACATGCTTTTTTTCGCACTAAAATTCGTTCAACGTTCACATCAACACGATTTCCTTGCGAGTTTGGCGATCAAAAAACTTGTAAATGATTGTATTTGGCGAGTGTCTTATAGGGGTTTGTCGAAATATTGTTTTCGAATAAAGATGCCGATTTAGATATTGCGTCGATTCGAAGATACACACACTACACGAGCCATTTCACTGGAATTTGACACTTGTCAATATATATCGCGAAGATCTATCCGGCATCAATTTCACGACGAGTCGTCGCGATTCTTCTTCAAATTAAATCCCCAAAGAGTATCCCGTTAAATTAGACGTTAACAAGGAGATGATGAAAAACACCGCACGCCTTCGGATGTGCGTGCTTTAAAAGTATTTTTTTTTTCTCGGTATTTCGATGTTTCATTTTTTCCAATGTTTTCGCGGAGGAATAATAAATATCGCGGCTCCAAGACTGTGAGAATAAAAGTCCCGGTAGATCTAGCGCGAGTTCGTTTGACGCGGCACTTCAGCTTCAGGCTATTTATAACTACGGCTGAAACTGCGATATACAACTCGAGATCAAGTGTCTCGTGATTCGTACAATTTAGTAGCGATCCACTCGCCGCCAGAACTTACTGACGTGTGAATATCGTTAAGAAAACCGTGAATATTGAGGATGACATGTGTGTGGTATTGGCATCACGAATTATTCGATCGCAATCGACCTCATCGGAAGAGCAATAGAATAAATTTGTATGACCATCCGCACTCGCACGCAAAACACAAAAATTCGAAAATCCATCACGACAAATTATTTTAAATAGATATCCTCTATACACTGTCAGAAAAGTTTATTTACTTTTATCATCGATTTAAGGGGAGATGTACACCTAGGAGCCGGAAAAAGGTCATTTTTGTGCATTTTTTTCAAGGAAAACTATTTGAAATTTCGGATTGGGGTTTTAATTATCTAAAAGTATATACCTTCAAAAATATGTTCAATTTTCTTTATTTAAAAATATCAAAAATATACAAGGATATTGTATGATCCTTGGAGCGTCGTAAAAAAATCTGCGTATACGGTACCCACTGGCGTTTCTTCAAAAATCATCTGAAAAAAAAAACCAAAAAGATTATTAAATTAGATACTATAATCTAGTACTTGTCATAGCCGATTTTGAAAATATCGATTTACGACAAAATGGCGGACGTTTGAACATAAATAGTGATTTTTGGACCAAAAATTAGTTATTATTTTGCCTATATGACAAAAACTAAGTGGCGGAAAAAAATCCTATAACAAGTACTAGATAATGGTGTATAGAATAATCACAAAAAAACCTCAAGGCAATCGGACCATTGGTTTTCGAGAAATTTTGGGTACCGATTTGAAGAACGTGGTTTTGAGAAAAACAAGTTTTAAAATTTGGGAATAAATAAATTATGCAATTTGTCAACTTAAATGGAATCGTCGATACCAGGCCCATAGTGTAGGTCTTCTAAGGTCGACGGAATGTAGGTGTAAATGTAGATGTGAATGTAGGTGAATCTAGGTGTATATCTCCCCTTAAGGGAGGACACCACCGTGACGAGCCGAAAAAAGTTCGTTTTTCCGAAATGTTGCTGTCTAGCACATTATTTATTTGGGATGTGGAAATAAATATTTCCACATCCAATATAAGACAATATATGATCTGAAAAATGAAAATAATAAAGTTTTATAATCTAAAAAAATGTACCTACTTCTCGTTGTACGTTATAGCCGCTTTTCGGAGAAAAAAATCATACAATGGAGAATGTTGACCAAAAGTGTAATTTTGGCAAAATGTTTACTTACATTCGGGTGCTTAAAACATACTGAATAAAAAAAAACGTCTACGTACAACGATAGCTACTACTATTACGGAAATTTTTATTTTTCAGAATTGAAAATGAGACAATTATAGCTAGAGTTATGATTCCGGCTAGATCAAGA
>OZ023313.1:22309667-22410903 GCA_964007375.1 Ophion obscuratus
TCTCTCTCGTGCGCGGTCTCTCAGCCCTGGCTGGGATACCGCTGGGACATTAGTCCTCGTGTGTCCGGTTGACAGTGCCAGGGAGCCCTCATCCTGTCCACTAGCGTGTTTTATAAATGATTTCATAATGACGACTCGTCGACCACCACATCCATACACACATACATAGTGGATAAAAGTAAGACGGTGTAGTATTTTATTTATATATTCATGTACAAGAGTTCCACTCGTGGGCACTTACAGGGTGCCCGATAACTTCGACAATAGTCTCCAGGGCGTACTCGAAAAAAAATCTTCAACATGGGGTTAAACCACTGTGACGACCCGAAAATGAGGGTTATTAAAACAAAAATTGAAAGAATAAGTAAGACGGGTAAAAAATCGTTTCGAAATTCATTTGTATGTACATTGACAAAGTTGAGTACCAAATTTCATTTTAAAATATTAATAACTAAAGAAGACATAAACAATCCCGTGAAGGACATTTGGAGAAAAAAAAGCCAGTTGTTTTTCTCAAATTAGATAATATTGGCCAAACGGAGATTTTTTCATTATCGTGTTTCCATCATAAAACGAAATTGATTTTTTTTACATTGCCGTCATTATAGTTAATAACTAATGAAAAAAATGTCAAGAAGAAAAACGTCGGTCAAGACTAAAATATACACCAAATAAGTGTACCAAATTTCGATCAATCCGTTCATTAGACGACGAGAAATCGTGTACACCGTTTTGACGAATTACATTTTACTGAAAAACGCGATTAACGTTTCACTAACAGTTCTATCGTTGCTTTAATAAGTTCACCTTCAATTTGCGATTCCTGCACCATATGTTGGACTTTCCTCTTCAATTTGAGTTGCCTCAAACGACGAACGAGTGTTGGTCATTTTCACAGTAGCCTAACCCCTTAAACACAGTAATGCTTAGTTGATATTTCAGCTATTCCCGATGTTTATTCCCTCCACTTTCTTCTCGATCTATGTCGGTAGGTTGATTCGCCGATTACTCCTCAAAGAATGACAACATTTTTTCTTAAGTTGCCAATCATAGAGGATTGCTCAAATTTAGGCTACGATTTGTCAGCACCTGGAGTAAATTTGCAATTAGTAAAACGCTGCATCAACACAGACGTGTTTTCGACCACGATAACTGCAACTTTATGACGAAGTTTTGTCACAACACAATATTTATTGACGATTTTTTTTTCAGTTTAAATCGTCGAGGCAGAAGTTAAGAAAAATGACGAACGTTATTAGAATCTCCTTTTTTCGGAAACTAATATAGACTGAGGACGTGCGTTTTTTGGAGAACTGAACCTTCGAGTCCGCGCCGATATGCGGGCGTACCGCCTGGACACCCTGTACATATACATGAATGTATATATGCGTGCACGAAACTGACTGAGAGTTATATTAATCGTGGCTGTCTTCGAGAGTTCTTGCATACCTTCAGATTAATCGTCTGTTCCTTTCCCAACCATAAGAACGCGAGTCACATTTTTTCACTCTCTTTTTTGGTAACGAAGTTATTTTTTCTACATTATCAATGCGTAATCTCTGTCGACAGAAAGAGGCTAGAGAGGAGGAGACAGAAAGAGAGAGGAAGGGAGAAGGCAGACCGGATGGCTAGGAATTCCTGTGCACAAGACACAAGACGCTCGCCACGCGATCTGCAATTAATGTAATTACATTAATTGCATAACAACCTTGAAGTGCACTTATGTATGTGCGTTTAATTGCGTGCATGTGTGAGTTTGTATATATATATATATAATACACTAGGGTACCACAATTTTGAGCTCTATTTTTTTCGCTTTTTCTCACCATCTTTAAAGAAAGAAAAAAATTAGAAGTCGCTCAAGCCTCCCAAAAATTCAAATTTTCATTAAAAAATTGATTATTTTTTTTCGTCCACTTTTCACCCATGAATTTTACGCTTTATAATTTTTAAATTAACCTTGCGGAAGGTCTAGTCAGTCTAGTCTAGTCTAGTCAGCCAATGAATATTTAGTGGTCGCTTAAGAGCTTCGAAATTTCCAACTTTCGCCAATTTCTTTTTAGTCGTCTGACTCATAAATTTGACGCTTTGTAAAATTTTCAAAATAATTAATCCTTTTTTTCTTTAGAAACAGATTTTCCAAATTTACTTCACACTTCTAAGCCAAGAATTATAATATTAGTTCTTATAAAATAATTCTCTATAGCTCTTGTCTGTAAACAAAATTATAGGTCGTTTCATTCGTAAAACTGAAACGGCAGCTGTTTTCCGCGCATCGTAGCTGTACTCTGTGAAGAGCGACGCCAAAATACAATAATACATAATAATACATAATAACACATACCCTAGAATTGGTATTTGTTACAAATTATTGTAATAAATTATTCAGAGATTGTAACGTTTCGCTTTTTATTTTGTTTTTATGCTGCAAGGAATTATAGTGCATGCGAGATTTATTTTCTGGCGGAAATTCTGAATTTCGAAAAATTTGAGCGACCAATAAATATTCTTTGGCCGGCTGGAGCTTTCGCGAGGTTAATTTAAAAATTATAAAGCGTAATATTCATGGGTGAGAAATGGACGAAGAAAAAAATCGATTTTTTAATGAAAATTTAAACTTTTGGAGGCTTAAGCAACCTCTAAATATTTTCGCGATAATTTTTTTTCTATAAAGAAGATAATTGGATGGTGAGAAAAAGGGGAAAAAATGGAGCACGAAATTGTGCGACCCTAATATACACACACAGACACATACATATATGCATACAAACGCGTGAATAAATAGATATTATATATATATGCACACGACTCGATTTTTTCGGGATAAATGAAAATTCATGCTCGCAGTATCAATATCTTCATAGGTGTAATCTTTGTTACAAATATTACCAGCATTATTGAGCGAACAAATATGCTCTATAGACACCAATCAACTAGAAGGTTTTTTTTTGCTTCTCCCGACGCCAAAGCAAAAGCCAACAATTATACTTTTCTAAATAGTTAGTGAAATGTTTAAGGTGAACCGATTGCAAAAATTCATTTGTATTGAATCGATTTTTTGATGAGTTTATCGAAAGGACGACTGAAATGAAGAAATTTAAAAAAGTAAAGTACAAGACAGTGACCACGTTTGATGCGGTACATTTTTTATGACGTTCCACGATCTTTCAAAGCAATAGACATTACATTTTCTTTTTTTGCCATTTGGTCAACCAATGAGAAAAAACGATTAGAAAGTGATAAAGAGCGGCCAGTTATATATACATACGCATGCACGCATATTTTCAATGGCCCTTTGTGAAGGTCCTTTCCAATTGGGTTGAAGTTTGCATCGTTGGTATGCACCGAAAATTCTTTCCAATTTCTTATTTTCGTTATTAGCCAAAGTGATATTTAGTGGATTTAGGTTTTAGATCCTTGCATAAGAATCACAAAAAATGTTCGCTTGATTTTCGTAGCTCAAATCTGCCAAAGGAAATTTGGGAATAAAAAGAAAATCATTTTCGTTGCAGTCCAACGATGCAAACTTCAACGTCATCCATTCTAGCCCTTACTGTTCGATCTCTTTTCACTCATGACTCCATACTTGTCACTTAACTTTTTCTCGTTCTGCATTTGCACGAGGGCACACGGAAACTGGGGAAAACCTGTGTCGATGCAGGCTGCCATATTGTTGTGAGTTTCAAATCTATTATCATCGAAAACTCGGAAAAACTGATCGTGCGCTTGGCAAATCAGCAGGCAAGATAGTCCGCGGTCGAACGGCCACCCGTCCGCATACTGGCCCAAGGCGAGGTAGATTAACATGGGAAATCGCCGAAGCCGCGTACTGACTGCGCATTTAGTACTCTCGATTATGGCGTATTCCTTTTTTAAAGAATAATAACCTAGCGTGGATGAAAAAATGGCCAAAGCTGCGACCAAATTATATACTCGCGTGCTTCCTGTGTGTGTCCAAAGTGCGACCACACGGTGGAGGTGCGGTGGTGCACACGCCCGGAGATTGCTCCAAGGAGCGTAAAAAAAGGATTGAAAATTGGAAAAAAAAATAATCGGCGATGCGGTTGCGAAGTTGTGTGTCACGCAACTGTGGTGTTTCATCGTAGAAAGATTTCTGATTGGCTCACGAGAACGCGATAAGAGTGAGCGTGACGACGCCCTCGTGCACGCGTATCTTTGGCTTCACTTTGGCATCGGCATTTTCTCTTTCTTTCTCGCAACTTAAGCCAAGTGCGACGAGTTTCATTGAAAAACCGTCGTAACCTTCGATTTAAAAAAATGGCGGAGTTTGCATCATAGAAAAACGTGTATTATCTCATTGACGAGACAAAATGTCAAAAATCAAATGGGGTTTTATTTACAATTCACATCTGAAGTGAAGCAAATAATTATTCGAAGGACGCTCTTATTTCAGGAATTACCACAATGTTAGTAACGAAAAAATTTCCAATTCGCAGAAAATTAAATTAAAAAAATTATTCCGTGGGAAAGAAATGAATGGACTCAAATTTGAGTAAAAAATGAACGAACTCGAATTTCATCAAAAAATGAATAAAGTCGAATTTCATCAAAAAATTAATGAAGTCGAATTTCATTAAAATATGCATGAACTCCAATTTCATGAAAAAATTAATGAACTCGAATTTCATTGAAAATAATTAATGAACTCGAAATTCATTCGAAAATGAATGCACGCGAATTGCATTAAAAAATGGACGAACGCGAATTTCATTTGAAAAAGAATTATGAACTCCAATTTGATCGAAAAGTGCATTAATTACAATATCTCAAAAAAATGAACGATCTCGAGATTTCATTTAAAAAATCAATAAATTCGATTTTTATTGGAAAAAATGAATGAACTCGCGCTTAATTAAAAAATGAACAGACGCGAATTTCATTAGAAAAAGAATGCACGCGAATTTCTTTTTAAAAAATGAACGCACTCGAACCTCGTAAAAAAAATTAATTAATTCCAATTTCCTCAAAAACCAAATGAGGTGGAATTTCATGAAAAAATTCCTAAACCCGAAATTCATTCTAAAAAGCCAAGGAACTCAAATTTCATTAAAAAATGAATTAATTCCAAATCTCCGTGGAGAAAATTAAATGAACAGTAAAGAGTAAAATATTTTTTTTCGGAGGAAAACATGATTTCCTACCGTTTCGTAATTCGATTTTGAGGCGAATGAAATGTATTCAATTATTGTCATATATCATCAATTAAACGAACGCACAAAACGCTGATAGATCGAAACGAAAATAGCAAGATTATTGAATTAGTGATTCGTCTGTTCGCGATGCACATATGATCAATTCCATCAAAACGATTTCCCCGAGAGCTATCTTGTCTCATATATCTATTAGGGGTTCCTCCGGAGCTGAGATAATCCCGCCGCTATTATATATCTAGATGCTTGTAAATATAGGTATTCGGGCATGTGTGTGCGTGTAAACGGACGTAGAGTATGCAAAACGCGAGAGCAAGCATGCATATCGGTCTAAGCATAAATTCCTCACTCGATGTGACACCCGAGGAGGGGGTTGCATAATCTCGGGAGGGTTGTGCTCGACTCTCGTTAGAAATACGATCCCACAGGACCGACACGACGCGTTAACCCCAGCCCAAATGGCAGCCAACGACGAAACGAAAAATATACCGGCTTCAAAAAAGAAGCAGGCTCTCCATTCTCCTACAATTCATTTTCAACATCATCAATACCCTCATTTCAATCATTTCAAATTAACGGCAGTGACGTCGTCACAGGAACATCCACGTTCCACTACGTGTGGAATGATATAATTTCAGAATAATTCAAATTGTTCGTCGATTCAGAGATCCGTCACTCGGGCATATACAATGACCCGAACGCAATTACAGTTGCAAGGTGTCCGAGAGACGCACGATGGGAGAGTATCGTTGGCAGCTCACGCTCGGACTAGCATGCGATGCAACGTACCTCGGCAATATTGTGTCTCAGATTTATTGCACGAAGATAGTGAAAACAGTGACTCCGGAGCGCGCACGGATGATTCGTTACAGGATCAAATCATAGGCTTTCCCTATCTCTCTCTCCCTCCGTAACACGTCACGTGTCTCTTCTGAACGCCATATCGCTGTAAACGTTCACTAATTGTAGAAATTGGTTAACGCGAGGGAGAAAGCGAGAGAGAGAGAGAGATTGCTAGTCTAAAGCGACAGAGCAATATAGGGAGGTGGCAATAGAGAGCGAGAGATTCCGACAGGAAAAAAGAGACATTGACAGAATAATGAGATAGAGAAATGGCGAGAAACCGCAAGAGAGAGAGAGAGAGAGCGAGAGAGAGAGAGGGACCGAGGGAGAGAGAGACAGTGCGAGAGCCAGCGGGAGACAGGGAGGTAAACAAGTTACAAACGATGATACACACGTTACTGCTGTGATATAACGGTACTTGCATGTGTGTGTGCGTGTGTGCGTGCGTGTGTGTGGGTGTGTGTGTGTGCGCGCGTGTGTGCGTGCGTGCGTGCGTGCGTGTGTGTGTGTGTGTGTGTGTGCGTGTGTGCGTGTGTGTGTGTGCGTGCGTGCGTGCGTGCGTGTGTGGGTGTGTGTGTGTGTTTGTGTGTGTATATGTGTGTATGTATGTGTGTATGTGTGTGTTTGTGTGTGTGTGTGTGTGTGTGTGTGTGTGTGTATGTGCGTGCGTGCGTACGTGTGTGTGTGTGTGTGTGTGTGCGCGTGCGTGCATGCGTGTGTGCGTGTGTGCGTGTGTGTGTGTATGGGGGGGGGGGGTGGTGTGTATGTGTGTATGTGTGTGTGTGGGGGGTGTGGTGTTCGTGTTCAGTATTCGGTAACATTAATGTCCACATTCACACGCGGAGACATTGGGACGTATGGTCCCGCGATATGTTATAGGATTTAGGAGAACTAAACCTAATCTCAGACAGCCCCGCGCGCTTGCATTGATAAATATTCCATCCAGAGTTGAGGGACGGAACAGCGAGATAGCCCAAAATTAGTGAATCCATCAAATGGAAAAGCCCTCATCGAAAGTTCTGCTCGACGTCTCGTGACAAAAAGACCTCTCGATAGAATCTTTAGTTGGAAAATGTATCGTTAACTGCAGAAAAAAAAATTATTATAAAAATTGTTATCCGCAGTAACGTTGCTTATTTTTCCGAGCGGATCGACTGGTTAATTCCTAGAGGTTTGAATTTTTGTATTTTGCGACTGCAGACGAAAACGATTTTTCTCGTTTTTGTGTCTTGAAGTATCGTTGAAGTATGGGGAACGAACCGGAAAAGCCCAAAAAACTAACGAATTCATGAGAATTTTGTTTTGAAATGACATTTTCCTTGAAGGCTGTCGGAAATTCAAGTGGAAATGAGGATTACGAGAAGAGGGGCAAGACTTTTCGGTTGAGACTACTGGTCGACCGATAACTATTGTCAGGACGGAGATCCCGACGTGA
The DNA here is from genome assembly GCA_964007375.1 of Ophion obscuratus. Taxonomy (NCBI): domain Eukaryota; kingdom Metazoa; phylum Arthropoda; class Insecta; order Hymenoptera; family Ichneumonidae; genus Ophion; species Ophion obscuratus. Next base: position 22,317,117 of record OZ023313.1, read on the forward strand.
TCTCTCAATAGTCCAGTAAGTAGACGAAAACTTAGCACTTTTTAGCGTAGAATATGATTTTTGACTGAAGGTAGATGGTTGCATATCGTAAGTAACCCCAATCAAATTTTGCCCCTCAACTTGCCCCAACCCTAAGAAATAGGGGTTGAAAACTTAAAAATCGCCGTACCTCGATAGTTAATAGCCCGATAAAAAAAGGTTTCAAACAAAAGTTGTTTGGAATAATAAAATACGTATAAAGTTATCCGATTTGAAAATAGCGTACACATACTGCGAGGCGGTGCCGCGCGAGGCTGCCTCGGTTTTTGCCTCAGCTAGTCTGGCCACGGCTATTGAGTTGTAAGAGAGCGTCTGTATAAAAAATGTTGTCCAACGCCCTGATCGATAGCTTGACGATGGTTGGTCAGGAAAATGAAAGTAATTTCATTTATAATCTATATACTTAAAGGTAGCTCTCGCTGTACGTAGACGTTTTTCGAACACAAACATTTAACAAAATGGTTGGTGTTAAAAAAAGTGTAATTTTGACGAAATTTTTACTATATTCGGAGGTTTAAAAAATACTAAATGTCAACAAACGGCTACGTACAACGATAGCTACTGAAGTTACGGAATTTTGTTTTAATTGAAAATCGGACAATTATAGCTGGAGTTATGATTCCAGCTAGGTCAAGAAAAGTCGTTTCGAGAAAAACGCGATTGAAAGTTTTAGTATACGTAAATCGTTGCGCTACCTGCTCTCATTAAATCGTCTGTAACTGGGTCAATTTTCAATATTTTAACTTGGATTTTTTCGCATTTTCATGAATGTGTATTCTTTGAAAAATGTCAAAAAAATTGTCCCCCCCCCCCCCCCCCAATGGTGTCCCGCCTTAAGGATGAATATGTAAAAAGCAGTAACGTTGTGCGCTCGAATGAATAAAGAAATAAATCGTTTAATAGATTTAATCTTTAATCGTATTAGTTGTGAATAATATTGATATAATCGCAATATATTTACGATCCACTATGGTAATGATGATAGAATTTTTCTTTGTATTTTCCTAATGTGATTCCTTCACTTCCACCATGCTCAAGGGGAGATATACACCTAGGAGCTGGAAAAAAGTCCGTTTTTGTGAATTTTTTCAAGGAAAACTATTTGAAATTTCGGTTTGGGGTTTTAATTATGTAAAAGTATATACATTCAAAAATATGTTCAATTTTCTTTATTTAAAAATATCAAAAATATACAAGGATATTGTATCATCCTTGGAGCGTCGTAAAAAAATCTGCGCATACAGTACCCCGTTTCTTCAGAAATCATCTGAAAAAAAAAAACCAAAAAGATTATTAAATTAGACACTATAATCTAGTACTTGTCATAGCCGATTTTGAAAATATCGATTCATGACAAAACGGCGGACGTTTGAACATAAATAGTGATTTTTGAGCCAAAAATTAGTTACTATTTTGCCTATAAAACAAAAACTAAGAAACGGAAAAAAAATCCTATGACAAGTACTAGATAATGGTGTATAGAATAACCACAAAAAACCTCAGGGTAATCGGTTCATTAGGTTTCGAGAAATTTCGGGTACCGATTTGAAAAACGTGGTTTTGAGAAAAGCGCGTTTGAACATTTGGAAATGAATAAATCATGAAATTTGTGAACTTACATGAAATCATCGATACCAGGTCTTTTACGGTCGACGGAATGTTCATAGCTTCTAAATCCTCGACCTCGACCATCTAGGTGTATATCTTCCCTTAATAATGCGATACTTAATTTCGAGATATATATATATCAAGGTAGTTTAAAATAACGCTCGACAGATGATATTGAACTGCAATTTTGTTTCCTCTTTTTAACGCGTGCATATTAGGAACTAATGTATCGATAATACGAAAACAGGAACAGCCGCACACCTATACAACCGATATACAGCTATACAGTACAATGATCATGTAAACTGGGGAACTCTCGATTGGGTGATACACTCGAGGGCTAAGTATGCATTGTGCAACACGCGCTGCCACTACAGATGCCTCGTTCTCTCTCTCTCTCTCTCTCTCTCTCTCTCTCTCTCTCTCTCTCTCTCTCTCTTTCTCTCTCTGGATCCATATGTAGGATAGCTTGAAGTAATCGAGTGCACGGGGTGCTTCGTCTCACTCTTGCACTCTCGTCGCATATGCTCTCGAACCAGTTTAAAAAAAAAACCCTACACGTCGCGACCTCGCGTGTGCGGTCCGCACTTTCGGCCCTGTACTTCGACACTCGAGCACTTCATACAGAGAAGTGTCTCGTCGGTGGCGAAAACTCATAACCGCACATACACCCGGAAGTATGAGGAAAAGCTAGGGATTTTTTTAAAAAGAAACCATTTTGGAATAAAAATATATTAAATGTGAACCTAAAAAATCATCGAGTTTTGCTGAGCAAGCGGACAAAAAAATAAATTATTTGTCCACCACCAAAGATCGGGATGCCGATGAAACAATGTGATTGTTGAATTTAGACAAACATGAGCCCATGAATTTAGACAAACATGAGTGCAAAAAAAATGCGCCGACAAAATTTCACGGATATCGGGTGAGCGCGTTTGCCAGAAGAGAATTTCCCAAAAACCTGCTCCAGGAATTCGCATCATCGGGAAATGACGGTAGACTTTATTGTATAACGCATTAACGATTCCGAACAAGAACTCATTGAAGCGAATTCAAATCTCGATAAAACTACTCGGATCGGGATTCAACCTGACGGAAGATGAAGATAAATTTTCGATAACGAAAATACGACTTGTATTTAAAAAATTAAATAAATACATTTTTCACTGATAATAAATGTGATTCATAACATTATTGAATTTTCGTACATGCATGCATAAGAAATAAAAATGATAATTATGAATATTATATACATTGTTAATTTAATTGAAATTATTACAATAGAAATTTGAGATATTGATATCAAAAACATCTTATATTTAATAAAAACAATTGTAAACATTAATACCATGGACCATCGAATTGACTATCGATAATCGAATCAATTAAAAATGAATCGACTATCTTTATATATTTGATGATATTATACAACTTATTATTTTTAATAATCCTGGCTCTGAAAAATAATAATATTTAAAATGAAAATTAACTTAACATCTATTAACATTGATATATATATATATATATATATATATATATATATATATATATACAGGTCGTCCCTCTTATCTCTGCCACCCGAATTAACTCGGTAATTATCGACGTCACAAAAAAAATGTTCCAAACAAAAGTTGTACGGTGTAAAGGATCGCATCAAATGCGAAAAATTTTTAATTTCGGTGGAGGCGCTCACGCACAGTGAAGGTCACCTCCACTTTTTTAAATAGAATGATCCATTTTTTTAAAACATTTTGTGGAGCACCTCAAGCCGCATAAAAAATATTAAGGGGTCAACGTCGTTGAAGGTCAGTATCCATGATACAAATCTAAATATCTCGGATCACCATCAAATATTTGGTAGTGATCCGATATATTTAGATTTGTATTTCATTTTAATGGGTGACCTTGAATGACCTTGAACGACTTTGGCCCCCTAATGTTTTTTATGCGGCTTGAGGTGCTTCACAAGATGGTTGAAACAAAAAATGTACCATTCAATTTAAAAAAGTGGAGGTGACCTTCAATGTGCTTCAGCGCCTCCTCCGAAATAAAAAAAATTGGTCGCATTTGATGGCCCCCTTCACACCGTACAACATTTGTCAGGAACATGTTTTTTGTGCCGTCGATACTTATCGAGTTATTTCGGGTAGCAGAATTAAGGGGTTAGGCCACTCTAGAGGCCGAAAAAATAGGCTTTTTGTAATCTCGATTGCTTTTGTAATTTTTCTGAAAAAAAACCCCCAAAAACGTACTTTTTCAGCTTCTAGAGTGGCCCAAGGCCTTAAGAGGGACACCCTGTACACACACACACACACACACACACACACACACACACACACACACACACACACACGCACACACCCGCACACACGCACGCACACAGGCACGCACACACACACACGCACACACGCACGCACGCACACACACACGCACACACGCACGCACGCACACACACGCACGCACGCACGCACACACACACACGCACGCACGCACGCACGCACACACACGCACGCACGCATATATATATATATTATAACAATGATTCTATTGTTTCAACGTCCAACATAAAGTGTATGCAGGAATTTGATGCGATTACTCGAGCGATTATGCGAAAATGCAAGAGGGTTCGATCGTTTTTACGTATCATTGCGGCATCACCGTCATCGTCGTTCAAGCGCATTGCCACTTCTCCCTTAAGGAAAGTGGAGCTCTCCGAGAGTCGAAACAATGAGGCTTAACTACGCCGGGGGTTGGACACCGCAATGGCTGCACGAGCCTCCTCCCTGGCTCTCTCACTCTCTCTCTTTCTCTATACACACACACACACACACACACACACACACACACACACACACACACACACACACACACACACACACACACACACACACACACACACACACACACACACACACACACACACACACACACACACACACACACACACACACACACACACTCGAGTCATCAACCCGAAGTGCGCTTTGTGAGGGCACGCGCCCCATCACCGGGACACTGCACAAGCCAGGGGCTGCGGTAGGTTGCGGATACTCCACATTTAGTTATACAACCGTGGTTGCAACATATGTCCGTACTCTTGATACACGCTCTTGAACTCGCCACTCCACGTACGGAAACGCAACTACTGAATTTCATCCGTACTTGTGGGAGAGCCTCCAAAGCAATGCGAGACACGTTTGCAGTCGCCAAAAAAATCCCACTGCCTATTTTTCACATTGCCGATTAAGATTTCGACTTAATGAAAGGAACGATTACGATAGACATTTACCTATATTTACGGAAGGCGAAACGGTCTCAGCGACTTTGCCAAAAAATCAGGAGTTTTCCGAAATATTGCGCAGCTATGTTTGTAGATTAATAGTTTTGAATATGATATTAATATTAGAATGATAGGATTTGAATTGACGAATAATAATATACCGATAGTGGTCCTTCTCCCATGCGAAGGACCACTATCTCTCCCATGCGCGTTGGCCAGGGCCAATACTTGGATCGGTGAGACTCATATATATCGGTACAGCTTTTCTACAGTTTCCCTGTACCCTCGTGCAAATGGGACAGATTAGTGCATGGGAAAAGATTCTGTGGGGGGTCTTTAAGGAAAAATGGTGGAGTAGTAATTATCGGTTGAAAGTCAGAAAAGGAGGCCGAATAATATATTTTGGAAAGAAACATTTATTTTAACGCAAAAAATAATGAAAAGAATATTATTATTTGACAAAGTTTAAAATTTCCGCAAAATATCGACGTTTTTAAAGAAGTTTTTTAAAAAATTTTAACGATTTTTCATTATGAATAGTGTTTTGATTTTAATTATTCCAACAATGATAACGGCAATTGATTTCATATGATGGTCTCAAGATCTAATCTAAAAGAAGAAATTAAAAACCAAAATAACATTAATTTAAAAAAGAGGAATAATATTTCGAAATAAGGCAATATTTTTCCGCTTTTCAGGAAACGTATTTGACAGTAAGATCATCGAAGTACACATTTTTGGAAGAATTTTAATGCGTGCGAAATACTAAATGGCGTAACTGTCAAGTTGTGACCTGGTGTGTGGCCTTTTATTCCGAAAGGATCACGACCCATGATTCGAGACTCTCGATGATCTCTCACATAGAGCAGAGGGCTCGCTTCAGTTTCAAGCACGTATCGCAGTTCAGAGTAAACCACCCAGGGCGCCATTAAAATACACATTTTTTTTATTTCAACCGTCTCGTAAAAAATTGATGAAATTACGAAAAGACAATTTCCGCTTTCGAACGTGTCTGACAAACGCAAAAATGGTACTCGTAAAGACACCGGCATAAAATGTTTATTGTAAATTAACATTTCTAAATATCGAAATATGTAAAATTTAATGTAATTTCTAAAAGTCATAATCTACTAAATAAATTTTTTAGTAGATGAATATATACTCTAGCAGAAAATTTATTTAGATTTAATAAATAACTCTGCCATTAAGACTTAAGGCGAGGTATCACCGTGAAAGGTTGAATTTTTTTTTTTTTTTGCGTTTCCTCAAAGAATACTTATTCGAGAATATTTTTAAAAAATTCAAGTAAAAAAATTGATAATTGACCGAGTTACAGAAGATTTGGTGGGATTATAATAATAGTAGTTAATTTAGTGGGCTAGGATCGTAACTCTAGCCATAATTGTCCTATTTTCAATTTAAAAAACCAAAAGTTCCGTAATTACAGTAGCAATTGTAGTACGCATCCATTTTTTTTATTCAGTATTTTTTAAGTCCCCGAATATAAGTAAAAATTTCGCCAAAATTACACTTTTTTTTAAACACCAGTCATTTCGTGAAATGTTTTCTTCCAACAAACCCCTACGTACAACAGGAACTACATTTACATAGATTATAAAACTATTTCATTTTTATTTTTCAGGCCAACCATTGTCAAGTAATCGATCGGGCCGTGAACATTTTTTATAGAAAGGCTCTAATATACTTCAACAAGACTATTATTGTTATTTTATTCTTTAAATTTACACGAACTAAGTTTAATGTATGCTTAATAACATATTTTTTTCCAAACGCCAAATAAACAATCTAGTAGACAAAAAAAATCGATCTCTTTTCGGTGCATCACAGTGGCGTCCTCCCTTGACGACAAGCTCATCTGAAGAGAAAGGTGAGCTTGCAATAAAGCAATTTCTTTAACCCCAATAAAAATTTTAATATCAATAAACAAAAATACACTCGTTAAAAAAAATAACTTTCGTTTGTCTCGAACAAACGATTTTCCTGGGTGCAAAACTCACCGACTCATACAATTCGTCAAATTATCTTATCCTGCACATGAACGTCCGTAAATTTCTGTCATTAATTTGTCTTCGTGTGAACGAATTCGTGCTGGGGGAGTCGCGGAAGTTTTTTTCCGATTTCATCGCAAATTCTTCTGTTCGGGTAGTTTTCAAGTGGTGGTGAGCCGGAGCCCAGGAGGGAGGGAAGAAGAGAGATGGAGATAGAATGGCGAATACGCGATAACAGAGGGCTCGGTTGTCTGATGGCAAGATGGCGTCCTACGATAGTGACGTGCGGGGCTGGGGTGCTCTGGCAACGGAGGAACGGAAGAGGGGAGTGCACACAGCTCGGTGGTTGAGGGGAAACCGAGGAAGACTGGCAAGTATATTTATACCTATATGGCATGGTATATGTGCGAGATGAGGGCGAGCGGGGTCGGGGAGAGGGTGCGCAGAAGAGCCTGGAGGAGAGAGGAGTATAATATTGATCGCATCTCCGCGGTTGCAGACAGCATCTCTACCCTCTGTTGACGGGGTTGTTACTCCGCCTGCTTTTGAGAGCGGGAATGAAATTCTCTCTCTCTCTCTCTCTCTCTCTCTCTCTCTTTTTCGCTTTCATTTCCAAGCCAGGTTGAAAATAAGCGCTAGAAATGTCGTTCCACAAGTAATAATTAAGTCACGTACTTTCGTCTCAAAACTAAAAATATTACCTATCAAACCGGTTAACCGCAACTTTTACCCGATCGGTCGTCGAGGATCAAGCCAATTGTTAGAGTGCCACGAACCATAGGAGAATTTTGAGTACGTAGATCATAATTCAATCAGATGGAGTGTTCCAATCACTGCGTTAATCTGTGACCACTGCAGATATGTATTGAATGTCCGGTTCGATACTCCTATCGACCTATACGTGTCTGTGTGCCAGTAAAGGTCAATCTCGGGTCAATTGAAACGAGTATTTGTTTTTGTTAGCAGCAGCATTCGATATAATGAAAATTTACATTTCTATGTCAATCGGTAACAATGGCGTACCGATTGACCCATTATTTCCTTAATAATGCATGTTTCATTTCGGTTAACTTAATTACCACGATGGGATGATTGTACGCTTTGAAAATACGTTTTAGTGAAAGTCAATTTTTAGGTAATTAAAGTGAGTTTTGCTTCTATCAGTAAGAGCGTCAACGCGGGCCTATTAAAAGTTTATGTACTTAGAACGGCAAAAATATATTTGTGAAATTGTAGCTCGCGTTACCTGCGCAGACATTTGTTGGGGAGTCCCCAGATGCTCACCGTCCATATGGGGTTTTAATAGGAGCACCGCACATGGGGAATCCTCGTTAGGATCTAGTCGGATTCTGCACTGGTCCCCGAAGAACTCTGGTTGGGAATTCTTACCACGTTCGAATCGAAAATATGTGGAAAATCCCGAGAAAAAACTCGGCGTGTTGGAACATAACCTGAACGCTTTGGGAGCGTGTACGTGTCTGGTGATATTATGTCAAAGTACAGTGAAGTAGATAACAAACGATACCTTCCGTCGCTTTTCAGTGATGCGATTCAAATCGATTTTGGTAGTTATACAGTATGAGGACTTTTCCGAAAGACGACGGGAAAATTTTTTGTTTTCACCGTCAACTTGTTTATACCATTATATTGAGTGATATTCCGGGAGGCTGACATTTTCCATTAATTCCATAAGTTATGGGGTTTTGAAATTCGCGGAAACACGTGATAAAATAGGAAATTTTTAAATATTTCGACGCCTATTTTAGGGAGTTTGTTTGGGTTTGTCTGTTTGGGTTGGCCCTCAGGAAACACGTAGCTGCTTAGCGACAACAAACAAGAGGCGTCGAAATATTTCCTGTTTCCAGAAACAGGACAGCTGTGATCACGAAATCAAAACATATACATCGTAACCTTCATAATACACTATAAGGAATGACGTAGCTGTTTAGCGAGGCGTCGAAATAATACATGTATCTGGAAACTTCAAAACCCCCTAACAAATGGAATTAATGGGAAATGTCAGCCTCCCCCGACGGAATATCACTTACTATAATGGAATAAAAAACATCATGGCGAAAAAAAAATTTCCTGTCGTTTTTTGAAAAAGTTCTCATACTGCATCATTACCTCGATTTTTAAGATGTACCTTTTTCAGCGATTTATACTTTTTCAAGATAAGATTTATACTTTTTTCAAATCCACTTATTTTGTATACCTATACACTTTGTTTAGCAAATTCAACGCGTTGCGATCCATCAAGAATCGTATCGGATACCATCTGATAATGTGGCAATCCTTTGGAATTCGAATTGGATTCGTCCATTGGATTCCAATGAGAGATCCCGGTTAGAATCCAATGTAGGAGCGTGATGTTTTTGTATAGTGATCCAATGCGATGGCACATTGGATCCCTATCAGGGAGTAGGGACAAATATGGAAATCTAATTGGATCCCTACGACAATTATTTTATTCATACTTCGTGTTTTTTTTCTTCTGGTAAACTTGACTGTCAGATCGGATGATTTTAAACTTAAAAAAACAACTTTAATTTGGACGACAAGGGCTCGAGTATAATGAAATAAATACTCGCCTCAGTGCAAGAAAACTCGCAAACTTTTTTTCGCTTCAAATTCAATACTTCTGTGAAAAAGTTAACTAACATGAACATAAATACTTATCGACTTACGAAGGGTTGTGCTCAAGATAACATGGTAAAACAAGACGACACACCCTCAATTTATTTTCAAATATTCTACAACGGATATTCTAACTCCAATGTTTTTGTCACAACAAATAAACAAAATCTGCATTCACTTAGGCGTAAGTTGACATACCAGAGGTCGGTATAAGATGACACGCTATGACATCTTACCCTGCTGCGTATAAAACCGGATATAAAATAAGATGTTTCGGCTTATTGTTATAGAGCGCCTAGCTGTTATCAACAAACATTAACACGTAAGAACTAGTCACAAGAACACATTATCAAGATCATTGAAGCTGTAAAGAAAACTAGAATGGATTGGCCTTTAGCATCCAAACATTTTAACGTGCCGCAGGCAACACTTCATCGTCACTATAATAATGTTCCAGCAAATATTAGTTGCGATAAACTAACCTTTAACCCAGAAATCAATGTATCTAAGCATAATCCGGCAGACGCGTGTAAGATGCCAAATATGTCATCTCAGACTGAACTACACTGCAAAAACGAAAGTGTTGTTTTTACACCTTTTAGGTGTGTAAATGGCTGTAGACACTTTTCACGCGTTTTAACGTGTTTGAAAAATAACGGTGTAAAAATAACACGGATAGATGCGTTCAAACAACAAACTTACGTGTGTTGTTTTCTTATCCACGTTAAAAAGTGTAAAAAGTATCTGCAGCCATTTACACACTCAAAGTGTGTAAGAACACACTTATTTTTGCAGTACTGTATATACCTGGGATCTGCGGAATAATAAATTGAATAACAAAAGCTTTTTATCGCCAAATATATGCATTTATTGAACTTAACTCAACAGTACGTGAATATTACTTTGCAGTATGTATGAGAGGTGTCACTGTATTTCTTGTCTTCGCATAGGCTAGGTTCTCATACAGCTTCACGATGACGGTCGCTTTTTGCTTGTCGGTGATGACCGCGAAACAAAAATACGTCGCTAAAGTTTCAATGCAGCTATCGAGGTTTTGGAAAATAGAATTAAATTTCAGGTTCTTTCACGTGACAAACTTAAAAATGATCTATCAATGAAACAAAGTTAAGACCAAATGTGATCTTCAATTAACCGGTTAATCAATCGATGTCAGATCAACTAATGAGTTTCACGTGATACTGTAACCAAGGTGATTTTTAAAACATATGATCAATAACTTGCAATTAACACACTCAAACTGTGTTGCTTTTTCACATGGTATTTTTGCTCGTGTGTTGCTATTAACGTGTGTTGTTTAGTCCTATGTGTGTAAGTATGAGTCTTGTATGTTGATTCTACACGCTTTATGTGTGTTTGAACAAGCATGTTATTGATGGCGACAGATACGAAGGTGTGTAATAATTTAATGCGTACAATTTGCACACTCACGTGTGTAATTGTAACGCATTAGGTGTTATAAAATGCATGAGTGTGTAGAATCAACATGGCAACGCGTGTCTAGCCTTTATGTTGTGTTACTTCTACATACTTTGAACGCACGTCAAACACGCCTAGTTTTTGCAGTGTAGGTCATCTTAAACTCGTCGACCTATATGCGGTTTCCTATTTTTTTAATTAAGGGGTTAGGCCACACTGGAATTATCGAAAAATCGATTTTTTTTTCTTTAATAGGTCCCCTAAGGCCTCAAAAATGATGTCCCAAAAGATTATGGCCGGGAAAAATCTCTAAGTACTCGGTTTTTTAATCTTAGTACAAGGCCGCTTGGTCCGCAGCGAGCTTCTCAAAACTTCGAACGCGTTTATCTCAAAACTGCATTTTTTAAGTTGGTCGGAAACATAACTCAGACAATTTTCAACCGATTCAATTGAAATGTTGAATATATCTTGAAAAATACATTGTCTATGGAAATACGTAGGATTTTGTTTATTGCATAGTTCATTTGTTATTAACAATTATCTAACGATTTTTTAGGCAAATTTTTCACTTTCCCCTTTAGAAGTGCGCCATTTGGCCAAAAATCAATATATCGAAAAAAATCCTACGTACTTCTATAGCAGTTATTATATATAATCGAAAAAAATGCATTGCCTCATTATAATTCAAAAATTACACGAGCTGTTTGTCCGGCCGCGGACCCTGGAAAACCAGCGACGTCATCGCAAAAACGCTGCACAGCTGCCATTTTGAAATTAATCGCTTCAAAAAAATTATTATACACAGTCATTGATATGTATGATAAACACCCTTTTTTGTAATCTCGATTTATTTTGCAGTTTATCTGAAAAAAATCCCTAAAAAGCCTATTTTTCGACCTCTGGAGTGGCCTAAAGCCTAATGTCCTGAAACTGATTCTATTTCATTATAATAATGATCCTTTATCGATATACGCGTGGCTTTGAATTTATACGACGTCATTTTCTCAAATATTTATCGTAAAAGAAAAAGTATTTCATCTTAAACACAACTCCCCTAAGTGGCATCAACCTAATGAACATCAACTCGGACAGCCCATCATTTTTTAATATCGACTTTTTCTGAACGGTGATTTGATTGATTTATTCCAATCTCCCTTCATTTCAGAGGTGCTCAATTACTTTCTTCAATCTGTTGCAAACTTGCCTCGCAATCCGCTCCAAAGCCCATCAACCCAAATATTCCACGCGACCAGCGAGGTAAATTATTGTTGAGAGCCTGTATCATTATTGCCGCGAGTGCAAAATTCCCAACAGGCTGAATAACGACGATCAAGGTATCGTCGAGTACCGGGGATGACTGACGGAGCGTCGCTCGGCCAAATGAGACCGTCGCACGCGGAGAGAGTCGTGTAAACGAAGGCAACTGCGTGTACGACGGCTTGTACATGTATCGTTGGGATTAAGGAAGTTATCGGATCGTAGACACGTCTCGCGAATATATGCACTCCGATGCACGTAATATACACGCGTGTAAGTGTATCGGAACTATACGTATCAATGTGCGCCCATGTGTCACACACACACACAGACACACGTGCCATTTGGCAGCTGCGAACTGTCGGAAGACGAGAACCGACAATCGCACGCTTTATGCATATAAACGCGTTATATAGACTGCCGACAAAGGAAACATCGTAAATACCTACCACGCGTTGATTTATTTACAAAATAGCATTTATATAACGAACCATTCCATCGTTCGTTTGCATTGATCAAAATTCTCAGATCCGTTCGTTTATTCGAAGGCTTACACCTAGTTGACATTTTTGAAAAATATGTTTATTTTTTAAGAAAAACAAAAATTAAATGCACAAACATTCCTTTAAAGTGGAAGATGCATTGAAATATTCGTAGTTCCACGAAAAAGAAAATGGAATCAAAACGACCCAGCGTGCAGTCGAAGGATTAAGGGCTTAGACCTCGTTGAAATTTATGAAAATATCCTTTTTTGGTTATCGACGGATTCTCAATATGTAACATTTCAAAAATATTCTCTCCAATTTCAAGTTGACCCGTTCGAAATTGAGGGAGTTATGGGCGTATAGTTAGATTCCGCGAACCGGCGAACTCTAAAGGCGTTTTTCTCGAAATCACTTTTTCAAAATCTGTGATCACGGTATCGAAAAAATCACTGCTTGTTTTACATATCGAAAAGCAGTGCTTGGCCGAAGACTTTTTTCTTCGGTGCATAGTTTTTTTTTTCATCGACGGAGCTCTTCGTAGCACTGTCCAAGCACTACATACTTTGATGCACAAACGAAATGCATTTGATTTTTTTCTATTTCGGATGATTTGTTTCCGAGCAGCAGTTGTCACTGCGAAGAATGTTTTTCAAACAGCGATCTGCACAAATCATTGTATCTACTACATTTATAAATATTTTCCAATGGAAAAATTGTAAAAGATACATGAAACCCTACTCTTTGAGGTATTTTTGGGCCGGCGGCGTCATTGGTCCGTACTTTTTTGAAAACAACGTTGGTGAGGCGGTTACCGTCAACGGCGAACGCTACAGAACGATGATAACCGATATCTTTTGGCCCAAATTGAACGATACCCGGCTGGAAATTTAGTTATGGCGCTAATTACGCTCGGATCAGGTTGCCTGACTGCCGTTGTAAGGCGCTAGTATGGCAACCTGATCAGGGCGTGAACAAAAATGTAACGCTGTTCCTGATAACGGCGGGATCTGATAGCCTGATTACGCCCGAATCTGGCAGCCTGATTGGGCCGCTATCCTGGCGCCTTATGATGGCGTGTATACGGCTGCGTGATCGGATGTTTTATAGAAAATATACCGAACGAATAACATAAAACTTTTTTTGTTTATTGAATATTTAACAGCAAGTTACATCTGAACAGTTTAACAACAAAACATATATTTCTGAACTCGGGGATGGAGATGGGGAAACATGGGGATATTCTTCGCTCGGGTTGATATTCTCTCCGCTGACATGGGGATCTTCTTCGCTGCCATTAGAACCCTCTCCGCTGGCATTAGGATTTTGTTTGCTGGTAGCTTTATCAAGACTTTCCTGATCTTGAATTTTATCATTCGGGCCTCTTTCTGTAAATACTCAAATTTTTCGTAAACAAAACAACGTATATCATTCTCATTTTCAAAATTATATTTTATATTGATATTATTCTATTTTTTAATTTTTTAATTTAATTTTTATATTTTTTAAATTGTATTTTATATTGATATTATACTATACCCAAGTGTATAAAAATTCATAAAGTTAGTAAAAGTCGAAAAAAGTAAGGTTATACATACATGGTACTTGTACCGATGATCGGGACTCGTCAACTTTTTTCTCCGAACGACATCTCCTCCCATGTAGGTTTCGCCAATCGAACCGTAACGGCCAATACTTGGACCAATGTTGGCGGGGCGATGATCGATTAACCGATTGTACGCCAATGCTCGGCTGAGTATTGACTAGCCAACATTGGTTTGCTGATACGAGGCCAATGTTCGGCCAAGTATAGACTCGCTAATCATTGGCTTGTCGATACGAGGCCGATGTTTGGCGAAGTATAGACTCGCCAATTATTGGTTTGCCGATACGCGGCCGATGTTCGGCCAAACGTAGACTCGCTAATCATTGGCTTGTCGATACGAGGCCGATGTTTGGCGAGGTATAGACTGGCCAATCATTGGTTTGCCAATACGAGGCCAATGTTCGGCCGAGTATAGACTTGTTCATTATTGGTTTATCGATATGAGGCCGATGTTTGGCGAAGTATAGACTCGCCAATCATTGGTTTGCCGATACGAGGACAATGTTCGGCCAAATATAGGCTCTCTAATCATTGGCTTATCGATACGAGGTCGATGTTTGGCGAAGTATAGACTCGCCAATCATGTTTTTGCCGATACGAGGCCAATGTTCGGCCGAGTAACGCATGATCGAACCGCAATTCGTATATTGACGATTCATTCTTTCGCGTTGAAGTCATTGAGAGAGGAAATAAATACTTTTTACGAGTCCATTGGACATTACTCTTAACAAATATACTACCAAATCAATGCACTCATTGTTGGCCGATTCTCGAACGAGCTCATACGCGATATTCGGCCGATTTTTATGAACCATCCTACACTGACAGAAAAATTCTATTAATATTAACTAACCGCGTCTATTTATTTATTTTTTATTTGAATTAACTAGATTTTTCGTGAAATCAAATTTTTCCTATTGCATTCCATTATTGGAATTATTCATTTTAAATATATTTATTTATTCAAATTAAACTTGAACTAATGAACTAATGGCCTGTCTTTATTGCAACACACATATTAACGGGTTGTGGGGGTAGAGAAGGTGGAGAGAGAGGAATTATATATTTAGGTTAGGTTTGAAAATTCTATAACATGTCATTCGATAATGCTCGCTAATTATCACAATGATATTAACTAATTGATATAGTTTATGTGATACAAATAATGAAGAGAATCCATTTGGTATCTTATGCCATATCTGCGATTCAAATGTTACAAGCACTCGGTAGCATAGGGGCAGCGTGTTTGGCTATGAGTAGGGAAGTTCAAGGTTCGAGCCCCATATGGGTGAAATATTTTCTTCGAACTAATCATTTCGAAAGACCAGGTAATGACGAATTACAATACAAAAATAATTAATATTTTTTTTGGCAGTGCAGGACCAATTTTGGTGATCTATATTGGGTCACAATTATCCGCCAAGACTCGGCCGATAATCGGGCCAAGCTCGAGTGCCAATGATGGCAATCTTGAGGGGGCTTATTGTTGGCCGATTCTCGAATGAACTCCTACGCGATGCTCGGCCGATTCTCATGAGCCATTCTAGGGCCAATATTGATTGCGAATATCGGGCCGCTCTTATCATCTAAGGCTCGGTCGATGATCGGGCCAGGCTCGAGTGCCAATGTTGGCAAGCTTGGCGTCGAGCATCGGCCAATCATTGGCCACTACCATCATCCTACATGGGCTAACACGCAGCCGGGTCAAATACCGCTTCCTCTCTTTGCGATTCATCACGTTTTCACTTTATGTGCTCCTTTTTATATATCGTGAAAACTTTCAAGTTTTAACCCAAACACGATGTATGACACACAATGACACACGTGCAAGCATAGTTTTTGAAAGCAACACTAACGCTACCACTTTCGCGCTAGCCTGAGCATTGCCATGCATGGGCCTCCTAATAGAGCCATATTAGGGCACTGATAAGGCAAACCACATTATGCCCATTTTCACGTTTGCCATAAGTTTACCTGACTTGTGGCTGCCTGTTCACGGCAGGCTCACGGACGAATCCAAATTCCTGTAATACGGATGGCCACACAGCTCCCTGATCACGGCCTGATTATAAATCTGGCTCGCCTGAACAAATTTCCAGCCGGGTATGGACGTAGATGACATGTGGTTCCAGCAGGACGACGCTACGTGCCGCACAGCGGACGCCACGATGCACATTCTGCATGAACGATTTGAGGGTATGGTTATCTCTCGCAGAGGTGACGTGAATTGGCCACCAAGATCGTGCGATTTGACCCCGCTAGACTTTTTCTTGTGGGGTTTCCTGAAGTCGCAGGTCTATGCCAACAAGCCGCAATCGACCGATGCTCTTGAAGACAACATAACCCAGGCCACCGCTCAAATTCAGCCGGATCTATGTGGCGGTCATTGAAAATTGGACCACTCGGATCCGTGTCACCGTGAGAAGCCGCGGCGGACATTTGAACGATGTTATATTCGATACATAATGGCATACATAGGCCTTTCAAATAAAAAAAAGGAATTTCATTAATACCTCACACACAGCTTGTTTTATTCCATTTCAACATCTACCCGCCCTTATTGAAAAACCCTGTGTTAGAATTTTTATGGATGATGGAATTTTTTACGCCCATTTATTCATTCTGCACGCATCTTATTTGTTCTGCACGCATCGCTCGGTCCTCGAGGGAATGTGTACGTTGAGTTCCTTTCTGTGGTCCTGACGCTAAAATTTAAGCAATATTTTTCAAGAAAAATAAAAAATCGTCGTTAGTATGAGCCGAATGTCTATAATTCGAGATAGAAACGAAACAAAACAGAGAGAAAAAGAGAGAGAGAGAGAGAGGGGGGGGGGGGGTGAGGGAGAGTGATTTGATTTGATGTATTATATCCTAGACCATGTCCCGGGCAAATAACAAAATACTGAAGATGCAAAGTAGTGGATAGAATAACCGCATAGAACAAATTTTATTTTTCATTATATAAAACACAAAATCGTCTGGAACACAAATAAAATGTTAAAAATAGAAAAACCTCATTAGAAAATCCCAATTTAAGCGCAAATGAAAAATCAAATACACTTATATAGGAAAAACTACCAAACAAAATATTAAAAATGATGTAAAGCATTTAAAAAGTGAAGTAAAACGCTTAAAAGTTGTAAAACTAATAATAAGAAAAATATTAAATAAATAATAGATAAATTTTAGAAAAATGACGAAATATTAAATAGAATTTCAATTAAATAGTAAATTAAATTAATTAGTAAATAAATTTAAAATTTAAAGTTTTAATAATTAATAAATTAAATAAAATTAAAATTAATAGTAAATATTAAATAGAATTTTGTTTAATTGTCAAAATAATAACACGAATAAATATTAAATATTAAACGGTGCAACCTAAGGCACTCTTAAGAAATGTGGAATTAACAAGCGAACAAAAAGTAAATAGCAATCCACGGCTATCGCAAAACGGTAGTGAGAGGAGGAGAGAGGAAGAAACTGTAGACAAAAGGCAACTTCGTTGAACACGCTTTATATGATGTGTTTCGAGTAAAGATATAAATATACCTACCTGTATTCATTATATATATATATATATATATATATATATATATATATATATATATATATATATCGCGAGTCAGAGCCATGATACGCCAAGATAATTATGTGGGCGTGGTATAAGCTCGTTACAATAAAAACTGGAACGTAACGCGGCTCGCATTTCTGCGCCAACCGCCTTGCAGAGGCTCTACACTCTCGTCTCTTTCCCTTCCTCTTTCTCGCTCATTCTTTTTGTCTTTCTCTCTCTCCCGCCCGTTGTCTTCCCGTCATTCTCTCGCGCCCTCTCCTCCTCCACGCTCCATTCCACCGTATACATTTATATCTCCCTCTCCCTTGTTCGCTGTGTTGCTCTGAGCTCGAGGAAAATCTCGCGTGTTATCATCCTGCCGGGGAGGTACTTACTATTGGATACGTGCCGCTGCTCCGCGGTCCGTTGTTCGACCTATACGTACGTATACAAATCGATCCCTTGAAAAAGGAAGAGGAAAAAAAAGCAAACGGAAAAAGAGAAACGACGCGGCTCAAAACGTGTATTTACACGGACACTGGACGCCCTTTAGTCTCGAAGCCACTCGTACTTGAACCTGTACACACGCACGCGGGGTTTGTTCTCCTCGGATCCTTTTATTTCGCGTTCTCTTTATTCTTCTCTCGTCTTCTCCTTGTTCCCGCTCGCTCGCGCTTTATACGCCGCATCATTATGCGTAGGTATGCGTTTGTATGTACAGGGTGTCTCAAAATGACTTGACACTTTTATTTATTGATGAAACGTATTAATTATCTGAAAAGTACGAATATTTTTATTTTAATGTAAGGCACAAATATGGAGGTTATGGGTGACGAAATTTTCGATAAAATTTCGGCATAATCGCGGACTAACTTCATTAAGGCATTAGGCCACAGTAACGGGTATAAAATCATGAGCGAATTTAACAATTTTTTTCGCATCTAAAAGTGATTCACTCATAAAATTTATTACACATCTATTTAGTATGAATATTAAGCTGTTAGAAAATATATATATTTTTTTTTTCGATGTACAAAATGGCCGACTACTAATATTTTCTTTTGTTATCTTTTTTTAAGCGCTCCGCGGCGTGACATTTAGCATCCACAATTTTTTACCCAGAACAAAAAACAAAAATTCTCGTCAATCTACATTAGAATACCTAGAGAAGTACGTACGGAAATAAAAAAATATTGTTTTATTCCAAAGTTGTAGGTATTTGAACTTAAGAAATGAATTTTCAGTGCAAAATTTCGTTATAACTGTCCACGAACTGCTCATAAAGTGAAAAGTTTTCGGTTAATCAGAAATTCCTTGCGCACTTCTCTGCGAAATGCAATTAGGAACATAACTTTTAAATTTTAAGTAAATCGAGTGAAAATTGTTGAAGTTATTTGTCACGCCAATTGGAAGAAAGCTGTTTCGAGAAGTTTCGCTTAGTTGTACATCAAAAAAACATGCCAACAGCTTGATAATTATACTAAATAGATGTGTAATTAATTTTATGAGTGAATTACATGTTCATACGAAAAAAATTGTTAAATTCACACATGATTTTATACCCGTTACTGTGGCCTAACGCCTTAAGGAGAGATATACACCTAGATGGTCGAGGTCGAAGATTTAGAAGCTATGAACATTCCGTCGACCGTAGAAGATCTACACTATGGGCCTGGTATCGATGATTCCATGTAAGTTGACAAATTTCATGATTTATTCATTCCCAAATTTTCAAACGCGTTTTTCTCAAATCCACGTATTTCAAATCGGTACCCAAAATTTCTCGA
This sequence comes from Ophion obscuratus, assembly GCA_964007375.1. NCBI lineage: Eukaryota > Metazoa > Arthropoda > Insecta > Hymenoptera > Ichneumonidae > Ophion > Ophion obscuratus. The sequence continues at coordinate 22,336,815 of OZ023313.1, forward strand.
AAACCAATTAACCGATTGCCTTGAGGTTTTTTGTGGTTATTCTATACACCATTATCTAGTAATTGTCATAGGATTTTTTTCCGTTACTTAGTTTTTGTTTTATAGGCAAAATAATAACTAATTTTTGGCCCAAAAATCACTGTTTATGTTGAAACGTCCGCCATTTTGTCATAAATAGATATTTTCAAAATCGGCTATGACAAGTACTAGATTGCAGTATCTAATTTAATAATCTTTTTGGGTTTTTTTTCAGATGATTTTTGAAGAAACGCCAGTGGGTACCGTATACGCAGATTATTTTACGACACTCCAACGATAATACAATATCCTTGTATATTTTTCATATTTTTAAATAAAGAAAATTAAACATATTTTTCAATGTATATACATTTAGATAATTAAAACCTCAATCCGAAATTTCAAATAGTTTTTCTTGAAAAAATTCACAAAAATGACCGTTTTCCGGCTCCTAGGTGTATATCTCCCCTTAATAGTGCGTCAAATTGCTTCCTCGAGCTCCGGAATGGTCTGAGGATCATTGGCGTACACTTTTTCTCTCAGGAAACCCCAAAGAACGAACCCCAATGGCGTCAAATCGCACGATCTTGGTGGCCAATTCATATCGCCGCGGCGCGAGATAACACGAGCATGAAAGTTTGTCTGCAATAACTGCATTGTTTCGCCCGCAGTGTGGCAGGTGGCGCCATCTTCTTGAAAGAATTTGTCTTCTAAGCCCATGCCGTTTATGCCATTTATCGGATATTTCGTTCGACACATAACGCCCATGTTTGTACCTTAGGGTAAAAGTGGAATGAATGCCCAACTTTTTGAAAAAATGTTATATTTTTTCAAACAATCAACGTTATGTAAAGCACTTTAATGGTTATATGTCCTTTAATGGATACAATCGTCCTGGATCTTTGAAATGGTAAATAAAAAACGAGCGTTTATTCTATGTACATAAGAAAAAAAAATATCATTTTTTAAGCCTCTAGGAAACAGGAGGACACTTGCCTACGGTGTGGGAAGTTGCCCATATGCAATTTCTATTGTGAGGATAGTTGTCCTTCAAAATAAAACGATGTTTCATTTATGTTGTAGATACCTACAGTCTTATCATTTCAGCTTTGAACACTCAACCCTAAATACTAAAAATATTCTATTTCGTTCATGTCAAGTTCACCGTTATCCATAGCCTCCATGGCTATTATCAAGTCTTCTTGGGTCCACTCAGCACGCGGTGGAGCATCGCTTTTCCTCGTGTGCTTACGTGGCATCGTCTGTTACAAAAAAAAACATAAACAAACACTTGTTTTTAAGTAAAACGCGTTTATCTCCAACAGGGGGACAGGCATCTTTCCCTTTTGCTAGAGATAGATGCCCTTCGCTTGAGAAAAAAATACCACAGAAAAAAATTAATGCACATTTAATACTTTAGTAACCAGACAATTACAATAAAAAATATTCACTTTACTTGCCTCATGAAATGAAAAGTTGCAAGCCGGCTAAAATAGCAACGATCCGTAATGCGCGATCGAAATTCGAAGTACGACACTTTTTTTAACGCCACCGAGCGATACGTCCTATCCTGTCCGCTGACTCGCTCACACTGTGAGACGCGGGGGACTAGTTTCTAATATAGCATTAAAGGGCTATACCAGTGTGAACGCTGAAAATTTTGGTGATTTTCGGGAATTTTTTGGAAGAAAAGTACTCAATTAAATGTTTCAAAAAATTAAGAATATATTTAGCGATACTTGACCTATATTACATAATTTTTTCATAGAAAAATATTGAGATCCATGCGACTTATGCGCTGCCTTCGGAGGCGCCAAAAAAAAGTTCTTCCATTGCTGACATGATTCCGGCCGATTGAGTCGCTGAAACCGAAAAAGAAAAAACGTCGTTAAGCTGGAAAGTATTTCCTGTACAATGACGTAGGATTTTCGAAAAATATAAAAATTTAACAAAGTGTCACACTGGTATAGCCCCTTAAACTTGTCAACGCGTGCTTCTCAATATGTCAGGTTACTATCGAGGCAACTATCGAATTTTTGCCCTATATTAAAATAAAAATATTCGTACTGTTCAAATAAATGATACGTTTTATTAATAAATAAAAATGTCAGGTCATTTTGAGACACCCTTTATATTCTCGATGTATCCTTCTGGCCTATCGACTCTGCACTCTTCCCGCGTTGCTCTCTCGTTCGCTTGGTTCTCTGCCCTCTCGAAAGACAGAGGAGCACACTAGGTGCAATCTTCGCACGCATCGACATGTGTATTTAAATTAGCCTTGCCCCGGACGCTGGCAGGAACGAGGTATACCCTTTCCCTTGTATCTCGCCTGTTTACTCTCGGGGAAATCGCTTTTACTTATCAGCGGAACAACGGAAAATACGAATTGTCCCGGTACACCCGGAGATTGTGCACTGCGCGGACGGGAGGCCTCGTACGCGGCTGAAGGGCCTCTCAGTCGGGCCAGTTTTTTTTTAGCTACGTAGAGATATGCATGTTTACGTATATCACGAGTATGGTGGTGTAGGCGGAGCTTACACGGCCACGCGATTACTGGATATTTCAAATGTTTGAAGCATCGAGAAATCTTAGAAAGTGATATGCGCTCGCAACGGAGAATATTTTAATGATGACGTTGAAGTTTGCGTCGTTGGAATGCAACGATTTTTGTTTATTTATTTATTTTTTTATAATTCGAAAGCTTTTTTCGCAACTTGAGATGGGAAATCTGCAATAAAAATACGTAAAAACGTTGGAATGATTTTTTAGTCTAAATCAGCTGAAAATAAATTTTAACAATGACGAAGAATCATTTTTCATTGCCTTCCAACGATACGAGCTTCAAGATAATATTTAATGTCTACATGACGTTGAATCTCGCATCGTTGGAAGGAAACGAAAAATATTTTGTTCCTCCAAAATTTCCTTCAGTAAATCTGAGCTACGAAAATCACGTAAACATTCTTTAGAATCCTTATTTGGCGATCTACAACCTAAATATGCAAAAGATGATTTTGGATAATAATAAAAATAAGTAGGGGTGTGCGGGTACTCGATTCACTCGGGTATTACAAATTTTGGGTACTGTAAACGTCGAGTACTCTTAAACTTCGAATATTCGTAAACGACTCGGAGATCCGTGTCTATTATTTATATTTATATTTATTTTTTTATCTCGGTGTATCGATCAAATAATGGGAGAAAACGAGAACTCGAAGAAGGCGATAAAACGAATAAATGATGATAGTATAAACATATTTTTTCGTCTCACTTTTCTATTCTGTGTGTGTGTGTGTGTGCGTCTGTTAGGGGGGAGTGAAAAACGTTCTATTTTGGCGGATCATATCGTAATAGCACAGGAAAGTTGCGTTTTGGCATCACTAAAACGTGTGCGAAAGGAGAAAATTTACAATAAATGTCTTCTGTTCCGGCAAACGGTTTAAAGTTTTGAATTTTTTAACGTGGCTTTTAAACGGAGAAAAAACCAAAAAGACCAAGAATCAACGCCCTGCGTTTATCCGAAGCGAGAAGAATGTAGCTTCTAATTGACGTTTTAAAATTGAAAATATCTTGATTAGTTTCAGAGATATAAGCGTTAAAGAACAAGCTTTTTTCTGGGAAAAATTTAAAAATGATTAAAAATTAAATTAAGAAGAATGAATCGCCGAAATTACCAGATAGCACTAGACAGCATTAATGAAAATTCGGCGAAGAATCTTGATTTTATTCAGTTTTTCGACATTCAAATATCTCGATATTTCCTGAAATGCGAGTGTCTTAAAAGAAGTTTGCCGGAAAAAATTGTAAATATACACAAAACATAAATACTAAAATTATTGAATCAATTATTTGTATTTCTAATGAACTCCAACCTATCGGCGAAGGGTAGAGAACATAAAGCTGGAGTCTATTTCGTTCGTGGCGCTATCTACTATGAAACGAAATTTAAAATCTCGTTCCGGCAATAGAGTACCCGATGTGAGACAGTACTCGAATAACTCGGATACTCGATAAAGTTCGAGTATACCCGTCCGATCACGGGTACCCGAAAAATTCGACTACCCGACCCAACCCGACTCGACCAATTCTGCTACGCACACACCCCTAAAAATAAGAAATAAAGACAAATTTACGTTGCCCCTATAATGACGCAAGCTTCAGGTTCATATGTAGGATATTTTTGATTGGATGAAAATTGACGATTTGGCATTGAAAAAAACGACCATTTTGTAGGCAAGAAAACAGACTTTTTTTCATAACTACGCCATTTTGTTAGATTTTGATATTTTTCTATAATCCTACGTCATTGTACAGGAAATACCTTCTAGTTTAACGACATTTTTTTCCTTTTTTGGTTTCAGCTACTCAATCGGCCGAAATCATGTCAGCAGTGGAAGACCTTTTTTTTGTGCCTCCGAAGGCAGCGTATAAGTCGCTTGAATCTCAATATTTTTCTATGAAAAAATTATGTAATATAGGTTAAATATAGTCAAATATATTCTTAATTTTCCGAAACATTTAGTTGAGTACTTTTCTTCCAAAAGTTTCCCGAAAATCACCCAAATTTTCAGCGTTCACACTGGTATAGCCCCTTAAGATTACGCATTGATTTCGTTCTTGAACGATAAGTAAAAGTGCGCATCTGAAAATAAAGGTTCATATTCAAAAAGGTCGAGTTGACCTTGACATTTGTTTGAGATCGTCGCTTTGGAAAGAATACTGGAACGAACTCAAAAACCTTCGGTCTTGAAAACTTCACATTTTTTTACTATTCTCTTCCGTCTCTATATTTTTGTCGAATTTTTCAGTTCCCAATTTTCAGTGACGCACTTGGTAAGTGCGTCGATATGATTTCGATATAATAACACATAATTGGAAAATCGTACGTGGATAAAAAAATATTCGTGATTTTGTAGCGGTAAAAAATATCGCGTTTAAAAACGAATGTTTTGAAGAGCGATCGAAAGCAGGAAAACGAACGCTCACTGTTTGTCGTTCGAGTGTTTTGTTGATAATTCCGTGGGTATCATGACTCGTGAGTCCTAAGGAAACAAACGACGCTACGATTCCTCGACCGTGTTGATCGCCGCGGACGAATAATTCCGCAAAACTCAAATAACCGCCACCGTATCACTTCGTGATTTACAAATATATTTTCTTATCACTCGTGAAAATCATATATATGCGTGTAATTGTATATGCAGCAACACGACGAACGTGACGCTTCATCACGCTAATTGAAATGAAAAAACGTTCGAAAAACAAAAAACGATCGTGCGAGCACGGCGAACATCGCTCACCGCGCGAAGCTTCCGCCTTTTACCGTGGCGCCTCTGTCACCCCGCGCGGACACTGCGTCGCCAAGTGAGAATAAAAAACGGTTTTGATGAAAATAACGTAGGGGAAATGCCCCGATGTCGCTTGATTTTCGTTCACTTCCGTACATCGTGATTTACCACAAGTTTCACGTTGATTTAACGCTATGAACGTTTTCTCATCGATATTAACGATTTTCCATACTTTGGCGTGATCACATTTCATAAAAGGTTAAACTCACGCGATACGCAGGACGTTGCGATTCTTGCTGAAAACAACGAACATTCGATGGCGAGATTCTATCGAACTATGCCAACTATGCGAACTATTGCAAGCTTTCCTGAACTGGTTGACTGAGCAAGATCCGCGAGAAAAATAACTTTTCGTAAATCCTTCCGAATTTTGTGCGACGTTCGCGATGAACAAGTACGCACAGACCATAGTCGACAATAGCGAAAGGCAAGCATACACGAATGGCTCCGATGAACCGAAGCCGGCCGGCCAGCGCGAACTTGCGGCGGGCGGCGAAGGGGGGGGGGGGGTTAATCTTTGCGTTGCAGCTCGCGAGAGCCTCGATTGTTCGCACGTCTAACGAATGATCGTAAATATTTTCCGCTCGACACTCTTCGTAAATTTTTCGTCTGAACATGAATAACAGATAGATTTGTCTTTTTTCGCGACGTCGAAAAGGCCCACGACGTGACATCGGCGTTCGGTTTGTCATGTTCAAAATTGTCCAAAACGTTTTTCGTCAAGAGAAAACGAAAAAAAAAAAATATACATTCGTCGCGATCTAGCGACAAGTAGTAATTCTGCCTCGCGTGTTCGGTCGAAGTGGCAATAATCGTTTGATCGTCGATTTTCCTTCGCGAATTTGCTACTCGCGTGTCAACTGGAGTGGGCGAATTTTTTTTTCCACGCGATCGCGACGCCTCCTCGGCGACAGTCGAACTACTGTGCGCTTGGAACCTCAGTGTGTGACCGTTAGAAAATGAACAGATACAAGATGGCGGAAACCTGGGGCGGTCACTCGTGTGATAAGAGAAATGTGGAAATTGATAGATTTTCTTTCGCAACATCTCCATCGGGCCGGTACTTTCGGTAAGCAAGAACACCGATCGGTGCATAGCGAGTAGGGATGTTCGATTTTGAATCGATCTTCGGGAGAATCGATCTTTTTTACGAGAAAAATCGATTTTTCGTATCGATTCTCTGGCGACCGATTTTTTTGAAAATCGATTTTTTTACGGCAGGATCGATTCTTTCCCTGCGCATTCGGCATCCACAGTGTGGAGTCCGCACTGCACGCACTGAGTGATGAGCGATATTCACATGAGCGCTCTGTTTCTGACTTTAACGTTTCTGACAATCTTCGGAGAAGCTTTCTTCAGGCGCAGATTCAAAGCCGAGCTCGCATTGGACACTGCTCATCGCTCATGGCGCATAGTGTACAAATGCCATTCTGCGTCATATTCTGGTTCTGGCTTGCAGAACAAAAAAAATATAGTAATACTACATAAAGTGGCATTTTTGAAGACATTTTTTGTAGATGTATCCACGCTGTGAGAGCTCCCTCCCTACATCCTACATGCGTCCTTTCAAATGGTTTAAACCCGCCTTAAATTTATTTTTTTGTCTTTTCGAATTCGTCTTTTCTAGTTCCGACCCTTCGTCTGAGCTAGGACCTTAGCTAATCCTCTAGTGGCAAACGTGCAATTTTTGGCACGCTACCGCGGCAGTTATTATTTTCTATGTCTCCTTTACTTTAAATCCGAAGATCGTTAAATTTTCCGAAATTTTCGTATTCAAAGTAAAGAAGATATTTAAAATAATAACCGCTGCGGTAGAGTGCCAAAGATAGCACGGTTACCAACCGTGCGTTGGCACTACAAGGTTAAGGGTCGGAGCTAGAAAAGTCGAATTCGAAAAAACAAAGAAATAATGTATCCTACGTGGTTCGTTTAATTTTTGAAGCAATTTAACCTACGCTGGACTGTTTCTGGACTAAAATTTCATCAATTTTCTTATTTGCTTGCAAAAATTAAGTAACTACATTTTTTTTAATTAATGTTTTCACATATTTCGATACAAAAATCGTACATCAGTTCAGGAATTTTTTTGTCACCAGGAAAAAATCTTCGACTTTACAGGCTTGAGGATGTACGTCCTTAGTTAAAAAAGTGCAGTTCAGTTCAAACATGTACATTTGAGCTTTTCCATTTTATTTTCGATGTATTAAAAAATCGATTTTTGCAAGATCGATCTTTCACAGTGCGATTTTTTGCAGAATCGATTCTCAGACATCCGATTCGAGATCGATTCCGAAATCGATTTTGTTCAGAAGATCGAACATCCCTAATAGCGAGCGGCATCATTTTCGCGTCCTCGCGGTGTGTAACGTGTTTGTAGTGTACAGTGAGGCTTCGTGCTGGCGGAGTGTGGCGGCCGAGTCACGGTCGCCAAGGCAGCCATTTTCTTGCAGTTGGCAGTCTTGTTTTTTAATACAAATTCACCAAGAATGATTTTCTCGTGACTCGTTATTGCCGATTTTGTCGAACTTATATATTTTTAACATCAGTACCATTTGTGCATGGTATTGAAATTTGTATTGTTGGACACCAAGGAAAATATATTTTCTTCGTATTGTCCATTTTTTGGCAGTCAGACTACGAAAATTACTAAAACAATTTCAAGTATCCTTATTAAAAAAATCTATACTCAAAACAGATAAAGAAGATTTTAAGTAGTAATAAAAATTAATATATTAAGAAAATCAAAAAGAATTTCTTCGCGTTCCAACGATGCAAATTTCAGCACCATATTTGTTCTTTACACCCAGTCCCTCGATCGTTGGGAGGTTACAATTTCTTTCAACAATTTCTGAAGGTGGTTCTCGCGTAACTAAAGAACGTGAGGCAGCATACAGCCGCTTATATCGATGTGAGTTCTCTGCAGTTTTCCTGTGCTCTCGGTGCCAGGTTGTCTAGCGAACTGAAAGTAGCGAAGTGACAAGTGCGGTGTAATAGCGAAAGGAGATGATCCAAAATGCCCGAAAGGGCATAAGAACCGACTTTCGACATTAGTGTTTATGCCGATCGACCAATTGGCTCGTACGATAGGGTAAACCTAGGAGAGTTCTCGTGCGGAAATTGCACTAGGGCTTTGGTCGGGCCCATATAGAATTTCCCTATCTTTAATGGGGCCCTAATCGGGTACCCTCACATGGGCCCTTAGTGGCCGGTCACACTTTGCTACTGAGGGCCATTAAAGGAAGAATAATGAGGGCCTTCAAGGTTGCCTGAACAACGCCTTATGGAAATTATGGTGTGCCCATAAGTTATCCTTGTCGATGGATATGCTCATGTGTGTGTAGATGTATGTGTTTCTGCGTATATGTGTCCGTTTATATAAGGTCACGGTACACTGCCATTTATTTATTTATTTAAATAGGACCTATTTAAATGCGATAGGCTCTTTTTAAAAACAGATAAAAATTCGATTCAAATAAATCTTTATTTGCTTACAGTGTGCACTGTAAATCTAAGTGTACTATGTGCATAAAATATTTCATAAATCCAAAATGAAATTAAGCACTTAATTAAGAGTTTACCACAACGATTTTGTATCGTAATTCGTCATGCCCTGGCCTTTCGGAATGATTTTTTTCGAAGAAAATGTTTCACCTATATGGGTATTGAACCTAGTACCGTGAACCTAGTACCTACCTACTCATAGCTACGCACGCTGCCCCTATGCTACCGAGTGCTTGTAACATCTTAGTCGCAAATATGGCATAAGAGATATGGATTCCTATAATTATTTGTTGTATTGTATAAATTATATCAATTAGTTAATATCATTGTGATAATTAGAGAGTTTTATCGAATAACATGCACATAACCTATATATATATATATATAATTCCTCTCTCTCTCCACCCTCTCCACTCCCACACTCCTTTGATATGAGTGTTGCAATAAAGAGAGACCATTAGTTCGATTAAATAGAAAAATGGTTGACTCTACGAAAATTTTATTTAATTTAAATTTTAAAAAATCAAATGGATCCATTTAGCGAATTTAAGTAATTTGTTTTTTGAACAGATGAAACCGAATCACAGATTTATAAGGGTCTGCATAGACTACGACACTAATTGTGACACAAATGTCTTTTCTGTTCACACATAAGACGGTTTCGGTGTCCCAGACAATGTCTGTACTGTGATGTCGCTACACAAGTGTCTCAGATGTTCACACACAAAACTACCGACACGTCTGTAGTATTCGCTCGGACGCCATGGAGAAACGCCGTGCGGCGGCAGTTGTAATTTTGTGCGCTGTTATTAAGGGGCAGTGACCAGTGTCACACTTAAAAAAAATCGATTTTTTTAGTTATATTTCCAAAAATATCGTTATCATTTATATCATTTATATCAATATCATTTTATCTTACAAAAATCGATAGTTAAATCTTTAAACGCGTTTTTCTCGAAATGAGATTTTTCAAATTTGCTGACAATGTAAATCGAAGAGCAATTATCCGATTGACTTGAAATTTGAACTGAGTACTCTTGAATATATTTACTCTACAATGACGTAGGGTATTTTTGATTGGATTAAAATTGACGATTTGGCATTGAAAAAAACGGCATTAATAGGCAAGAAAACAGACTTTTTTCATCACTACGCCATTTTGTTAGATTTTGATATTTTTCGTCAAATCATACGTCATTGTACAGGAAATGCCTTCCAGTTTAACGACATTTTTTCCTATTTCGGTTTCGGCTACTCAATCGGCCGGAATCATGTCAGCAGTGGGGGAACTTTTTTGCGCCTCTGAAGGCAGCAGCATAAGTCGTTTGGATCTCAATATTTTTCTATGAAAAAAATATGTAATATAGGTCGAATATAACGAAATATATTTTTAATTTTCCGAAACATTAAGTTGAGTACTTTTCTCCCGAAAAATTCCCGAAAATCACGCAAATGTTCAGCGTTCACACTAGTATAGCCCCTTAAGCCGTGTTCTTAAATTATGAATTTTTCTGCCGACTTCAGCCGATGTTGTGCCAAACTGTGCCGCATTCACGTGCAGCCTGTTTTTTACTCTATTTTTATAATCAGCACAAGATATTTGCGAAAGTTCAGGCAGTCCTTCGACAAGAGATTTCAAATTTTTAATGCTCTCCTTGCTCCACGTAATGGCCATTTTGATTTAACGCGGGTCGCGAGTGTCTGGATAATTTCGCACCGGTTGGAACATTTGAACACTGCGGCAGACGCTCCGACACAACCTGTTCACACGGCGCTGGGCGCGACACCTAGCGAGATGTCGCAATAAATGTCGCGAGATCAGACAGTGGGGTTCACACGCGGACTCTCAATGTGTATATTGAGTGTATACACCAAAGTGTCGTAGTGTAAACCAGCCCTTAGGATTAAATAAGATTTAATCCTAATAATTAATTAATAACTTATTAATTAATAATTAATATCCCCTAATCCGGGTCCTATTTTGGCAATCCCTATTGGGATTGCCACAAAGGCCCTTATTATGCTAACCCCCGTCGGGACTTCCATATAAGGGCCTCCAAGGGCTTACTTGAGGCTTCCCTGATAAGGAAAGCCTCAAATAAGCCCTTAAAGGCCCTTATTTTAATGAGGGATGCCCTGTCAATTTTCCGCACGGGTTGACACAGAGGTAAGTTGAAACAGTGTCAACGGCTCGGTAGATGTGATTGTTAGCGAGCTGGCAACAATGTCATTTTTTCATTGCTACAACGCGCGCCACTTGTCAGTTCGCCTCGGTGGTCCTGCAAGTTCAATTGCGTCACATCGACACCCGTGTCAAAAAAATTGGCAAAAGTAAGTGTTTGTCGTATTTTTCATTAAGCTTTAGCTCCCTTTTTTATATATTTGATGGGATGTGATATGCATTGTTTGGAAACTTACTTAGCATTCGATTTTTCATATTGCATTTGTTGTTTTGCAATACTCTTTATCAATAGTGAGTTCCAAATCAAGTGGCATCACATTTTTGACACCTAGGAGGGTTGGAACGAGGTGTTTCAACTTACCTTCGTTGCCGTCATGTTTTCATACGTTTATATTTTGTGGTGTAGTTTGCCAGGCTTGTATTCTCTTTATTTCCGATGCCGAATAAATATATTAGGAAAACGGATAGAGGCATGGCAAGCCGAGAAATATATGAGCTCGCCGCTGAAGAGGTTACTTTACGGGACGTAAGATCGAGCATAAAGAGAACATGGAAAGTGAACACGAGGAAGAGTATTTTTGCGTGTGTTATATGGAATCGTATTCAAACAGCAGGCCAAATGAAAAGTGGGTGCAATGCCTGGAGTGCAGAGTATGTTCACACGAAGCCTGCACTGGTGGAGAACTTTCATATGTATGTGACAATTGTTTGTCAGAAAAGAGATTGATTTGCTTTTCTTGCCATGATGTTTCTTCATCAAGTAATTTTGTTGTTTTTCTATATTTTACTATTTAATCCGTGAGATTCATTAGTTTATATTCGTTTCAGTTAGAACTTATCAAAATTTGTGAAACTGAATAACAAAGTGAGACAGATTAATATCGAGGTTGTTTTTTATTTTTAATAAAGTTTTTCATTAACAATGTGTTTTGACATAATTTATGCCCATATTTTGTACCAATTCCCAGGTGTTTCAACTCACCTCGAAAGCTGTTTCAACTTACCTCGATATGAGGAGAGTTGAAACGAAACGACTTATTGTACTTAAATGGTTTTTTACAGGTTACATAATTCCTCGAGTCATTTCTAGTCGAAAATCGATTAAAAAAGCTACATGACAACTTTATTTTTACCCGAATATTTCGTATCAATTGCGAGATATGGGATGAAATCTGAAAATTGTTTCAACCCTCCTTAGTCTCCCCTACATGTAGGGCAGAGCGGGGTTTATGAGCCGCGGTTTTGCCAGGTTGATCTGAAATGTAAAAAAAACATGTTTTTTGTCCTTAAAATAGATAATATTGGCAAAGACTTGACTGAGCTTTTTTTGTTATCGCGTTCCAATCGTCAAAAGAAAATGTTGAATTTCTTCTCGACCTTTCGAGAAAAAATGACATTATTATTGTTAATAATTAATAAAAAAATGTTAAGGGAAACATCGGTCAAGTCTAAACTACTATAACACTGAATAAGTGTACCAAATTTCAAGTTCATTAGGTTCGAGTAAAAGCGTTTAAGATGGGACCTTCAAGTGAGGAAAGAAGTAGCTGAATTTCATGATGTTTTATATTAAAAGGAAAGATCTCTTCACTATTTTTCACCCTTAGAGTATGTTTTATTACTACTTACATGATATTTTTTTAATCTTCAAAAATGGCGGAGGTAGGGAAGTCCGGGGTTCAAAGTGCCGGGGGTAGGGGGAAGTCCCGTAACGCCGGACGGCACCTGGTGTCGGACACTCGTGCTATCACGACAATGTCGCAGCGCGTTCGCGTAAAAAACCCAGGACAGGGGTGCGGAGGAGCGTAGCGATACACAATCGCGGGACGCGATATGCCAATGACGCGCGAGGCCAAAGTGGGAGCGATTGATTGCTGCGTTTGCGAAATCAAAATGGAAGCGAAATCAAAATGGAAGAGAAGAAAAAGAAAGGACAATGGACGAAAAAATATTGCTAACTGAATTTAAGAGAAGCTTCGCTGCGCTACGACGTTCTGAAAAGCACTCTACATGACAAAACATCGTTATTAAACCGTGGACTAGCTTTGCCCCAGGTGTTGTGCAGATTCTCCATAATTTGTCGCCATTGCTAGATGTTGCAAAAAAAACAATCAGTTTCTGGGAAGAGAAAAACCGAAAGAAGTGAAATTCTGACTTCATGATCGTGCAAAATTGTTGTCGAAAAAAAGAGAATAGAAAGAACGTCAAGGACAAACAGAAAGGAATTGGAAAGAAGTTTAAAACAGCGATAGAAGAAAATGAAAAAAAAACCAAAGGCGTAAATGCCAAAGGAAAAGGTGGAGCTGAAGCGAAGGAAAAGCAATCCTCAACTCAAATATCGAATATAAAAACGACTTGCGTAGGATGCCTGGTGGACCACGAAAAAGCCTGGATGCAGTGCGCCAGCTGCCGTGGATAGGTTTACGAATAATTTGCAGACATCCCTAAATGTTCTAAAACTTACATATGCGATTGATGCACAATATTCTGAAGATGTCCGGCGCTGGGGGCTCGAAGTTAAATCTGTCCGGTACTAAGTGCCACTTGCAGTGACGACAATTTTTTGTACCAAAGTTTAAATAAAGTTTTCAATTTCATTTATGCAGAGGTTACATTTGTATTAATTTACTTTGGTTTTAAACATTGTTGACGTAATTATATAAAAAAAATTACATTTCTCGAAGCAGTATTTTTTCTATTGTCCCAAAAGCTTAGGTGCCCGCCACTGGAGGACTTCCCCCTAAGTTGTTCCGACAGGAATAGCACTCAATGCTCACTCGTCCCGGCGTCACTAAAATGGCTTCCGAAACAGCGCGATGGTATGACTTTTTGCGACGCCCTTCACAGTTATTGCTATCTCTATTCTTCGCGAAGCTATTCGTAACGGAACGACGTATCCGCGGCACTTTGAACCCCGGCTGCCCTATGGCACGGTCTTCTAAACAGGTTGCAGCGGATGTTGTCAGACGGCGTGACGCGTAGTGTCGGCGGGATTAATCCGACAAAAAACCAACGAAGATTTTGCTTTCATCAACCCTTATATGCAGAATATGAACCAAGAATAAGTAAGAAATGTTGAAAATCGATGAAATCGTACGCTTTGAAACAAAGAGATTTGAATTTCTGAAAAAATGGCTACATTTTGCAATAAAAAATACTTTTTTTATATATTCAAAAAAATGTTAGGTTCAGGTTTTAGACAATAAGGTTAGAAATATTTATACCAAATTTTATCAGAATCGGTCGATTAGTCTTTTAGCTATACGTCACACCAGTTTTGAAAATGCAGTTTAGCGGACGATGTCATACCTCCGCCGTTTTTTAAAATTAATTAGAACAATACCGTGCAACAGCCAGAACTAGTAATAAAACGTACCCTAAGTCTCCATTAAGGTGAAGAAATTTTGTCTTTGAAAAAAATCTTCCAATTTTTCCCTCGCCTAAAGGTATCTTCCCCCTTAAAGTTTGACTAGCAGTTCTATCGTATATATAATACAATTATAAGTTGACCTTCAATCTGCCATCCCCACCATATGTTTGGACCTTCCTCTTCAATATTTGAATTTCCCTCAAGCGACGAGTGTTCGTCATTTTCACAGTAGCCTAGACCCTTAAACTAACACTTTCAGACTCGCGCAATGCACAAATGGCAAACGCTGAAGAAAGAAACATGCGTGTAAGACCGGTATGCAGAAGCGATTCGTCGTGAGTTGGTTCCCCGTCAGGGCCATACGTTTTCCGTAATGTATACATTCGACGCGTTTGCATACGTAGCGATGAAAATCTCATGGGCTCTCGCGCGTATCGGATCATCCGCAGAGCTCGCAAAAGTAACGAAAGCGAGAGAGAAAGAGGAAGGGAGGGAAAGAACGAGAAAAAAGAACAAAAATTCAACACGAGAGGCGAAAAGTAGTGGATGAGTAATAACAAAATGAATGAGAGAATGAAAAGGAAACAGGGCTCGAAAAAAAAATGAATCGGTCTATCAGATTGCCGAATGTCCATCACGTGTCGCTCCAGTCGACAATGCTCGTATTGTCCACCACCGGGCAGATAGAGTGAGAGGGAGCGAGGGTGGCGGGTGTCGAGCCAGCAAGTCGAATCAACCCGAATTCGCAGTACAGTAGAATTCCGCTCAGCTCACACTAACGGGGCTACATGGGCTCGGGGCCCGAATATCAGGTCGATCTTTAATCTTTTTTTTCTGACGAGAGTATTGGGATGAAAGTATTGGGATTTTACGTACAATTAACCTTTTAACTGGCTTGTAGCAAATTTGCTACGTTCACTTTGACCCCGTCGGTAAAAGCGTAAGGACGCTATAGCGGCCAAGCTACTTCACAGTTCCATCAATTTATGGTAGATACAGCTACAAATGCTGGCACAGTTTGAAATTCAAACGTAAATATATGAATTATGTTAATATGGCAACAATGTTCTGAAAATTTACGACGCTTGTCCCAACACTCGATCTGCTGCCCGTTTTTTGTCCAAAAAAGTAAGTAAATTGACATTCTTGAAATATTTTTTGATATAATTGTGTAAAGTAAGCTTAACTGGACGAACTGGGCTTCAAAGATTTTTTTATTGAATTAGAATAATCGTTGGAACCGAGCGGGTAGTAGCAAATTTGCGGCAGTCCGAAAATACTACGTCCCTGGTCCTTATCGACAAAATCATGGTTGGACATTCATATTTAACCCCTTTTTTAGCTATACTACCAAAGGAAATTACTTTGAGCCATCCAGAAATAGGCGTGGCCGTTAAAGGGTTAAGGTAGTGCATGCAAAAAATGGTGTGAGACAGAGACTTTTGCGATTTAATACCAATGTTGTCAAGGGTATCCTGCATACGTTTGTGAAATTTGAAATACATTGACCATCCCGTTATCGAGATATGTGCTCTCGAAATTGGCATTTCTAACACGCACTGCATAGGATAAGTCCCGGAGAACATCATATTTCTGTTGGTAATGAAAAAATGACGAGACAGAAGCTCATAAAAACCGATGGAACGATAAATGGATGTTTTACAGTTATTATGAAGAAAAATGATCACTTTTAAGCATAAACTATTCAATTTATGAGTGCCGAGGTATGAAATACGTGATGACGACCTTGATTGCTGATGAACTGCTTTTTTAAAACTCTAGTCTTTAGAAATCGTCCTTTGAAGAGCAGCTAAATTGCCATTTTATTGAATCTTTGGTGTGTGCACTGCACTAATTGCAATAAGTGCACTGTCAACAACGGTAACCAGTATGGTTAGGGTAAGAGATTGATTGTGCTCACCAGCGACGTTGCCACATGTACGGATATGCTCGGACGTTAGTATATGAGCATGCGTATACACAAACTTTCCAAGTGTTGGCACATGCCCCAGGCTCGCTCTGCTAAAACTGCTACTGCAGACAAGAAAACTGCTCTAAAACTTATTGTAAATTAATTTACAATGTCATTTTTCAACTTTTAAACAGCAAGATACCTTACTTATGTAATTTGGAAGTAGGCAAGTTTATTACTTTTTCAAGATTGCTGCTCATTTGAGAAATTGACCGTATGTTTGCTTTTCAATGGGACTGCCTCGCATGTACTACCTCAATACATAGTCAATTTTGGGTTTGTTGGGTTGCAGCCGTTGCTGGATGGCCAATCGGCGTAAATGATTCTGGCAACTAGGGCATCTGGAATAGAAAATAAAAATAAATGTAATTTTAATATAGTAATAAAATTTTCGTTTAACTGAATACTTTTTGGAAATTTTGGAGATTGCGAATATGGCTAGGTGTCGAAAAAAAAGGATTCAAAAGAAACAACTTTAAACCCTCGCTATTGACAAGCGGATAGAGAAAGTAAAAGATCATCTAGTTATATGATTGCAAATGTTCAGACGAGGCTATGAAACTATGCAATCAAAAACTTGTGCCGACTCCGCAAAAACATCAAAAAAATGTAACGCGTGTAATTTCCCTCAAAATAGTTCTACAACCTTGTGAATTTCTTCTTGAAACCAGAGCGTCGTTTTTATTAGCAGTATGTTACATCTAAGGCGTGTACTAACATTTCGGAGGTGATTCTGACACAAATATTTTATGAGACACAGGAGGGTAAGCTATGTGCAACTCACCTGTAGCTCACGACAATATATATATATATATATATATATATATATATATATATATATATATATATATATATATATACATATATACATATATACATATATATATACATATATATATATATATATATATATATATATATATATATATATATATATATATATATACATATATACATATATACACATATATATATATATATATATATATATATATATATATATACACACATTCGAGGAAAGAATATTTCAAACCCGCCAAATCTATGTAAATAATGTTGTCGTCCAGCACAACTGGCTGTTTTAAAGACGGTTCTTAAAATTGTTTCAAACGAATCGTTGATTGCGCGGATGGAGCAGTCCTTAAAATTACCTTTATGAAAATACGCTCACAACTTATCGAAAGGTGCTATTGATGACATGGGGGTTTACATAATATTGAGTTTGGGTCCATAGCATGCTACGAAAACGACCCTTAAAGTCTTCGAAATCACATTCCCCTATACGTGAGGCCGGGGTTCAAAAAGCAGGAGGTGAGTTGTTTCGATACGCATAGCTTCGCGAAGAATAGAGATAGGAATAAGTGTCAAGTGCATCGCAAAACACCATACCATCGCGCTGTTTCGGTAGCTCGGCGAGTAAGAGTTGTTGTCACTTAGAGGAACAACTTACCTTTGGCCTCCCCTATGTGTGTATGTATATATATATATATATATATATATATATATATATATATATATATATATATATATATATATATATATATATATTTATATTTATATATATATCCAGGGTGTCCTGTTACGAATGGATAATCCTGCAACTGTCGATAATAAGCCAGATCATGTCCTATTATAGCTGGAATTCCACTTTAGTAAAAGTCCCACGGTTTTCGAGATTAAAATCATCTGCTTTTAGTTTTTTGCATATCATTTCTAGAAATAATCACTTTTTTTACCCAGTTTTTTGAAAATACTCTTGGTTATTTGTTTTATTTAGAAAAGCCTTATTTTTAACGTTAAATATTAAGGAAACTTTATGAAAAAAGATCTCATTTAGAATTTTCATACAAACCAATTCGAATATCTAACTTTGATAGCCTGCGGTGTAAAAAAAAACATGTAATACGCATATCGTGCCAATGACTTTAAAAAGTTGCTTAGAAAGTGTCGATTCAAATTATTTGTAGAAATGACATGCGAAAAACCAAAAGCAGATGATTTTTTTCAAAAAATAACTAAGCTCAAAATCTCGAAAACCGTGGGACTTCCACTAAACTGAAATTTCAGCATATAGTAGAACCTGATCTGACCTATCGACAGCTGCAGGATTATCCATTCATAACAGGACACCCTGTATATATATATATATATATATATATATATATATATATATATATATATATATATATATATCTGTGTGTGTGTACTTCTGAAATAAAGATATCTATCGCGATAAGACGATCGGTATCGGTAAAGCCATCATGCCAGGTGACTGCAATTGCACAGTCATTCGAAAAGCTCCTATCTCTCCCTCAATCAAACGAAACGCCCAATTACATAAGAGGATGATCAAATTAACGAATTTTAAATATTAAACCGCCATAATGGTTAAAAAATTCTGTTCCAGTCTATTTTGAGAAACAAATAGAAAAATATTATTTTTTTTATTTTTCAAATTTCAATAGGAACTTTCAATAGGTTTAATAGGAATAGAATTTTCGTTATTTCGCTGCCGCTAAATTCGAACGAAATCGCGAATTTATCAGCCGATTGACATCTCATTTAATGTTTGATACAATTAAACAAAATTTACATGTAAAGTTGGATCAAAACGTATCAACTTGCAATCGCCGTAATAATTCTATTAAAATTCACCATTTGTAACGAAAATCTCGAACATTGCACGGGATAGCAAAAACAGGAGGAATAAAAGAAAAACGTTTCGTGTAACGTAAAATGGACCGATATCTTTCTTATCACAAAGGCAAATAATCTTTGCCTCGTGGGAAAAAAAGACTTCGACGTAGATGATGGACGCACTTTTTAGTTTCGCGTTGCTTTCGAGCCTCTTTCCAGCTGACTTTTTCCCGTAGGAAAAATTCGAAATAATTCCCCGGTGAATCTGGGGACGGCTCCGAGCTGATGTCCTACCCCCCCCCCTCTCGCCGCGCTATTCCGTTGCCGCGGGGATGGTGCTTCGTGGCCGTATATCTGAAACTCTCTTATCGGGGACTTTATGCTCTTATACCACACACACGTTACGTCCTTTATACTTTATAGCGCACACGACCGGCGTATATATAGCTGTATGTGTAATTTGCGCTGTACGTAGTGCACTTTTATACTGAAAAGGGGACGGCGAGAGAGGGAAAGAGAGCGAGAGAGAGAGAGAGAAGCATTGTGCCGGAGGTCACGGGGAGTCTACGAGGAAAGAAGAGAGAGGGAGGTAGATTCTGTATTTTCCGCTACACCCGTTCCCAGAATTATTTGCAGTACCCTCCTTGCTTTGCTGTTCTGTCTCGACAATAATAAAAAAATCCCACTGCGATTGTTTTTTTGTTACGACTGAAAAGTGCCCGTATAGGGACGAGAGTTATATCTTTCCCATATGGTACAGAGATTGGCACGTTCAATGACTCCCTAAAAGCATTATTTTATTTTTCTTGCACTAAGTTCTTCAACGGGTTGCGCCTAGCTCGTGGCCGGAAAAAGAGGAGTTTACGTGATTTTTTTCTTCAAAAACCGATGCAGATTAAACATTTTTTCCCACTGAAGCCTTAGGCCACAGTAACGGGTATAAAATCATGTGCGAATTTCACCATTTTTTTCGTATGAAAAAATGATTCACTCTTAAATTAATTACACATCTATTTAGTATGAATATCAAGCTGTTAGAAAATATATATATATCTTTTTTCGATGTACAAAATGGCCGACTACTCGAAATTTCTCGAAACAGCTTTTTTCCAATTGGCGTGACAAACAACTTCAACAATTTTCACTCGATTTACGTCAAATTTATAAGTTATGTTCCTAATTGCATTTCGTAGAATTTCTTATTTATGCGGAATTTCTCATTTATCGTAAACTTTTCATTTTATGAGCAGTTATAACGATTTTTTTACTGCACATTCATTTCTTAATTCAAATACCTACAACTTTTGAATAAAACAATATTTTTTGAGTTCCGTACGTACTTCTCTAGGTATTCTAATGTAAACGAGAATTTTTGTTTTTTGCTCTAGGTAAAAAATTGTGGATGCTAAAGTTCATGCTGCGGAGCGCCTAAAAAAGACAACAAAAGAAAATATTAGTTGTCAGCCATTTTGTACATCGAAAAAATATATATATTTTCTAACAGCTTGATATTCATACTAAATAGATGTGTAATTAATTTTTTGAGCGAATCACTTTTTCATACGAAAAAAATTGTGAAATTCGCACATGATTTTATACCCATTACTGTGTCCTAAGGCCTTAAAGCGTATGGTTTTATGGATGTGTTACAATGTTTGTATTGAAATTTTGTTATATTAGGTGTACAAATTAATTCGGTGCCCTTTATAAATCTCGTTTGTCAACTCCAAAGGCACCGAATTAATTTGTACACCTAATCAATGTCGTAGACACAATGGTTTGTGCAGGCTGCCGTTTGGAAAACGTTCCTCGCGGCGATCACTGCAGCTCGGAAACAAATCATCCGAAATTAGAAAATTAAACGCATTGAGTTTTTGTATGAAATTATCTAGCGCTTGGACGAAGGATTTAATAAAATATTGATTTTTGAAAAAAAAGGCCACTTTCCAAACTGAAGGTATCGATTATCAGTGAAAAAAAACGCAATTTTTGTTGATAACAAAAAAACTATGCAGCGACAAGAAAATCCTTCGTTCGAGCACTCCTTTTTGATATGCAAAAGAAGCTTGTACAATTTTAGGTCGATCGGTGCAGTGATCTTTGAAATATCGTCGTCACCGATCTTGAAAAAGTCATTTTGAAAAGAAACCCGATGAAAGTTCACCAGTTCGCGGAACCTACTTATAAACTCCCTCAATTTTGAACCATGCGACTAGATGAGTTCCGCCGAAAACCAAAAAACGATATTTTTATAAATTCCAACTAGGTCTAAAAGCCTTTAACCCTTCGACTGCACACGGATTTTTTTACCCCATTTTCTATTTCGTGGAAGTATGTATTTTTAAACGCATCTTCCACTTTGAGCGAATGTTTGGGCACTTGACTTCAGTTTTCCTTAAAAAATAAATTTTGGACCATAAAATAAGGATCATGGACTACAAAAATTGCATTTTTACCGAAATGCAACGTTCTGAAGAACGTCTGGGGTCCGATGGACCCCACATGCAGTCAGAGGTTCGGGGCAGAAGTGTGCAGTCGAAGGGTTAACAATGATGTTTCTTCCTTCGCATTTGAATGTACAGCTCTTTTGTCGTAACGTTCTCATTCGACTGGGAACACTGAACATTTTCACGGAAATTAATCGTAATAATTACATGAAAAATGTATGTCTTTATTATTATTATTATTATTATTATTGATATTATCATTATCAGCGGCTTCAATATCACTGTTATTATACTTATTATTATCTTAAGGTAGTACATGCGCGCAATCTTGTTTTCTATAGATTTTGTTCAAATTTTAACCAGACATTGTTCATATCATTATGCATATTTTAGTGAAATTTTAGAACAATCGACTATTTAGATTGGGAGATAGTGGGTTGTAAAATTGCAACTTTTAACACTGCAAGGTTTGCATTGAAATTTAGACAGAATAATTTTCCGTAAAAAATATTTGTCCCCTATGATAAGAAGACATGCCAACACCGCATCGTTCCACGTTTCCAATGACGTGAGTTCGCGTGGCATATTTAAAATAATACTGCAACACAAATTTTTATTTGGAAGTAATTTTTAATCGAACAATGTTTTTAATTAGTTATGAATGAACCAACAATTTTATTTGTAAATGAAGATAACATAAACAATACATAATATTAATATTTATAATGCAAATATTTTTTTATGACAACATTTTTATCATTAGGAAAGCGATAATTTTTTTTATTCTCGAAATGTTGAACAATACTGTTCTGTGGTGTTGGCATATGTCTTCTTATTATAGGGGACAAACCTTTTTTACGGAAAATTATTCTGTCTCAATTTCAATGCAGTGTTAAATTTGCAATTTTAAAACCCATTATCTCCCAATCTAAATAGTAGACTGTTCTGAAATTTCACTCAAACATGCATAATGATATGAATAATGTCTGGTTAAAATTTTAACAAAATCTATAGAAAACAAGATTGTGCGCTCGTACTACCTTAATGTATGTTATTATTATCGGTATTGTTGTCGTTGTTTTGCTTCCTGATTGATAAGGCTTGGTTTTCCTGACTTTTTGTTTTTGAAGAGATTTCGAAAAAAACGTCCGCGTTTATGCATATAGGTGGGTGGGTACTGATTTGTTGTACCTGCAAAAACGTTCACACTATTGGACATACCACGCTGAATTTGTGCACACATGGAAAGTTGCATGGAATTTAACATGCATTCGGATATAATTTCGTCATAAACGGTGAATGAATTCAGATATTAAAAGAGTTGGAATTCTCAGATAAATGTTTATTAGTGCCAACTTTTGTAATTTTTCAGGCATGGCTAATTTGTCGTGTAGGAAAAGCCTTAGGCCACAGTAACGGGTATAAAATCATGTGCGAATTTAACAATTTTTTTCCGTATGAAACAATGATTCACTCATAATATTAATTACACATCTATTTTGTATGAATATCAAGCTGTTAGAAAAAATATATATATTTTCTTTTCGATGTACAAAATGGCCGACTACTAATATCTTCTTTTATCTGTTTTTTAAGGCGCTCCGCGGCGTGACATTCAGCATCCACAATTTTTTACCTAGAACAGAAAAAAATTCTCATCAATCTACATTAGAATACCTAGAGAAGTACGTACGGAATTTTAAAAATATTGTTTTATTCAAAAGGTGTACGTATTTGAACTTAAGAAATGAATTTTCAGTGAAAAATTTTGTTGTAACTGCTGATAAAATGAAAAGTTTTCGATTAATCAGAAATTCCTTACGTACTTCTCTGTGAAATGCAATTAGGAACTTATCTTTTAAATTTGAAGTAAAACGAGTGAAAATTGTTGAAGTTATTTGTCACGCCAATTGGAAAAAAAACTGTTTCAAGAAGTTTCGAGTAGTCGGCCATTTTGTACGTCGAAAAAAAAAATGTATTTTCTAACAGCTTGATATTCATACTAAATAGATGTGTAATTAATTTTGTGAGTGAATCACTTTTCCATAAAAAAAATGGTTAAATTCGCACATGATGTTATACCCGTTAATGTGGTCTAACACCTTAAGTGCACCTGAATTTTTCAAAGACGAATAATCGTGAAATCATTGCGAGTAAACAAGTATCGTCAAATTTTAACAATCGAAGTACAACTATGGGATTTGGAAACATGTATTTACATTCCCATCAATACGGTCCGCTCCCGAAGCTGGCAATGTGAGTAATTTTTTTTTGTCTCTACACAAAGCTTCCTCTATGTGAAAATAAAAATCGAAAGGAAGACGTACCGTCGGTACTGACGTACTGACGATTGAATTCAGATTTATTCACAGAAGTGGTGTTTCAAAAAAGAAATTGCTCACATGGCTCTGGCAGGGTAATAAATTGATGAGGAAGCAATGTGCAAGTTTATAACTTTTAATTTTTGCTACTGTTGCATTTGTTGTAATTATTGTTTTTATTATTATTGTTGTTATGGTTGCTTAGGGTAAGTAAAAAATGTAATTGACATTCCTTAGTTTTTCGTGAAAGAAAGATTTCTAAGAGAACAATGAGGATAACTATCCTCATTGATGTCGTTGCTGTTGTCTTTTTTTTGACCAATTGCTTATTGTGAGGACAAACACATCATCATAACGAGCTATACTCATAGTATGGTGAAGTAGAAATTTTGAAATATGATTAAATCTATTTCGCGTCTCCGTTGTTCTCTTCGCGCTGCTTTGCGATGCGGCCATACCATATTTGCTGGAATAACGAAAATACGTATACGTGTACGGAGTATGCCGTGCATGCTCGTGCAGTTTCTACGTCCTCTTGCGGGCTCTCGGGGTCACCTTTCATGCGGTATCTGCCGTGTGAAGAAACCTTTTTTTTTCTCTCGTTCTTATCCAAAGCACGTTGCTATTAGTTTTATCGTTATCACGAGAGGGAAGAGGGAGAGAAAAAAACTTGGTCTCTTTCGCGTTTTCCATGTTAGCCGCTGGTCATGCACGGCTTTACCGCGCACATATTTTTTTTTTCCTTCCTGTATCGCGCGCGCGCGTGCACACACGTGGGCACTTCTTAATACACACACGCGTGCACGCTGTAATTTATAAAACTCGCAATTACGATTTTAATCTCTTAATTAATTGCCACGGGCGTCCCTTTTTTTTAATGCGATGGGAGAAAACTAGGCTGCAATTGCGTTTAAAAATTGTTCTCAAGGATGAAAGCCGTATGCACAGGGGTGCGTTATTTTAGTGAGTTATATCATCATATTTGATGAAATTAAAAATAGTACACCGAGTGAGTAGCTATTCATTTTACTGCCTCGCGATTTCCGTGTTGCCTTAAAATTGCCTTGAAAGTGATAAAAATGTTGGAGAGCGTGTGTTTTTATTTTTGCCCGTTATTTAAATATTTTTTGCGGACTGTGAGTAAGGTTACTATATGTTCGGATTCGTCCGGACATGTCCGGCTTTTTGGCCTCCTGTCCGGACTTTTTACTTTTTCGAATGACCAGTAATTAGGGTGGTATCTAGTCTGATCTTTGCCGGAAATAAAAAGCTACACGATTTTCAAAATGTTCGCATTTTTATTTCTAAATAATAATAATCAACAGAATAGTGATACCTTAATATGATTAAATGAACGTTAACATAGTAAAGGAAGATATATACCTTAATATTTCGTAACAACAAATAAATCTAGCTTACATTGCACGAAATGACACCAATATCTATTTATATCACAAAAACTATTTTAAAAAGACATATATGTGTATAATATATACGAATGACAGCCTTGGAATATCTAACATAAATTATAATAAAAACACTTACCTTTATAACATTATACACGTCAAATAATCAGCAACTATTGTTAGTTGCGTGATGAAATTATGAAACATTTACTTTGTCAATAATCGAAAGGTACACGATTTGCAGGAATTTGCACTAATACCTACTTATTTTTATCGCAAACAGTTTTTTTTAGGCGGAATTTTTTATATTTATCTTTTATGGCAGCCTTGAGATATACAAATTTTACAACATTCAATGGTAACATAAATAATTCAAATAATTAACGGGATCAATAATTTAATGAGAAACAGTTTCCACTGAAATTTGCATATGTAGCGAAGGTCTTTAAAAGTGTTTAAAAATGATTGATTCTCATATTTTTACACCCTGATACTTGATTATGATTTTTTGATTTTGTGATATCACAAAAATGCTTCGCGTGTAATAATGCGTTATTTAACAATTCAACCGTCTTGCCGTGGCTTTTTATCATAAGTTGTAAAATGTCCAGACGTTTTCATTAATGTCCGGCGTTTTGCCTGGACTTTTCAAATTTCGATATGGTAACACTAGGTGTGAGCGCGAAATACAAATTTTACAACATACAATTATAACATAAACAATTCAAATAATCAACAACATCAAACATTTAATAAGAAACATTTTCCACTGTTATTTCCATATTGAGTGAAAGTCTTTAAAAGTGTTTTAAAAATGATAGATTCTCATATTTTTACGCCCTGATACTTGATTGAACAGCTCGTGATTTTCTAAAAATCATCTTGCAAAAAGCTTTGCATGTGATTAACGCGGTATTCAACAATTCAACAGTCTGGATGCGGTTTTTTTTCATGTCATAACGCATCCGGACGCTTTCATGAATATCTCGCTTTTCGCCCGGATTTTTCAAATTCCGATATGATAACCCTAGATGTGAGCGAAGAATACGAGAAGCCATCTTGAAAATACACGTGCATACGTTTGGGAAGAACTCGTCGCTTTCTCGCGGAAATATGGAATGGAGACCATCGCTTACAAAAGTGTAAGGGTTTATTATTATTATTATTATATATTGTTGGAGGAAAAGAGAAATCGATCGATCTTTCTTTAACGTGTATGTGTGCAAACAAGCTCGTGTATACCTGTGTAGTTTAGACGCAAATCCATACAGCTTCTTCAACCAGGAAAGTAACGACTCGCCGAGTCCTTTTCTCTTGCTGGTTATACAATCTCACTTTTGAACCCCTTGGCTACCTCCAAGACTGCACTTCGCCATGATATATTTGATAACTATCCTCTTCGCTTTCTAACGACGTCGGGCACAATTTTATTAAGTGAGGACAAAAAATCGACAGAAAGTAACGGGAGAGAGCGTTAGAGCACAGTGAAGAAATTTCTAAGAATATGGAATCGCAAAGCTGTAAATATTTTCGACAAAAAGATTTTGCGCAAATCAATCAAACTTATCCCACCCTTTGCTTGCTGAGTCCCCACACTGAGAAAAAAAATATATTGACTTTAATAACATGATAAAATTGAAAGTTTTTTTTTTCATTCAAAAGATACATTGTTAGCCGAGAAAAATATATTATTGAAACTATAAAAAAAATTATCGCGAACAAATTACATCGTTTTGAATGCATTTTGTGCAACGAACAAAAAAAAGCGTTTCAATTCATAACATGAACATTGGTGATTCGAGTACACAAGAAAAATTGAATTTTGCTCGTTTGATTCAGATAAAATTTCTATTGAGTAAATATGTTATTTTATTTTTTTCACCCTATCCGATATTGATTTTCAAGTACATTATTCGTTAAAATATTAATATTTTATTTTGATTGAAAAATATTAAGCAAATGTCTGAATTGATTCAAAAGTTATGCGAAAATAAAATTTGTTTCGTGCGCATTTGGTTCAGAAAATGCAACAAAATCATGGCCGAACGCCACCGAAATTATAGGTGTGAGGAAACCCGTAGTTCTCGGAGTAACCGCTAGAAGCCGCACGCGCGCTCGTTTCTCGTAAGCGTAGCGCGAACCGAAAATCTACTCAAACGCCGAAGAAACACTAAAGAGTATCGCTTCTTGGCCTGCGGCTAAGATCAAAGTGTAGTATCTGTTCTTATCAGTTGAATATTTGATACTCTCTTCATGGATATCTGATATTCTCTCCACTATTATTGTTGGTGATCATTCGAATGCTCACTTTTTATTAAAAAATTTAAAACTAATTGAAAAACTTACGTCTCATGGCATATTCGTTTCGATGTAGTAAAGAAATAATTCATTCTATTGATTATATTTTTGTACGAAATAAAAAATGCTGTAGCAACCGCTTAATTATTTCATCCATACATCTACGGATTGTATATAGAATGATTTCAATAGAATATAATTTTATTTGCAGGATAATGTAGATACTCAGAGAACAGGAGAGATTTTCAAATAAAATAATATGTTATTTGAATCATTCACATTTTCCAATATTTTATAGTATTGTAACAATCTCACATATCGGTGGCACTCCGCGATCAGACATTTATTTGAATCAACCAATATATTTTTTGATTCAATTGGTTTTTTATCTCAGTGCAGCAAGGAATTTCATCTCGGCTGACAGGGATAAAGGACCCGTTTGGTCTTTTGTCATATTTCAATATTTTTTTTTGTATCTGATCTTAAAAGTGGTCTTGAGACAATACCAAGATACATGTATTGCGACAGAAAACATGAATTTTGGGCAATATTTCTGTAAGAGTTGTACACTAAAGTTTTCACGTACACTCGAACTCGGGACATCTTATTGTGTAGACAACCTGATAGTGAAGCTAAAAGGGGAACGTGTAGAATCTTAAAAAGATATCGCGCCGGATATGCCAGTTCTGCTGTCTCTCTCTCTCTCTCTCTCTCTCTCTCTCTCTCTCTCTCTCTCTCTCTCTCTCTCTCTCTCTCTCTCTCTCTCTCTCTCTCTCTTCTTTCTCTCTCTCTCTCACGCTCTCTCTCTCTCTCTGCTTCTCACGTCACGGTTCCAAAGAGTCGCTTCTTTGATTTCCTGTTTTCTCAGATGGAAATTCTGATTAGATTAGATGTCGAATTAGTTTCCGAGTTTGTTTGATTTATTTGTTCATGCAAATTAATATTTCAAGGTTTATTCTACTTTCATTTATAGTACATAATGTTGTGCTTGTAAAAGTTAGACTTTTAGTGTGTTTGTACCTAGAATGAGTCTGATTGTATTTTGGTTAATTTTTTTCACCTTCTTGGGGGGAGATCCCTTTACACTCAGAAAAAAGATTGATTAAGGACAAAGAAGTTTGTCTCCCGGCGAATAACTTTTCTTATTCGTATGTCGGCCTACTACGATTTTATTAACATCTAAGAACATTTTTTATTTAAGTTTATGTTTGAAATTTACTAAGAAATTATCTTAACATCTAATAGGATATATAAGTTAGAAGAAATAGGTATTTTATATCCGACAAATAGAGTTTTTTAACATCTAATAGGACTCTCCATAATCCCCAGTTGGTTTTTTTCGAGGAATTGTGTCATTTCGTCCGTCATTATTTTCTCACTTGAACGTTTTTTGCTCACTTTATATTCTTACTTACACTTAAATCATTCCTCAATTTCGAATTTCTTACTTCCGAAACGCAACCCTGACACTTGTGCCAAAAGCATTGGCATAGGAAGAAGCTACATGGTAAGCGGATGCATGAGCTACATCTGACGAGCGGCCTGCTGTCGGGCCCGTCGCCTTGAAGGGCAAAGTGCGCATGCGCGCATTAGTATCACAGTCGCGAAATAAGAGGTTTTCGTGATTGGAAAGTAGTATTTATTTGATTTGAGGAAACATGTATTCAAATTTTCTATTTTAAATGTGACTTTTAATTGATGTGAAAAATCGGCACGTAAAAAAACATATTTAGTGACGCCGAATAAATGCTGTATTTACAATCACATAAAAACTGTCTCCATACGAGTAAACATTTATTAATTTCTAATAAATTATGTTCTAATGTGCTAATTTATTAGAACATAATACATCTTCTTTCTGAGTGTAGGCAGCCAAAAATAAGCGAATTTACAAGATTCTTTTATATCGAAACTATTTACTCTACGTAATTAAAATTTAATGTACATTACATCTTTCATATTCCGAAAAGCTTTTTTTTCAACATTTGAAAATGGCGGCCGTACGACACCTGGTTCAGAGACGGTTGCCGCCTGAGTTGTTCCATCGCGTACAACCTGGCGTCTAATGCAATCATCTAAAAAATCAGAGCCAAGAAATTTAGATTTCTCAAGCCCACACGCTCTATGTAAACCTAAGAAAACCAAAGAAAAACAAAAATTCGAAAAATAGTACGTGTGTTAAAAAATGTACCATTTTTGGTGGAATTTTTACTATAGTATTTGTTGATAAAAAGTAGTTTTTTAATATGATTTCCAAGGAACTTAACGTTCACACAGACGGTACTTATATTATCTCAAAGTGTATAGAATTAGAAATTAAATGTTTGAATAGTTTTTAACTTATGTTATAAGATGTTCACGACAAAGACTAAACGCCCTACTGATTAATCTGTGATTCCGGGGCCATAAACTAGTCCCACAGCTTCCTTGTGGAGGTAATTTCCGTTATAAGCTTTTCTTCATGGTATAAAAAGATCTCGCTCCCTAAATTCTAATTACTAAATAATTAATCTATAGGTATAAATATATACATTGTATCTAAGCTATGTTTCTTTATTGCACACACACACACACACACACGCACGCACGCACGCGCGCACACACACACGCACACACACACACACACACGCACACACACACACACACACACACGCACGCACACACACACACACACGCGCGCGCGCGCGCGCGCGCACACACACACACACACACACACACACCCCATGCTAACAATAAATATGAAGCGAGAAAGTAGATGAGCCCAGTAAAGGGTCGTCGAAATGTCGAGGTTGACGTCGTCCAGTTCGTAAGGGTTTGATGGTACTATGACGTTAAAATCGTCCACGATCTTTGCAAAGATATCCTCGAGGAAGAGGATAAGAAGACGCAGATCTTTATCCCCCCCCCCCTCTCTCACTCTCCCGTTCTCTTTCTTTGTCTCTCTCTCTCTATCTCTCTCTACTTCCATTTCGGATTAAGGGATTGGGACACGACGACGCGAAGTTTCGTCGGAATTCGTCCTCTGAATTTGCCCCTTATATATATATATATATATATATATATATATATATATATATATATATATATTACCAGCTCTCCAGATAACTCGAACACGTAGGGATGAGCAAAAGTTCAAGCGACAAAAAGTCAATAAAAGTTCTTCCGACTGTTAACCAGCGACCCTGTGATAGATATATCGAGATAATTTAGCAAATGCTAGTCAATTTTCGTCCACGAATGAGTAAAAAGTAACGTTTGGGCAATTTGAAACGTTCGGGAGAAAATTGTATTCCATATGCGATACTCGAATAATCGATCCTACAACGGGACAAAATTCAATTGGACAAAGTGTACGAAAATCAATTTGAGCGTTTATAACGCTTTCGCGGACGTTCATGCACCGGCGACTTTCGAGATAAGCATGCTTATCAACGAAATTATTTGGTCGGACTGGATAAGAAATCTTTTCGCACCGTTGACTCTGACATCAAAATAATTTCGCGACTATTCGAAACATGAGAAAAGGAAATCGCGACGATCGCACGATTTTCAGTCCACATTTTCTAAAGCAATTTCCTTCGGCACCAGCAATCGGTAGTTCGAAGGTAACGAATACGACCGTTGAGCTCAAAGTTATTATACTAAGCCTATCGATGATGATGAAGCCATACTAAGGCTGTAGTATGCGTTAATTAAATACATTAAATGGTAATCAATTTTTCTCGGTATAGGATCACGTGAATGCGTATGACAGACTTTGGTTTTGGGAATAAAAAATAAATAGGAGAAGAGACGAGATGAAGGAGAGAGAGAGTCTCATTAGCTCGACGAAATAGCCTCGCGGTTGAATATCCCGGCGAGACAGGTAAAATTGATAGTCCAGTGCTTAATTGGTTATACACGCCCGAAAGTCACACGGGACGAAAGAAAAATACACATCTTGTGCCGCAAGCGAGAGCGAGCAAGACGTTTATGAGTGCCACCTTTTTAACAAACCCCCGATTTTCTCGTACCGGGCAACTGTTATGACAGCTTGGTCCTATTCGTTAGTTCGCTATGGATCATCTATTCACATGTGGATGTATAAACATATATGCCTGATTTAGGTTGCCGGAAAAATGTAATTTCGAAGACATGCAATTTCGAAAAGTTTTCTCACAGTAGCTAATTGTCCCTACACTCATCGTTACGTAAGCCCCAATTTCTTTAACATAAGACTTCAGGTGAATGTAAGCATAGGTCCCGTGCAGAAATTTTGACCGGGATACCCTATGTCCGATCAAATCCCGATCAGGATTTGTCATGGATTCGCCAAAACCGGTATCCCGGTTAGAATCCAACTTGCATCAGTATCGGCATATGTACGACGACGATGGCATCATTTTGAAAATTTTGGCGTCACGTGTATTTTCTGTATTACTATGGAATTCCTATCTATATATAGGAATTACATAGTAATACCGAAAATACACGTGATGCCAAAATTTTCAAAATTATGCCATCGTCGTCGTACATATTCCGATACTGATGCAAGTTGGATTCTAACCGGGATACCGGTTTTGGGGAATAAGTCTCTGTTTATACCCACCGACATGTCGGTGGGTATAAACATGTATTTAAGACAAATTAAAATCAAATTCACAATGATTAGATTAAAATTTACACCAACCGTGAGTTCTTACGTATTTCGAGAGAAAACATTTCGTCGAGGCAAAGAAATTTTTGCAAAAAACGTTGTGAGTTTCAAATATTACATTATAAATATGAAAAAAATCACAAAATGAGTTGTGAATTTCCTCAAGTTAAAGAAAATAAAAATCGAATTCACGACAGTTATCTTAAAATTTACACCACAAGTGTAAACGTATTTTGAGAGAAAACATTGTGTTGAGGCAAGGAAATGTTCGCACAAAAAGTTATGTGCAAAAATTTCTTTGCCTCGAGGCAATGTTTTCTCTCAAAATACGTACGAACTCACTTTTGGCGCAAATTTTAATCTAATCATTTTGAATTTGATTTTAATTTGTCTTAAATACGAAAAAATTCACAACTAATTTTGTGAATTTTTTTGTATTTATAATTTCTTGTCAATACATTTGCTTCACAGATTTTGGTGTGAATTTTTTTCAATTCACATCAAAATCCCGCGATGAGCGCGATCTGCCATTTGAATCTTCAGACAATTTTTTTTTATTGATAGTTTAATGCACCAAAACTTTATAAATGTTATTTATTTTTATAATAAATTTAACATGTCATAATTCCATTTTTGGCATTTTATTTCAGCCTGTATTCACCCGTGATCCTTCCCAGATTCCTCAATGATTCCATGGGGAATCTATTTAGAGTCATTAAAGGATCCGGTTCTGGATCCCTAATGGAATCCAGTTTACGGATCTTACATTTAGTCTTCGAATCTGATCCGATATCGGACTAGATCCCAACTGGGAGCCCGGGATACAAGTCAGAATCCAGCTGTATCCCTGCAAAAATTTCTGCACGGGGTAAGGTAAATGTCCCAATTATTGAACAGCTAAGGATCTGGGGGATTGAATTCGGCGAGAAAAAAATAAAATCAAGAAAAAAAACCATCGCTTTTATGTTCAAATGATACTTTGATATTTTTACTTTCGAAAAATCACCTTTTAAATTATTTTTGAATGATTTCAAATGAAAGAAAAAGAATAACAATGTGAAGCATGCAAATGTCCCAATTATTGAACACTGGAAGTGTCTATGTCCCTAATATTGAAAAGGCATGACCCAGTTATTGAACACTCTCGAGAATTCTTTTTCCGTTCTGAAAATATTACTTAGGTATAATATTAAGAAATAAAAGCAAAATCAAATACCTAAATAATCTTTTATTAATCATGTAAAAATAAAAAAATATAAATTTAGTCTCTTTTGACAGGTTTTTGGTTCATGCGCATTTGGTTTATTTTTGCTTTGCAATTCGAACTTTATTTATTTTTATTTTCAGCTTCCTCGTTTTTATGTTCTGTTTTTGTTTGATTTTGTCGCAGCTTGGCTCCCTGAAATATCGGAGAGCGAACAATATTGAACAGTACATTCGTATTTTTAGGTTACATTTAGGTTATATTCTCTTTTTACTTTCCTTTTTATGTTTATTGCACGAAAATACAAATAAAAAATATATTTGGCGATCTTAGAGTTATTATTAAAAGAATAAAGTTAAGTTTAGTCAGGAACTTACAGTTTTTGTTTGAATAAATCCGATTCACACGATCTGTCACACGTTAACTGTCTCGATGTGTTGATGGGTTTAATGACACCATCTTGGAGAATTCGAGTGTTCAATAATTGGAACACACTGCATTTTCGATGTCCCAATGATCGAACACCGTATTTTTTTAAATATAATTAATTAAATTTTTTTTCACATTGTTATTTGTAAGAAATTTTTTGAGGAACCTGAAACGCCTTTACTTTTTGAGATGCGGCAGTTTTTGAATTTTTTATGCCCTTATGCATGAAGCGGCGCGTCTTAGCAAAAACGATAAGGAGTTACCACGAGACGTCAAATCGGATCACCGTTGCTGATTAAATAATTTTTTTCTCTATTAATTAAAGTTTTTTTTGCACAAGTAAGGTAACATTTCGATAGCTAAAAGTTCCATATATATAATGAAATATTTATAAATAAGTAAATGCATGCAGATGAATGAGAAATAATAAAAATACACGATTAGTGTTCAATAATTGGGACCTGTTCGATAATTGGGACATTTACCTTACTTGTATACAAATTATTTCGATGATGATCCGGTCCCCAAAAAATGTGAGGACACATCTAGGACCGTTCTTGCAAAAATGCAAGGACCGTCCTTTGAATAGCCATGCACATTAGAAACAAACGATACATAGGCATAACCGGTTTAAAATATACTTTCCGCGCGTGCGTGCGTGTGTGTACGGAAATAATTTTTTTTTTGTAGATTTTTTATACCAAATATTGATTTAACATCTTTTCAGTCCCTTAATAAAATTCTAGAAAAAAATAGTGGTCCCATTTAAAAAAATGGAGGTGACCTTGAAATCTTCGAGGCGCATCCACCCCGATGAACCTCGTAGCCACCAGTCGACGGCCTCCTTCGAACTATGCAACTTTTGTAGGGAAAGTGTTCTCCTAAGTCTCATAGGTTAGAAAATATTTCTCCTGCTAATAGTTGTTGGCTCTCCCGGTATATAAACCGACACTGGTGAATGAGCGATCGGGGTTTGACTCCGGCGGTATGTCGAGTTGAGCAGCGTTGTGCATGGCCTATACTCGGAGCGGTGACCGCTCCGAGACTTCTGAGATCTTGCCGTAGATACTTGAGCAAAACGTCTGTGCACCAGAGAACCGGAAGAAGATGGGGCAGTCTATACCGGTACGGGTTTCCGACAACGGAAGTTAGGTTAGATTAGCGAAATGCGGGTAGCTAGTGATAGGAAAGGGTTCAATGGGGAAGGGTAGTTCGTTAAAACCGGCAAGGGTATCGGTGGAACTAAGGAAATTAAGAAAAGTATTGTGTGTGTGTGTGTGTGTGTGTGTGTGTGTGTGTGTGTGTGTGTGTGTGTGTGTGTGTGTGTGTGTGTGTGTGTGTGTGTGTGTGTGTGTGTGTGTGTGTGTGTGTGTGTGTGTGTGTGTGTGTGTGTGTATATGGGGCATTCCATGCCGATTCGACCTGGGTCTGATCCGTCACCTCTCCGATTTGATCCGCGATTTTTCATGTTATTGTACTAACTCTGAAAGGCACTCGAGAATTTTTTCAGATATTTTTGGAACGATTTGACTTCACAATATTGTTTATAAACAAAAAATTAACACACAAATTAAAAAATCTGAAAAAATCACGAAAATCCTGTGTCACATATCAAACACTATGAGCGTTGAGAAAAAGTGGGCGCGCGTTTCGTTTGGCATACAATGCGCTTTTTTCGAAAAAAAAAAAAAAAAAAAAAAAAAAAAAAAATTTAATTAAAAAAAAATCGAATCAGTAGCGAACCCAGTCGTTAAAGAGGAAAAAAATTACATGACATTATGTAGAATTGACCAGATTTTTTTCACGTTTTTTTCAGAATTTGCGTCCAAGATTTTTTTTTCATCATTTTTAGTCAAATTGCCGACAATTCAAGTGGCCAAGTGGCCAACCCAACTCAAGTATCATAGGACTTGGGCTACAATGTCAAGAGAGAAAACATTCTCAGTTAAACATTTTTAATCGATTCGAATTTTTTTCTGAATTTTTTAGCGATTAATTTCTTTCATAGAAACGATTGTTTATTTTTCAAGGTTAAACAAACAAGAAATTCACTAAAAAATTGTGAAAAAATTCGAATGGATTAAAAATGTTTAATTAAGAATGTTTTCTCTCTTGACATTGTAGCCCAAGTCCTATGATACTTGAGTTGGTTTGGCCACTTGGCCACTTGAATTGTCGGCAATTTGACT
This sequence comes from Ophion obscuratus, assembly GCA_964007375.1. Classification (NCBI taxonomy): domain Eukaryota; kingdom Metazoa; phylum Arthropoda; class Insecta; order Hymenoptera; family Ichneumonidae; genus Ophion; species Ophion obscuratus. The sequence goes on from OZ023313.1 coordinate 22,372,773, forward strand.
AAAAATGGTGAAAAAAAAAACTTGGACGAAAATTCTGAAAAAAATCTAACAAAAAATGTTTAAAAAAATCTGAGAAATTCTGGTCAATTCTACATAATGTCATGTAATTTTTTTTCCTCTTTAACAACTGGGTGGGCTATCAATGCTATATATTTTAATTTAAAAAAAAAAATTTTTTTTGCGAAAAAAGCGCATTGTAGGCCAAACGAAACGCGCGCCTACTTTTTCTCAACGCTCATAGTGTTTGATATGTGACACAGGATTTTCATGTTTTATTTCAGATTTTTAAATTTGGGCGTTAATTTTTTGTTTATAAAAAATATTGTGAAGTCAAATCGTTCCAAAAAAATCTGAAAAAATTCTCGAGTGCCTTTCAGAGATAGTATAATAACATAAAAAATCGCGGGTCAAATCGTAGAGGTGACGGGTCAGACCCAAGCCGAATCGGCATGGAATACCCCATATATATATATATATGCACACACAGACGCACTGCTAGTAAAAGTATTGGTGCAAAATTGTATGGTAAAAACAAACTATACTTGTTGGGCAGTGCAATCATAAAATAGTTACGTCAGCCTTCCAATAGAATATAGTTAGTTTCACTATACTATTTTTCATCATCCGTGTTTCATGCAAATGCCATATCCTTTCACTCAATATAGGATCATAAATATGTACATGTTTGCATGCATGTGTGTATGTGTATATATATATATATATATATATATATATATATATATATATATATATATATATATATCAAGTCTGGCTGGTTAACTTGACCGAGATGACATCTCGCTCATACGGTATAATAAATGAAAGCAGAACGTTTCAATTAGGAGGTTCTCGTCTCTCTCAGCGTGGCGTCCTCTCTTGCTTGTCCCCGTTTTCTCGGTATACGAAACGAAACGTGGAGAATGAGTGAATGGGAGAGGCAGAGCGAGGGAGCGATAGAAGAGGCAGGAAAAAATCCTTGAGAGAGAGAGAGAGAGAGAGAGAGAGAGAGAGAGAGAGAAAGAGAGAAACAAAGAAAGAGGTCCTCCGGACCACCCCGTAAAGTCGCAGCCGGCGAGAGCGAGCGCAGAACGAGGTGATGTAGTGGGAAGCGCGCGATGCTACGGTAGTGGGGGGTCAGAGCGTCGCAGTCCCCCGGCGGACCCAAACTTGAACCTCGCGCGAGACCCCGCGGGCCTCATACGAAATAGAGTGGGAGTCAGGAAGAAGCGCGGAGGCGCTTTCGTGACGGATGGGCACATTATGCGCGATCCTCCGCGTTATAGGCGTCTACTCGCGTCGTACGAACTCGATCCTGCCATTCGGCCCAGGTAACCTTCTCCTCTAGCCCCTCTCACATACGCGATTTTCTTCTTCCCCTTCAAAACACTGCATTCACTATCGATCCCAATTCATGACGTTTGAAAGGACATTTGCCCGCATTCTCGCGCTTTGGTTCCCAAAAAATGGGTGGAAGTGACTTCGTTGCAAAACGAATTCACCACGAAGTCATCGGAATCCATTTTCTCGGAGTCCAAGCTCGATGCTGTGCAGCTCATGTTGAGATCTGGGCTGAAAACCTGTCAGATTGTAAATCAAGGGCAACACTTCCGTAGGAATGAGCAATGCTGTTGCCCATCTACACTTAGAAAAAAACCAATTGAATAAAAAGACTATATTGGTTAATCCAAATGAATGTATTGCTGCGGAGTGCCACCGATATATGAGATTGTTACAATACTATAAAATATTGGAAAATGTGATTGATTTAAATAAAATATTATTTTATTTGAAAAAGCTCTTCTGTTCTCTGAATATCTACATAACCCTTCAAATATAATTATATTCTATTGAAATGATTATATATACAATCCGTAGATGTGTAGATGAAATAATTAAGCGGTTGCTACAATATTTTTTATTTCGTTCAAAAATATAATTAATAGAATTAATTATTTCTTTACTGCACCAAAACGAGTATGCCATGGGACATAAGTTTTTCAATTCGTTTTAAATCTTAAATAAAAAAATGAGCATTAGTCATCCACGATAATAGTGGATGAGAATATCAGATATGTAATGGAATATCGATGGAGAGAATATCAAATATTCAACTAATAAGAACACATACTACACTTTGATCTTAGCCACAGGCCAAGGAGCAATACTCTTTGGAGTTTCTCCGGCGTTTAAGTAGATGTTTGGTTCGTGCTACGCTTACGAGAAACGAGCGCGCGTGCGGCTTCTAGCGGTTGCTCCGAGAACTACGGGTTTCCTCACACTTATAATTTCGGTGGCGCTCGGCCATGATTTGGTTGAATTTTTTCAATCAAATGCGCAAGAAACAAATTTTATTTTCGCATAATTTTTCAACCAATTCAGACAATAGCTTAATATTTTTCAATCAAAATAAAATATTAATATTTAACCAATAATGTATTTGGAAATCAATATCGGATATGGTGAAAAAAATAAAATAACATATTTACTCAATAGAAATTTTATCTGAATCAAACAAGGGAAATTCAATTTTTCTTGTGTAATCGAATCAACAATATCCATGTTATGAATTGACACGCTTTTTTTTGTTCGTTGCAGAAAATGCATTCAAAACTATATAATTTATTAGCGATATTTTTGTAGATAGTTTTAATAATATATTGTTCTCGGCTAACCATACATGTTTTGAATGAAACAAAACTTTTAGTTTTATCATGTTATTAAAGTCAATAGTGTTTTGTTTGGACTAATAAATCCGATTATTTACACCAACAATTTTACAATTGAATCAACGAAATTTCATTCGATAGCACCAATGATATTGGATCAATGATTCTTTTTTCTCAGGTAAAACAAGTAACATCCACATGTCCGTTTTCGATTTTGTTGAAACTCGTATATGTGATAAAGCATTGAAAACTATCAGACACGTATTTTCATTTATCGGCAGAGAAACGGTTTTAATGTGGGAAACCACCCCTCGAAGTGTCGAGGGGTGATTTTGCAATGTCACCCACAAGCAGTCCACCGATTTGAATGAAACCGAAACCAAAATTCTTCCAATGTAAAGCGATGAAAAATCCACTACAGAAGAATTAACCAAATTAACTTACGGGTCACGCCTTTCTTTAAGGGGTGATTCCCCCCTTCACACCTTTTTCCGCTAATAAAAAAGACGTATCCAATAGTTTTCAATGCTTCATCACATACATGGGTTTCAGCAAAATCGAAAGCGGACACTAACAGTTAGATCCTGTTAGATCGAATCCAAAACGGAAAAGAACCCTGTCGACTCACTAACCAATAATTGCCTTACCAAAATTCAACCAAATACATTTATTATGATAATTTTTTTTTCCCACAGATTACACCGTACTCTGACGCAAATTTTTTTGTCAAATTCTTCCGCGTGTCAGAGCATCCCCGCGGAGATTGCGTATGGCGTCATGTTTTGGCGTGGGCATCATATCTCAGCGTGTATACGGACTTGCTAACCCCCCCACCCCCGACGTTTGTCTCACTCCCTCTCGCTCTGTCTCGATTCAACACAGGTAGCCGAGTAACCCGCATCGTTCTCCCCTTTCTTCTTTTTTACTAGCCACGATTTTTCACTCGTCCACTTTTTAATGGACGGGATTAATATCTACCGGTAACAAGACTCTTTTTAACTCGGGTGTATTGGTGAACGCGAAGGGCTCGCGAGTGCACAAAACGGACCATCTATACGGACACGGTCCTTAGACCTTTTTGCCCCCTCCCCCGATCTCTCTCCCTCGTTTCCCTCCTCCCCTCAGGCCCCCTCTCTGTCGCTCTCTTCCTCTCGCACCTTCAGCCTCTTCTTTTCTGCTCTTTTAGCAGGCTATACGCGAGAGACGCACAATAAAAGATTACAGATGCGATGCATCCGTTCGCAGCAATAACGTCCGATTGTGCTCGCGGAGACGGACAAATTATACGGTATTATGCCGGTGTCTCGGACAATTAATTATCGCGGGTACCCGCGGTGCGCGCTCAACAAGCCGCGAGACCTCCAGGAGCCTCTCTCCTAGTTGTATACGTCGGGGAATTGTGTGTCGAACGAAAGGGCGCAAGAGCTGAACAATCGGAGACTCGCGGTCAAGCGGGCGCGGACCTTTTATTTCCCAGCGATGTTCCTATACATCCTGTGTCGCCAGACGAAAAAGGGCGCATCGTCTTCCATCGTGGCAATTTGTTGCGAGTCCATCTCGCGTTCAAACGTCGATTCGAGTATGCACGCACACTCGGCGTAAATTGTGCGGAGGCGGTATACGTCCTCGTGGTATTAACGTGTACGAGGGACACGATTCACGGCCGAAAAAAAAGGATGATGTGATATTATGATATAATTATTATTATAATAGTAGGTATAATAACAATGATAACGATAATAACAATGGCGGCGAAGATTTGTGTAGGTATAAGATTTCTTGCTCAGAGAACGAGGCAATTCCATTGATCACGGGTGTCTCACCTGTTTCCCGATATCCTTCTATTCCTTGTGATTTATACAGGCTATCCTGTAAACACGTTATACTTAAGGGGGAATATACCTTTGTGAGGGCAACATCAAGGGTCATTTTTGACAATTTATTTAAGGGGTTAGGCCACAGTAACGGGTATAAAATCATTGGCGAATTTAACCATTTTTTTCGTATGAAAAAGTGATTTACTCATAAAATTAATTACACATCTATTTAGTATGAATATCAAGCTGTTAGAAAATATATATATATATTTTTTTCGATGTACAAAATGGTCGACTGTCAAATGTGCTGACAGATACGACGGGTTCAAAATCTATTTTCCTCATGTATATGGGAAAATGCTTTGCGCATATACACACGTGTGTGTGTGTATTATAGAACACACACACACACACACACACACACACACACACACACACACACACACACACACACACACACACACACACACACACACACACACACACACACACACACACACACACACACAGACACACACATATTAAACTTAGGGACTTATATTTAGGTCGTGTGACTCTATACCTTCTCAGCTTTCCACCGCTCCGCGTGCAGAAATTTTGGCAGGGATACAGCTGGATTCTGACTTGTATCCCGGTCTCCCAGTCGGGATCTAGTCCGATATCGGATCAGATTTGAAGACTAAATGTAAGATCCGTAAACTGGATTCCATTAGGGATCCAGAACCGGATCCTTTAATGACTCTAAATAGATTCCCCATGGAATCATTGAGGAATCTGGGAAGGACCACGGGTGAACACAGGCTAAAATAAAATGTCAAAAATGGAATTATGACATCTTAAATTTATTATAAAAATAAATAACATTTATAAAGTTTTGGTGCATTAAAGTATCAATAAAAAAAATTTGTCCAAAGATTCAAATGGCAGATCGCACTCATCGCGAGATTTTGATGTGAATTAAAAAAAAATCCACATCAAAATCTGTGAAGTATTCTGTATGAAATCTGTATTTTGAGAGAAAACATTGGCTCGAGACAAAGAAATTTTTGCACATAATTTTTTGTGCGAACATTTCTTTGCCTCAACACAATGTTTTCTCTCAAAATACGTTTACACTTGTGTTGTAAATTTTAATATAACTGTCGTGAATTCGATTTTTATTTTCTTCAACTCGAGGAAATTCACAACTCATTTTGTGATTTTTTCATATTTATAATGTAATATTTGAAACTTACAACTTTTTTTGCAAAAATTTCTTTGCCTCGACGAAATGTTTTCTCTCGAAATACGTAAGAACTCACGGGTGGTGTAAATTTTAATCTAATCATTGTGAATTTGACTTTAATTTGTCTTAAATACATGTTTATACCCACCGACATGTCGTTGGGTATAAACAGAGACTTATTCCCCAAAACCGGTATCCCGGTTAGAATCCAACTTGCATCAGTATCGGAATATGTACGACGACGATGGCATAATTTTGAAAATTTTGGCATCACGTGTATTTTCGATATTACTATGTAATTCGTATCTATAGATAGGAATTTTATAGATAGGAATCTGTAGACAGAAATTCCTATCTATAGATAGGAATTCCATAGTAATACAGAAAATACACGTGACGCCAAAATTTTAAAAATTATGCCATCATCGTCGTACATATGCCGATACTAATGCAAGTTGGATTCTAACCGGGATACCGGTTTTGGGGCATCCATGACAAATCCTGATCGGGATTTGTTTGGACATAGGGTATCCCGGTCAACATTTCTGCGCGGCTCGTTGAGCACACCAAAAATTTGGTGCAATTTCCCTTTCGCACTGTACAACAGGCGAACATGAATCAATGCGCACAAACGTGAAAAAAGGTGATAATTTCGGAGTTAATGGATACGAGGGAAGGTCCACCGGAAGAGGATGGGATTTCTTATTTTTATTTTTGTCCCCCTTTCCTTCTATTTACACCCAAGTAAATTGGTGTATCAACCGACAATCCCCGAAGGTAAAGGGGAAAAAGGGCTTTAAGCTTTATTAACGACGTTCTCATTGACCGCTGGAAAAACAAGGCGTTCCCTCATGAACTCTCTGCTTTGGGCATACGACGATGATGATAGTCGCGCGCGCCCATTTTCTACACGGGCATTAGATCCATCTTTCTCTCTCTTCTTTGGACCCTCACGACCATAGATTTTGGAGGACCTCCGTGCTATTCTGCATAATTTTCCGGCAATTTTCGAAACCCACGAGAATCTCGGCATACTCGTAAAGACCGTGAATTATGGACGTCTCGCTGACGAGACGGCCTACGAGAATTCGGGAACGTGCCTCCCGAAGCAGTCGGCCCTTGTGTCCATGGCGAGGAACCCTCCGGTGACCCATCTTCGGTACCCGGACGCGCCCCTGTGTCTTTTCGCTCTTCGAACCCCCCTCTGAATTGGTCGGGATGAAAATTCCAACTGACCTGTACGTTACTTTTTCCAACGGTACCTGTAGACGCGCGCAGACTCTTTTTTGCCTTTCTCTCTCTTTTTACGTCGGCCATTATTTCAACCACGAGAGAAATAACGGCGGGCCTTGACTCGATTTCGAATTCCATGATTTTTTGTCAAGATTGCGCGTGTTTTACGGTCGTTGGGTTCTGATCTGGGACTCGGATAGGTGTTCTTCGAATGACAAACCACTGATAAAGGTTCTCTTCCTTCTTGTTTTTTTTAAAATTAAACATTGTTTTTCTCCTTAAGGATTTTGAACAACGGTGCATGAAAATATGAATATTCATTACGAAATAACTGTGGCGTATGATTGTTTCGGTTTTCAAGGGAAAAAGAAGAAGATTAATTATGTTTTCGGAGCTGGTGGAATTGTCGATCCGGATGTAACGTTGTTCGTAAAAACAGTTCAAACGGACCGAAATAAAAACCAATGGATTATTTTCAGTTCTTGAGGAATCAGAAATGTTGAAGTTGATCGTTAATTCTGAAGATCGAAAGGAGTTAATTTATTTTTAGATTGACCTTTAGGATTTTTCGGTAATTTTTATGCAGTAATTGGCAATTAAAAACATCTTTGTTGGCTTGCTGCAGCATCGAAAAAACGTTTTCGATTTACCCAACGTATATATTACCGTAATAATATTGATTCCCAGTCGCTTTCTTTTTTATTGTAGTCATTTTCTTTTTTTTTCATTGTATAAATCTAGGCTGTAGCTTTTCAAACAAAATTCGAAAAAACGTTTCCGTGATTCCCGTATATGATATGCCACAAAAGATTAGGGTCATCGCAAAAAATTAATTTTCTCTGCATTCCAATTATGCAAACTTCATAATCGTGTAACTTCCGCAATTGAGATGCCAGGAACACTTTTTCTTTGCGCTTATCTCCAATTTGACCACGTCACCGTAGATGAAAAATATCGAATTGTGGACGCAAAATATCGAAGAGATAACGATCGCGGAGTATAAATTCAATTAATTGGACCCTGTAACGAATGTCAAATTAATCTTAATAAGAAGTGTCCGATCAACGTCGGATTAAAGGCTCCGATTGAATGACGCTCAGAACGACCACGAACTTTAAGGCTCACGGATCACTGATAACGTTCATGCTCGGTTACACAAAAAAACTCGAGGCTCTCGCGCGTACCAAGTCCTACAAATTGCAATGCGTGAAGCTTCTTCTTTTTTACACTCGAATACGTGTGTGCGTTTTTATTCATCGCGTCCCAAAGATGCACACTTCCACGTCGTTATAGTTGATCAAAGTAACACCAATTTCCAGTCGAATGATTAGATTGTCGTCGAAAAGCAAATTATTGTATAATTTGTACGTAAAATATGTAATGTTGCTTTTTTTTTTAATATCGGAAATAAGCATAATAGTGCTACCAAAACGTAAAATATGGTATAATTTAAAAATTACCATCAAAACGTCGAATATTGTACAATTTAAGGGAAGGGTAGGGGTTTGCATTTTTGAAAAATCGTTTTTTTTTTTGGTCTTTTCTTATAGTTAAACATTTCAAGAATATAATCCCAAAATTTCAATCAATCAGAGCAAAACTCTCGAAGTTATTGACTATTTAGTCCCGCTCCTCTAACCCTGTAGCTCCGACTTCTTTAAACTTCAAACACGTTTTTCTCGGAACCACTTTTTTAAAGTCCGTGTTCACTGCCATTTGAAAACTACATGACCGATTTATTTCAAACTTGGTACACACTTTCTACATATAAAATACCTCCCCCCAACAGTTAGTTTGACAATTTTTTTTACATTGAGGGGGTTTTTCCACCCCCAAAATGGCGGAATTTTTCGTGAAAAATAGCACTTTTCACTTTACATGACCATCAAAAATTTAGAAATGAAAAAAAAAACAAATTATCAAAGACCGTTGGGGGGAGGATTTGTTGATACTTTGACTAAATTGTAATGGTACTTGATTTCAGAAAATTTCGAGCTGAGATGCAGTGAACGCCGCAAATCGTGTTTTTCCAAAGGCCTTCTTGGAAAAGCTGTGTCACCAACTTGTTTGTGGATATTTTCGCGTACAAATTTCACGGAATGTTCTTGAAATGACATTTAACAATGTACAAAAGGTTTTAATAAATTTACTCTATCCATATAGATGAAAAAAATTCGCAAAAAAAAATTTTTTTCACGCTGAAACCCCTACCCTCCCCTTAAAAATTGCCCTAAAAAATAAAATATTGTACAACTGGTGAAATAGCGACCAAAACGTAAAATATTGTATAATTTAAAAATTGTCCTAAAAAACCAACATATTGTACAATTGGTGAAATAGCCACCAAAATGTAAAATATTGTACAATTTAAAAATTGCCATAGGAACGTCAAATATTGTACAATTTAAAAAATGCCACCAAAATATCAAATATTGTATAATTTTTCAATTACCACCAAAAACGTCAAATATTGTACAATTTTTTAATTACCACCAAAAACGTCAAATATTGTACAATTTTTAAATTATCACCAAAACGGCAAATATTTTGCAATTTATAAATTGCCACCGAAACGTCAAATACTGTACAATTATAAAATGACCATTAAAACGTCAAAAATGGTACAATTTAAGAATTTCCCTAAAACACAAAATATTGTGCAATTTAAAAATTGCCACCAGGACGTCAAGTATTGTACTATTTTCAAATCATCACTACAAGGTCAAATATCGTACAATGAAAAAATTGCCATCGAAACGTCAAATATTGTACCATTATTTAATTGTCACCAAAACGTCAAATATTTTACAATTCACAAATTTCCACCAATACGTCAAATAATATACAATTTAATAATTGCCCTAAAAATAAAAAAAATTGCCACGAAAAAGCAAAATATTGCCTCCCGTGGAACGGCGGATACTGCGATAAATAAAAACCACTGAGCGTTTCGAGCGACGCGCCTTTCAAACGTAGAAACTAGAAGCTCTTCATTATTTTCCCATGACGCGACCATCTCGTTTTTCCTTCTACTCGTTCATTCATCTCGCTTTTGTAACGACCACCCCTTAAGAAATGAGAATGGAACGTTGACACATGGCTATGGAAAGAGCAGAATGAACGAGGGGCTGGAGGAGAAGGAAAGATACGTGTACGATCGTTTTATCGCTATATAAGTACATACGTGAATAAAAGGTGTATAAAGTCAGCGGGGAAATATATGACTTTATAACCAACGTCGTATAAAAGGATTCGGACGGTATAAGGAATCATTGTGGCGCCTAAAGAGCCTCGAGAATTCTTTTAGCTCTTTCAGCTCTTTTTTCCCTCACGTCGTCATCGTTCTCGTTCCTTTTTTTCCCTTGTTGCAACGGATATACGTGTATATTCGTCTGACAATGAGAAGGAACATGCTGTTTTATCGTTCGAGGCGATGGGAAAATGGCGAACATCAGAGGTCCACCATTTAACGTTACTCGTGTAGCAGTGTCCAGGTCTTCGAATATTCTCTTATCGAAAGTGATGATTCAATGAATTTGTTTGGTGTCCATGAACATTGGGAATCCCACCCCCTCGTTTTTGTACCGCTCGTTTTAAAAAATGTGACATAATTCACGAAAATAGCATTCTGCCAGTACGTTTAAGTAAAATGATCGCATTCACTGCAAAACAGTTGGTTTGAAAAAATGCAATCTTTATTTGACCCTTCTATCATTTAAAATCCTATCTGCCAGATTTTCGACACTAGAAGTGTCGATTCGAATAATGTCACGTGCCAAATATCGATAATCATCGATATTCGTAAAGAAATGTTGTCTGACAAAAAACAACAAATTCACAAACTCCGGAAAATGGCCAGAAAACCACGTAATTCCACTCGAATGCATAGTTCGACAGGACTTCTTCCTTTTTTTGTAAAACATTTGACTCAGATCGTAACTGCTGCTCAAGCTGAAAAGACCGATCGTATGGAACTTAAGTACAGAAGTTCATTATTGGCTCGATTGGCGATAAATATTGACGACACCGCGTGTTGCCAAATCGACCCTCAGTATTACAGTAGCAACGATTTATCTGCCCAGGACTTCGATTAATCAAAGTTTATTATTCCCCGGGAGTAAAGAAAATTCGAATACGCCTGGACCATCGATCTTTCGACTTTACAAAATTCGTTCGCGCATTTGAACTTGTCTCTCTCGTTGTCCCTCGTTATACGATTTTTTTCCCCGTGGTGCAACACCGTGAGCGATAGCTCACGGTGCTCCATTTTATTCGTGAGAGTCATTTGACGGGCACGTGTGCGAGAAAAAAAACACGTATATATAAAATAAAGAGTGAAATGAATAACGTAAGGAACGTGCGAGAGCGGGGTGATCGAACGAAGTCTTTGGGGTTATCGTCCCCCGGCGACGCGATCATTAGTCGATTTATCATCCACAAGCTTTGCTCCCTCTTTCTCTCTCTCACACACTTTTTTTCTGCCGCCCGGACGAGCGAGTACTCTTCTCACCGTGGCGTCCGGTGGACAGACGTCACTGTACCGCTCACTGTATATACGTTTCGATCTCTCTGCTTCGAAATTCGATTAATATTAAGTCTCGGACGCGAGAGAACTTGACGAAAAATAAAACGGAAAGAGACGTACACGAGGCTCGATCGTCCCTGTCACACTTGCTCGCACCGCGAGTCTCTGCTCGTCGTTTCGAGGCTCGTAACTACACAGATAGAAGGTGCGCGACGTCAACAGAAATCGTATATATTAATCATCATTGATTTTTTTTTCTTCGTCTCATACTCCATCTTCTTTCGTCGCGGACAACATTGAACTTGCCGAGTGTATTTAACTTTATTGCGCGCCCTGGCGCATGTGTATTCGGGTGTACACGAACCGATTATACCTATACACGTGCTCGTATGTCTAGCACGCTTCAATTCCTTTTTTTTTTCAATCGTCCCGAATTCTTGGTGTCGAATAATTTGCTTGCTCACAGCTATAACAGTTAAAAAGACCCGTCAAACTCACTCCGATGAAGAATCGAACCGAATAAAGATGTGGGATTTTTTTCGTAACGAAATATTTATGAATGACATTTTGCGGACAACCAAATGATGATTTTATCGGATTTCTTTTGGCTGCTTTTGCTTTTGGCGTCCATCAAAGGCAGTCAATGGAATTCAATGAGAAACATTGCATTAACAGTGTTGTGATTAATAACGAAAGTAGTATAAAAGAGCGCGACTGGTGTAAGGCTTTGGCAATCATGGCATTGAAGTTTCCATCGTTGGAGTGCAACGAAGCTTTTTTTTCCGCATTGGTCAACTTTTGGTTGGCACACTTAGGCTACAAAATCACAAAATTTTTTGTTTTGATGTTCCTTATTAGGAATCCATGACCTAAAACTGCAAAATAAGAGTTTGGGTAGTAATAAAAATAACGAAATGAACAAAAGGAAGAATTTTCGTTGCGTTCCAACGACGCAAGCTTCAACAGCATTTGGCAATCTCACGTATCAAGCAGCATTAAGATCAGCCAATATTCGGGTAGGTGCTCGCTTGGCCCTATATTACGCACCGACTTCTGAGCGAGTGGCAGTTTTGCAGAGTTTCTGATGATGACACATTTGGAACTCAGTTAAATATCGCTTGTATGGACACAGATTTTTCGCTGTTTCCCTGTGCCCTCGGGCAAATGTGATCCAGTGGAGCATCAGGAAAGAGTGGCTGTGGGCAACACCCAGGGGATCTTTAAGAAACGAAAAAGAGTGAAGTAAGAAGCACGCAAGAGCATCCCGTGCGGACATTCGTTGGGAAGTCCCCAGATCCTATCACATCCCTGTATGGATTCAATAGGGACGCCACACACAGGGAGTCCACATTGGAATCCAAGTGTATTCCGGGCCGTTTCCCAATTGACGTCGCTTGAGCATTTTCCATTTGATGTTCTCAGCCGGAATTTGTTGGATCTCCCAAAAAAAATCCTTTCGTGGTCCCGATCACAATTTTAATGAGGGGAGGGGGGAGGGGCAAGATGCACCCACATATCTATAGGGATTTGTTGGGGACACCGAACATAGAAAATCCTCATTGGGATCCAATTAGATTCTGCACTGTTTCCCGATGAACGCCGTTTGAGAATTTTTACCACGTTCGCATCGAAAATATGTAAAAAGTCACGAGATATCATGTCGAGATCCAGTAAAATAAAGGACAAATGATTACGGGGGATCAGTGATGTGATTCAAATCGACTTTTAAGATATAATTTTGTAAGCGATTTATACTTTTTTAAGATCCACTCATTTTGTACATCTATATCTATATTTTATATAGAAAATTGGGCGTCCAGAATGCGATGTGATCCATCAAGCATCACATCGGATTCTGTTCCCTGAGGTTGGAATCCTTCAGGATTTAAATTGGATTCGTACGTTAGATTTCAATAGGGAATCCCGATTAGAATCAACTGCACAAGCGTGACGTTTCAGTATACGGATCCAATGCGATGACTCATTTTGGACATCTATATATTTTATTTAGAAAATTCAGCATCCAGAATGCAATGTGATCCATCAAGCATCACATCGGATTCTGTTCCATGAGGTGGGAATTCTTCAGGATTCAAATTGGATTTGTACATTAGATTTCAATAGGGAGTCCCGATAAGAATTAACTGCACAAGCGTGACGTTTCAGTATAGAGATACCAATGCGATAACCCATTGGATCCCTATCAGAAACTAGGGACAAGTATGGGAATCGAATAGGATACCTACGACCATTTCTGCACGGAATATAAAAGAACATTCACGATAAAAGAATAACGACGTAATGATTTCTCATGCAAATTGGATTAAATCGAAATAGAGGTTGAACATAAACGTGCAGTATTTTCTAAGAACGTCAACCCAAACAAACCCAAGCAAAGACTTGGGTCTTGAGAAACTTGCCGCTGGTTTCTTCCTCCTCTTATCAAGTCCCGCCGAATTGGGTAATTTGTGAGGGAATTTCATGAATCTGAACACTTTATACCTCATCCGTTCGAACGGGAAAATCCCCTATTTTTTTCTCCTCCATCTTTTTTCCCATTCGCTTTGTCGCGAGGAATCTCGAATGTTTCTCGAGAGAGATTCTCGTTTACTCGCTGCGTCGTGGCACTGTCAAAAGACACGGAGGGTGGAGGAGTGAATCTCACGAGAGAGAGAGAGAGAGAGAGAGAGAGAGAGAGAGAGAGAGAGAGAGAGAGAGAGAGAGAGAGAATAGAGGGGTCGAAAGCGAGAGAAAAAGCAAGTACCCACTATAGTGGAAAGAATAAACGCGAGGGGGAGTTGGGGGTTTCGAAGCGGCGTTCTCTCGTGCGGTAAAAGTAGTGCAGTTTTGCGATAAGAGACGCAATCCGATGCGCGTGCCAGATAAGTGGCTGATGCCTTGGTGGAGAGCCGGTCCTGCTATATACAGGGGGCGGCTATTTTCTATCTTTTTCTTCCTCGCCCTTTTTCTCTCTCCCTCCCTTTCTCGATCTTTTTGCTCCCTCGTTTCCGGGAGATGAGGCCGAGAGGAAGACAGAGAGAGAGAGAGAGAGAGAGAGAGAGAGAGAGAGAGAGAGAGAGAGAGCGAAGGTTGCGGGGTATCTACGAGGACAACCGCGTTGTCCCTGGAGTTAGTCAGTCTGCAGAGGGGTAGGGCGTGCAGGGTTAAAATGCTCTTCCACTGTCTCTCTCTCTCTCTCTCTCTTTCATGGAGGGAGGCAAGTGTCGTAACACCCTCGCTTAGCCGATGCTGCTACGTGGAGTCAAAAGCTTAGTCCCGGACTTGCCCCGGCGGATCAAATTATACAGAGGGGAGTGCCGATCTCTCGTTGTCGAGAGATCTCGCGGGTAGCGAGGACGGGGAGGGGCAGGATGAAAAGTCATTCCCGGAGCCAAATAGCCGGATTAAGGGACTTCGGGTCATTAATTGGCTTGGGCCTCTTGTACTCGCTTCTATACTTTTGCCATGCTTTATATCACTCTGCTCTGCTCCCTGCTCCACTGGGTTAACGGCATTTTCGTATGGTGGATTTTGACTCCGCTACGCGGCAACTCATTTCGTCCCAAAAACACGAATTTTTTTCAACATTCTCGCACAATTATCTACCCGTATTCCGCATCGTATCTGAAAATCGAGAATTGAACAAGAATCGTTGCGTAGAACCGATGCTGACATCAACATCATGCAAATAATACACTCACCGAACAACCGAGAGGAGTAGACAGTTTTAAAAAAAAATTTGTATCTTCGTCAATAATGGTCGTACCGGGGAGCAAAAAAAAGCGTTTTGAAGCGTGGAATCACTAGTTTAAGAATCTCATGGACCAAGTTTTTTTAACCATCACACTCGCCACTATCCTAAAAAATAGCGGAACGGAAAAATTTCGAAAATTGTTATGTTCAAAAGCGTCCATAGGCTCAAAGAAAAAAAAATCTGCCACAAACAATGGTGGGATTATGTAGCGTGGTTCTTGAGCTTCAATTTAGTTTTTTTGTTATCTCTGTACGACCATTCGCTGCTGAGATATCGCCGATTGAATGAAAAGTCAGCCTTCTTCTATGATCATCGATATCTCATGAACTGATGATCGTACAGCCAGTGGAAGATGGGTCGCGGAAACTTGGAAGAATCCTCTACAAGTGCCTTTTAGTAATTTAGAGGAATATTTTTGTTCCAAGCTCAATATTGATTTCAAAGAGTACAAAAAAACTACTTCTGTAGTTTTTGAAAATCGAGCGCACGCTATTTCTCATGATAGCGCCGAGCGAGACGCTAAAAAAATTGTTGCCCTCAAGATATTGAACTAGAGATTTCAAGCATCAAAACGCTTTTATTTGCCCGCCGGAACTAATGGAAATGCAGTAATCAACGTTCCAACAGCTTCCAATTCTTTCGTGCTGGACCAATGGTCGGTCGAATCCTATCTATTATTATGTGCGAAGCGATCGTATCGATAGACCTCGATCACTAAAGTTTCATTCGAGTGGTCCCATTTGTTAGCCACGCTTCCGTGTGTTGGATTGGTGCCACTGCGATGATGCTCGTTCACGGCACTCAAGACCAACGATACTTACGTTGAATCTGAAAAAACAGCCCCCCGTTCTTCTCTAACAGGCGCCTCACTAGTAGATCCCAAAAAGACGATCTTAATGTCGAGGGAATTGTCTTTTTTTCCATCTTCCAAGAAAAATCCTCCCTGGATGGAAATCAATCAAGATGAAGGGAAGGCGAGTTTGAGGGTGACTCGGTGAATCGAGAGAGGGAGAGAGAGAGAGAGAGAGAGAGAGAGAGAGAGAGAGAGAGAGAGAGAGAGAGAGAGGGAGGGAGAGAGAGAGGTCGCGAAAAATGGCTCCTACTCATAGCCCGGAGGAGATTGAGTGAGCAAACGACGCAAGCATAGCATCAATTCCATATATGTACACACCCACACAAATGCTACTCGAAGGTGTACACGGTTATAGTGCAAGAGATCTCGGCTCTGCGGGTTCCCATGGGACAGGTTGGCCCACCCATGGCTCCCGTGATCGTCGCTCTCCCAGTTATATGGGCCTCTTTTCCTTCCTCCCTGGCAATCGAGTGACTGCAACTGAGACCATGAGTCAGAGGGGAAAAAAGACGAGGAAGACTCTTCTGGACCACTGTTGAGCTAGCGAGAGAGGGATAGAATCACGAACTGACTCTCTCGCCAGCCTCTCTCGGATCCTCAGAGACATTCTACTCACGAAATGGATAGAGTCCTTCGTTCGTTTTCTCGTGACAGCGGGGATTCCTCGAGACCTTTACTCTTCGAGAGACTCGTATATACGTATACATATCGCCTTCTTGCTGATGAAAGAGGCCTAACCCGGCTAACGTTGCGCATCCAATCGTGCGGGTTACGCCTTTTTGTGTACCAAGACTTGATTTTCCCTGTATAGGTCATTTCTCTCTGTCTCTTTTTCGCCCGTTCGATTTACCATTTCGTCCATTGAGCGCACGACACATTGCGCATGCGTGTGTTCGTGCAACACCACAGGCAAACCGAATTCGTGGACACTAATAATTCTTTTCGAGCCTGCGTTTCGCACTCTCATTGTTGCACCCCCTAAACTATAGATTACCGTATTGTCAGACGGCCCGTGAGTTTCTCATACAGTGTGTACGCGCCAGTCCATAATGCCGAAGAGCTGGGAAAACACGAGCTCAACGGGACTCGCGTCATTTCTTTTCTCGTCTTTCGTACACTACACTTTGGGTTCGCATGTCGACCAGGCTTGCAAAGGTATTGGGCCGGTATTCGTTTTACACGCTCGACCCTGTTGGTTACGTCCTTTTGGCAGTTGGCGACGGATATACGGGTATTGGGTTTTTCGAAATCTCAAGTGGAGACACGTAAACGATACCTTCGATTCTCATTCTGCGCCTTATTGGACCGTTTGTTTCCCCACTATGGTGTTCCGCTCCCGCTATTCAACACGTTTTTATAGAAACTGACGATGATATTCACCTGTCGGACGTGCACCCAACAGGTACAGCCTTGATATATGGGCCAAACGAGAATCTGAGTCCTCGCGAGGGTGTAGTCAAATGCTTTTTTTTTTCTTTCAACAATGGAACACACCTTTCTCCGCAGTGTCTGCGAAACACTTGATCCTAAGACTGCTTCTGTTAAGGGGGAGTATCAGTGTGAAAAAAATCGATTTTTTTTGGTTACATAGATAGTTTTGGCCTTTGAGAATATGCCTACGAATTTTCAAAACAATATTCGCCTTAGAATTATTCGAAATTGGCGCCAAGCGTCGACGCTCTCAGAGCCTTCTATACGGGCCTTTCTATACTTTAAACGCGTTTTACTTGAAACCATGTTTTTTGATCTGGTTGACATGCTGTCAACCAGATTTATGCTAACTCTGTCAAATTTTGTCCAATCGACTTCATTCAAAGGATTCTGTTCAGAAAACTTATCGCTATCGTCGCATCGTAGAGTTTTTTTTTAAATTGTTTACTTTTTTATTAACAATTTACTGCAACATTTTTGTGTAAAATTCGATTTTTTTTAAATGGCCGCCATTTTTTCTAATGAAAATTTTCAAATTTCCTACGATGCTGCGATAGCTATACTATTATAATTTGATCATCTTTTTGAATTTTTGATTTTACATACTTGCTGTGGCACTTATGCTGTCAACCGTCGGGGAGTCTTTTTTGAGACGCCATTTTGCGACCGCTCCTCTGCTCAATAAAATGTACTAAAAATAAAAATAAAAAATTTCCTCATATGCTTCATTAATTCAATAATTAATATACAAAATTTCAAGTAATTTGATCGACCCGTTAAAAAAAATCCCAAAAAATACCTCATTTTTCATCCTGTCACACTGACATTCCCCCTTAAGGGGTCTTCTTACTTCAGACGCTAAAAAAGGCTGTTTTCATGAATTTTTGAATAGGTTTATATTATAGATTTTTATATAAAGTTGATACACTTAATAAATACACTTTCAAAATATAGTTTAAAAAAATGCTTATTCCTTTAAGTCAGTATTCGTAGACGAAAATGATAGTTAAGAAATACCTTTAAAAAATTCTAGGTCTGCGCTGTTGATGAAATCTCGGAGATGGATCATCCGAAACAAAAAAAAATCAAACGGTATTAGATTCAGTATGTATAACGCATATCATACGATTTTTGATATATGCAAAACCAACAAAATTGCGGACATTTTTCGAAAAAAAAAAGAAAAAAAACGTTTTTTTCACCATTTTTGGCAAAAAAAAGTAAATATCGAAATAAAAAAATCCTTGATATGCGCTATAGCTATAATTGTAAAGAATATATTGTTAAAATTTCATAAGGATCGGTTCAGTAGTTTCGAAGATTTTATCAACAAGCTGTCAGAAAACGCTGTTTCGAGAAAAAAACACGTTTCAAGTTTGTTTGGGTTATATAAATACATAGAAAACATTTTTTGAATGTATTTGGAAAGTGTATTTATTGTGTGTAACAACTTTTATATCAATATCTATAATGTAAACCTATCAAAAAAATTCATGAAAATAGCCTTTTTTAGCGTCTAAATTGAGAAGACTCCTTAAGGCAGTTCTGTTGTCAAGAAATTTCTGAATACGTCTGTGAAAACTTTTTAATGATATTCGTGAAATTAGCCGAGTTAGAGAAATTATAAGGAGTACGCTTGGCGAGACCTATGTGAAGTTAGCAACCGACTTTACATAATGTAATTTTTTTCTTGCATTCGTTTGTACTTGGTTTGTACTCGATTGTATCGCCGTTACTTTCGTTTGTACCTCAAGGGGGAGAAAAGTATGGGGTTATGGAAAAATGGACCGCAACCCATTGAGAGATAGATCATTTTGATCAACGCTATTACAAAGAGATTAATTTTTACTCGCTTGTACCGTTGAAACTTTTTTTTATTAAAAAAAATCGAAAAGAAAAACATTTGATTTATTTCGATTTTTTTTATATTTCAATCGTCGCGTAATTGACGGTAACACGGTTAACTTTGTTTGCAACTTCGCACAAAGTCAGTTGCCAACTTCACATAGGTCTCGGGGAGCGCGATCGAACGTTTTGCTCGACCCTATACTTTACAAATTGGCAACCGCGATATCTCGATAACCAACTGACCGATCAAGCTCCGATTTAGCATACACCTTCAGTAGACTGTTTTTCAACCTTGGCAGCAGAATTGAGTCAAAATAATTGTTTTTGTTATATAACTCTTAGAATGGTCGGAAAAAAAAAATTGATAATCAAAGTTTAGCATGCCGCTATTTTGTAATTTATTTGCTACATCTGGTACCAAACATCACATCACTCATACAGCTTAAGAATATGTTTGGTTTTTTTTCAGATTTTTTCGGAAACGTACAGACGTAAACAAAACGTACAACTGTAAATAAAAGTACATGATAATAATTTTTTTAATTGTACATTTTCTTGAACAATCAATAAACATGTGTATTTTTCTTTTACTTATACTCTAGACAATAATGCTGCCGCAAACAGGACATTCTTTATCTTAGGGGAATACAATACTTTTATATTTCTACATGTTCATTATTATCCGCAACGTTTTATGACGACTAGTGTGCAACTCTCGAATAAGCATTCCGAAAAACGTTTCAGTGTTTTACGAAGTAAAAATCTGCTAAAAGAATTCTGGCGAATCGAAATATTATTTTTCACTGCATTCCAACGACTCAAAGTTCAACATCACGGTGCATCGATAAGTGGGAGTGAAAAAGACAAAAGGATCCAATTGTATAAATCCGCAAGGGGTTACCAAGGAACAAAAAAAAAGTAAAAATACACGTACATTGCCAATTTTGTGCCAATAATTGAACTGATTCTTCTTCCAAAACGTCATTGAATCAGCGGTTTCTTTTCACGCTTGCGAGCGGTCTCCAACGATTATATAATAGAATCTGGAGTGCCCCATCGTTCGTATAAATCTTTCTATGCGAACGAGCCACGCGACGGTAACCAGTGTATGACCAGCGTGTCGATCGTAAAGCACTTTTACGATGAGAAAATACAAGTCGTATGACGGCTCTGGGTTCGCACGCCTTTACGATTCTCATAATTTTCTACTCCCGATACACTTCATGAATCACACTTGGTCTGATATCTTTCTGCCTTCACCCTAGTCTCCCAGCTCCTTTCGTGATCCACGCCAGTGTTCTCGTATCGCCGAAAAATATTCCGAGCTCGATTCAATATCCATACTGGTATATACCATTCTCGTAGCCGAAGTTAATTGAAATAGCCCATTTGACGATTATGCCCGATCCTCGACAAAAGGCATACGAGACTCGCGGGCTGCACACTCGGTCGTCGTGCATTCCCGGCTATATTCCTCCATTTCTCCTATCGTAATGTCGTACCTTGAATAATTTTATTGGCAGGCCCGCTACGGGCCACCGAGGCAACGAACGACCGGCAAATAGCCATTATATTGGTCGTGACGAATCTGTGTACAAAACACGATAACCGGATGGTGTCACGGTACACACCTCGGGGGTTGATGAACGTTGAGGCTGGCGGAAGGGTCCGGACACACCCCGGTTCGTTCACGACCCTCGTTGCTCTCCTTCCTAACGTAGACTCATTTTCTACCCATACAGTCTATCTTATTTCTTCATTGTAGTAGGGAAAATCTCGAAGAGGAGCCAGGAAAACGTCTGCATACACGCAGATAAAATAAATACGAAGATTCACTGATTACAATTGGAGCTCCGTCAATGAAATGTAGTCATAAATGGATTTAGTTACATTCCAGTAATCTTGATGTTGGTGGATGTGATCTTGAGTTATGCGAATTCTCTGCTGCTGAGGTATGCGAATAATCTTGTTTGTATCGTAGTAATGACAGGTCCATTTTAACAAACTCAACTACATGGTTGTTGTCCTCTTAAGGCGTTACCCCCACTTGTAGCGCAAAAAAGGCATTTTTCATGCATTTTTTAAAAGAAAACTACAAAACTTTTTTAATCGATCAATATACCATCTTAAAGAACACATCTTGAAGAACTTTCAGTAATTTTTTTATTGAAAAATATTACATTGTTTAGTGGCAAATGGCCGTCAATGAAATAATGTTTTTATATACACGGTTTGCGGTGACCAACATTGCGGCGAAGTGGATCATCTGAAAAAAAATGCGGATGGATTTAGTCAAATATAAGTATAAACTAGTCTTTAATCGAAGGATTTTAAAAAATATTCATTTTTCACACAATGGCGGACAGTCAAAGTTGATGGTTCGATTTTAGCGAAAAAAAAAACGGCCGTTTTTTGGCTATAAAACGGCCATTTTTTTCGAAAAAAAAAATCGAACGATTAAAGACAACATTTTTATGTATTAAATAAGCCTGCAAAATTTCAAGTCGATCGGTTCATTAGTGTTCGAGTAATCTTGGTCACCGACTTCAGAAATGCCATTTTGAGAAAAACGCGTTTAAAGTTTCAATTTTCGGTCGTTTACACAACGGATTCTTCTCTTTCAACGCTCATACCTCAGTCAATTTTGTTCGGATCGACTTGAAATTTTCAGGACATATTCTCAGATACTTATATTTCAAAAAATGCAATAAAAAAACCGATTTTTTCAAAATCGCAAGTGGGGGTAACCCCTTCAGAATACTCGTTTGCAATGATTCGAGCGTGATAGGGTGGAAAATGACACTTTCGAATGCAAAGTGAATAACACTATGGGACTTATCTGCGTCCAAATTTGATCCTGAGCAAGCGAATTGGTGTTTTTTTTTCGTTTTTGTTACATTCTGGTTGCTGCGAATAGCGAGTGAAGTGAAGACGAATGTTAGATTGATCCAGTTAAAAATGGAATCTGGGATGGTTAAATGCATACTTCTGATCACTCTGAATGCTCAATTTTAACATGTGCATGTTTAAGGGCTTTTGCCTAATTGACATTTTTGACAACATCGATTTTAGGTTTTCGACGGATTCTTAGAATACTACATTTCAAAAATATTCGGTAAAGTTTCAAGTCTATCCGGTCAAAATTGAAGTTAAATTTAATTGAATAGGTAGTTCGGCGAACCGGCGAACTCCAAAATCATTTTCGCGAAATCACTTTTTTAAATCGGTGACCACGATATCTCAAAAATCGTTCTCCTATATATAAAAAAGCAGCGTTCGAATGGAGGGTTTTTTTTCCACGCATAGTTTTTTTTTACGAACAAAAATAGAGCGTTTTTTTAAATCGAAAATCGATACTTTCTCTTTCGACTGCGCCCATTTGTTCGATAATAATTTTTTTACTAAATTCTTCGTCCAAGCACTAAATCATTTCCTGTAAAACCTCAATACGTTTGATTTTTTATTTCAGATTTGTTTGGAGCAGCAGTGGTCACTGTGAAGGACGTTTTTCAAACACCGGTCCGCATAAACCATTTTAACTAACACATTTATAAAAAAAACTCAATACAAAAAGTGTAAAAGATACTCAAAACCATATTCTCTAATTGAACCAAAAAAAATTGTAATCTTGCACGGTAATTCTCAGAAAAATACGCAAAATCCTTCCGGCTACGGGCAAGATGTAACCCGTTAAGGGGCGAAACACCTCCAGGCGAGGAAAAAATGACTGATTTTGGTGATTTTTTTTTATGGAAAGATTTCTTCATCTTTTTTTAGACTTAGGATCTGTTGTATTACTAGTGTTGGCTGTTACATGGTCTTTTTTTATTTACTAATCTTTCCAAATGACGGAGGTATGACACGGTCTTCTAACCGGGTTGCGATGGATGTTGTCAAACGGTGTGACACTTAGCGTCGGGGGGATTAATCTGAAAAAAAAGCAACGAAGTTTGTTCTTTCATTAACACTCATACGCAAAATATGAACCAAGGAATAGTGAGAAATTTTGAAAATCGATAAAATGGTACGCTTTGAAACAAAAAGAATGAATTTTCCGAAAAAAATCGCTCCATTTTGCAATAAAAAATACGTTTTTTTCTTTAATTTTCAAAAACATTTAGATCCATGTTTTAGACAATAAGGCTAGAAAGATTTATACCAAATGTCATCAGAATGGGTGGATTAGTTTTTTAGCCATACGTCACGCCACTTTTGAAAATTCAGTTTAGAAGACCGCGCCATATCTTCGCTATTTGTAAAGATTAATTTTTAAAAATACCATGCAACAGCCAAAAGTAGTAATAAAAAATACCTCAAGTCTCAAAAATGGTGAAAAAATCTTTCCTGAAAAAAAAAAACTAAAATCGGCCAATTTTTTCCTCGCCTAAAGGGACCTCCTTCCAGAAGAGGTTTTTATCATTTTTCAGCAACTTTAAAAAACTTTAAGCACGTCAACTCTTTCT
The DNA here is from genome assembly GCA_964007375.1 of Ophion obscuratus. Taxonomy (NCBI): domain Eukaryota; kingdom Metazoa; phylum Arthropoda; class Insecta; order Hymenoptera; family Ichneumonidae; genus Ophion; species Ophion obscuratus. The sequence goes on from OZ023313.1 coordinate 22,396,588, forward strand.
CATTACAAAGTTGATGAAATCAATCAAATTATCGTTACGACCAGGAAAAGTTTCTTCGTTTTTGCACGTTCGAACATCTTTCGAAAACACATCGAATTAAGGACTTGAACACTGCATCAAGGTTTCCAACGCGAACATTAGCTTATTTTTTGCGGTACAGAAGATCTTTTGGTTTTTACCGCAGACCTCCCGCAAGGATCCCTCGCGCCCACTGTGTGCGTCCACTCTTTCATTTTTGTTTATACCCACGAAGCGGAGATGGACCACTGGGGTGGGGCTGTTTTGACTATTCTCAAGGCTTGCAGAGAACACAACGAGCCAGCTCCCAAGTGCCCTAGGACTGCCCGCTGTTCGACGAGCATTTCACGAGAAGAAAATCAACGAAAGTAACCTGCTCCGTGCGGCTTTTTGAAAAATTGGCAAAGGTCAGTGTAGACCTTTGAAAGCGTGTACATACATATACGTGGTATACGCGTAGCACAATGGGCTGTATAGCGATCCACGAGGGGCGGAAGACGAGTGAAAGGAGAAGTGCGGCGAAGGGGGAGGGGGGAAAGGCAAGTGAATAATAGCAGCCGTGAAATTGAGCTGATTCGGCTAACCGTTGAGGTTACGCCTGAATTTCGAAACTTCTTCGGCCACACGCCCTCGAGAATTGCCCAATTCGAAATCAATACAAATCATTGTATACACCGCTCCCCCCCTCCCCTGGTTCAATCCTTCGCAGGCACACTTTCCGTGACGCAGTGTCTCGTCATTTTTCGTTTTGTTCTTCTTCATTGCAATTAACAAGACGTTGGCTCGTTCGATTAATCTTAACGGGTCGGCCGAAACATGTGACTGCATCGCGAGCATCAAAAAGCGATATAGAATACTGAATTGTAGAGAAAATAAATTCCAAGATGTCGTATTATTGTAATAAATAAGTAAATTTTTCCTGGATCATTAATTTTCGAAATTGATATTTTTATAATGTAATTTAAAAAATGCTGCCTTTACACAATCTTATTGCAAAAATACACTTCTTTCGTTGTGTACTTCATATTTGACGCGGCGGAACTTCATTCAACATTCGACAGCCGTTAATGGAAATAATGCAACTGTGAAAAGTAATGCAATTATTGTTTTCGGGAAGAGTAGGTTATAATGATAACAATAGCAATGATTATTATTATCATCAAGTTAAATAAGATATTTAGTGATAATTACTATGATGATTATTATTGTTAAATAGAATAAGATGTTCAATGATAATTATTATGATGATTATCGTTATTAAATAGAATAAGATATTCAATTATAGTTATTATGATGATTATTATTAGCCCCTTGCCGTACTTTGACGAGTCTGACTCGTGACACAATTATACGCCTACGCCCAGATTTTGCGAGCTTAATGGTAGAGCAAGGTGTTAAATAGAACAAGATATTCAATGGAAATTATTATGATGATCATTGGTATTAAACAGAATAAGATATTTACTGAGAAGTATTGTGATGATTGTTAAGGGGTTACCTCCACTTGCGATTTTGAAAAAATCGATTTTTTTTATTGCATTTTTTTGAAGTATAAGTATCTGAGAATATGTCCTGAAAATTTCAAGTTGATCCGAACAAAATTGACTGAGATATGAGCATTGAAAGAGAAGAATTCGTTCTTCGTGTAAACTGAAATTGAAACTTTAAACGCGTTTTTCTCAAAATGGCATTTCTGAAGTCGGTGACCAAGATTACTCGAACACTAATGAACCGATCTTCTTGAAATTTTGCAGGCTTATTTAATACATAAAAATGTAGTCTTCAATCGTTCGATTTTTTTTTCGAAAAAAAAATGGCCGCTTTATAGCCAAAAAACGGCCGTTTTTTTTCGTTAAAATCGAACCATTAACTTTGACTTTCCGCCATTTTGTGAAAAATGAATATTTTTTAAAATCCTTCGATTAAAGACTAGTTTATACTTATATTTGACGAAATCCATCCGCATTTTTTTTTTCAGATGATCCACTTCGCCGCAATGTTGGTCACCGCAAACCGTGTATATAAAAACATTATTTCATTGACGGCCATTTGCCACTAAACAATGTAATATTTTTCAATAAAAAAATTACTGAAAGTTCTTCAAGATGTGTTCTTTAAGATGGTATATTGATCGATTAAAAAAGTTTTGTAGTTTTCTTTAAAAAAATTCATGAAAAAGGCCTTTTTTGCGCTACAAGTGGGGGTAAGGCCTTAAATAGAATAGGATACTTAATGATAATCATTATAAGGATGATTATTATTATTATTATTATAGAATATATTCTTCGGAGAATTAGCCAGAGCGATTAAATATCCCTCCGGCTAATATTGAAATGCTTCTATGAACGTAGGCATATACTCCAAGAAATTTTAATCCGTGTAACGTGTGTGAAAGATTTCATGTTGATGCATGGTGTATAGAAATTCGGTACGCCCGATATAAAAACGTCTCGGAGCGACTAACCGGACAATAAAAGGAAAGAACATATATACAGAGAGAGAGCGAGAGAAAGAGAGAGAGAGAGAGAGAGAGAGAGAGAGAGAGAGAGAGAGAGAGAGAAAGAGACATGCAGTTTGGTCCATTGAAAAAAAATCTGACGTGTCACCCCGCCGCAGGTTAGCGTGATACCTTTAGAGTGGATCACAGATATCTGATGCATGAGTGAATCGAACTGAGAAGTAAAAGCTGAGTGTCAAAGCGAGAGGGACATAGATTGACAGAACGAAAGAGAGAGAGAGAGAGAGAGAGGGTGAGGCACGAAGGTGACAGAAGGAAAAAAGAACATTGACGTAGAAAAAAGGGCTCAATGCAGGAGCATCAATGTCAACCACAGGGCGATACGAGAATTATTCGAAAGTAATCTCTCAGGATCGATCGATTATCAATATCATCATTATTTTTATCTTGAAGATCGAACTGTGGAAAAAATAATTTCTTTTGAATTTCACATTTTATTCTTCGTTGTTTATTTTGTCGTAATTTATAGTTTATTAAGTTATGTTATTTGTTTTGGTCCTTCGTGGGAGGAACGAAGCACCGGAATCCAGTTTCAATTTCGCTGTATATTGTTTTATTTGCTACCCAAGATCCTACCACACCCTAGAAAGATTTGATAAGGACACCGCACGTAGGTAGTCCATGTTGGAACTCAAGTGGATTCCGCGCTATTTTCCGATTGACGTCGTTTGCAATATACCCACCAATTTTTAGATTTTTATCTCTTCTCTTTTAGGAGTTATGATTTTCGTAAAAATGTCGATTTTGGAAGTTTTGGAAACGTTTAAACGCTGATAACTCCTGAAACAATCGAGATACCGACAAATGCCACAATATAATGTTTTCATTGTGGAGCATACGTTCGTTAAAAAATATTTAAAAATGATCAATTATCAAGGTCAACGTTTTTTTGCTTCTGAAGTGACAACTATTCTTTTCGAAGATGATCGCCTTTTTTTATTTTTTTCAAAAAAATTCTCTATAATTAAGTGACCCATTCTATAATTTTTAAAACTAGTCTCATCGTGGGCCCATTTTTCCTTCTATTTTTTTCGAATTAATCATATTTTATGTTAGAAGATTTTTATCATTTTAATTTCCAATAATGCCATTAATGATTTTGTGATTTCATATTCAGCTTCATGGTCCCTGAAATGGTTTAATTTTTATTCGTGCCGAATTTAACGAAAAAAATTGATTTTTTATTTAAAATATTTTTTTTTCGTTAAATTGCACACAAATTAAAAATAAACAGTTTCAGGCCTGACGAAGACGAATTGGAAATCACCAAATCATTAATAGCATTATTAAGGATTAAAATGATAAAAATCTTCTCAAAGAAATATCTTTAATTTGAAAAAAATAGATGGAAAAATGGGCCCACTACGAGACTAGTCTTAAAAATCATGGAATGGATCGTCACTCTATTTTAGAGAATTAAAAAGAAAATAAATTAAAAAGACAATAATCTTTTTAAGAAATCGTTTTGACTTTACAAGCAAAAAAAAAACGTTGACATTGATCATTGATAATTTTTTCAGATCTTTTAACGAAAGTATGTTCAAAATGACAAAAAATGATAGAGTGACCTTTGTCGATATCTCAGTCGGCTCGGGAGTTATCAACGTCTAAACGTTTCAAAAACTTCCGAAATCAACATTTTCTGGGAAATCATAACTCCTAAAAGAAAAGAGATAAAAATCTAAACATTGGTGTCGATATTCCTTTCATGGGGTACAATTTTACGAAAAAAATCTGGAAAACCACAAATGGTCGAGGTTACGGGCTAGGTAAAATAGCATGGAATGTTCCCTATATATATTGTTTAGAAAACTCAACATACAGGATGCGATGGAACCCTTCAAGAATCGAATCGAACGTATCCTTTAGAATTTAAATTGGACCGGGCTGGAAATTTGTTCAGGCTAGCCAGATTTATGATCAGGCCGTGATCATCAATATTGATTCGGCCGTGAGCCCGCCGTGAACAGGCAGCCACAGGTCAGGCGAACTTATAGCAAACGTGAAAATGGCCATAATGTGGTTTGCCTTATCAGTGCCCTGATATGGCTCTATTAGGAAGCCCATGCATGGCAGTGCTCAGGCTAGGGCTGAAGTGGTGGCGCTAGTGTTGCTTTAAAAACTATGCTTGCACGTGTGTCATTGTATACATCGTGTTTGGGTTAAAACTTGAAAGTTTTCACCATATATAAAAAGGAGAACATAAAGTGAAAACGTTATGAATCGCAAAGAGAGGAAGCGGTATTTGACACGGCTGCGTGTTAGGAGATGTCGTTCGGAGAAAAAAGTTGATGAGTCCCGATCATCGGTACAAGTACCAGGTATGTGTAACCTTACTTTTTTCGACTTGTACAAACTTTATGAATTTTTATACACTTGGGTATAGGATAATATTAATATAAAATATAATGTAAAAAATATAAAAATTAAATTAAAAAATTAAAAAATTAAAAAATAGCATAATATCAATATAAAATATAATTAAAAAATGAGAATAATATACGCTGTTTTGTTTACGAAAATTTTGAATATTTACAGGAAGAGGCCCGAATGAAAATTCAAGATCAGGAAAGTCTTGATAAAGCTAAGGTAAATGTCCCAATTATTGAACAGCTAAGGATCTGGGGGATTGAATTCGGTGAGAAAAAAATATAAAATCAAGAAAAAACCATCGCTTTCAGGTTCAAATGATACTTTGATATTTTTACTTTCGAAAAATCACCCTTTAAATTATTTTTAAATGATTTCAAATGAAAAAAAAAGAATAACAATGTGAAGCATGCAAATGTCCCAATTATTGAACACTGGAAAGTGCCTATGTCCCTAATATTGAACAGGCATGTCCCAGTTATTGAACACTCTTGAGAATTGTTTTCCGTTCTGAAAATATTATTTTGGGTACAATATTAAGAAATAAAAGCAAAATCAAACACTTAAATAATCTTTTGTTAATCATGTAAAAATACAAAAATATATATTTAGTCTCTTTTGACAGGTTTTTGGTTCAATCGCATTTAGTTTTTTGCTTTTCAACTCGAACTTTATTTTATTTTTATTTTCAGCTTCCTCGTTTTTATGTTCTGTTTTTGTTTGATTTTGTCGCAGCTTGGCTCCCTGAAATATCGGAGAGCAAAAAATATTGAACAGTACATTCGTATTTTTAGGTTACATTTAGGTTATATTCTCTTTTTACTTTCCTTTTTATGTTTATTGCACGAAAATACAAATAAAACATATATTTGACGATCTTAGAGTTACACGTATTATTAAAAGAATAAAGGTAAGTTTATTCAGGAACTTACAGTTTTTGTTTGAATAAATCCGATTCACACGATCTGTCACAAGTTAACTGTCTCGATGTTTTGATGGGTTTAATGACGCCATCTTGGAGAATTCGAGTGTTCAATAATTGGGACACACTGCATTTTCTATGTCCCAATGATCGAACACCGTATTTTTTAACAAATAAGTAAATGAAAAATTTTCATAAAAATTGTTATTTGTAAGAAATTTTCCGAGGAACCTGAAACGCCTTTACTTTTTGAGATGCGACAGTTTTTGAATTTTTTATGCCCTTACGCATGAAGCGGCGCGTCTTAGCAAAAACGATAAGCAGTTACCACGATACGTCAAATCGGGTCACCGTTGCTGATTAAATAATTTTCTGCTCTATTAATTAAAGCTTTTTTTGCACAAGTAAGGTAACATTTCGATAGCTAAAAGTTCCATATATGTAATGAAATTTTTATAAATACGTAAATGCATGCAGGTGAATGAGAAATAATAAAAATACAAGATAGTGTTCAATAATTGGGACCTGTTCAATAAATGGGACATTTACCTTATCAGCAAACAAAATCCTAATGCTATCGGAGAGGATTCGAACACCAGTGAAGATCTCCATGCCAGCGGAGAGGGTTCTAATGGCAGCGAAGGTGATCCCCATGTCAGCAGAGAGAATCTCAACCCCAGCAAAGAAGATCTCCATGTCAGCGCAGAGGGTTCTAATGGCAGCGAAGAAGATCCCCATGTCTCTCCATCCCCATCCCCATGTTCAGAAATATATGTTTTGTTGTCAAACTGTTCAGATGTAACTTGGTGTTAAATATTCAATAAACAAAAAAGTTTTATGTTATTCGTTCTGTATATTTTCTATAATACATCCGATCAGGCAGCCGTATACACGCCATCATAAGGCGCCAGGATAGGGACCCAATCAGGCTGCCAGATTCAGGCGTAATCTGGCTGCCAGATCCCGCCGTTATCAGGAACAGCGTTACATTTTTGTTCACGCCCTGATCACGTTGCCATACTAGCGCCATATAACTGCAATCAGGCAACCTGATTCGAGCGTGATTAGCGCCATAACTAAATTTCCAGCCGGGGATTCATACATTGGATTCCAATGGGCAATCCCGATTAGAATCCAATGTTCCAGCGTGACGATTTAGTACAGGGATCCCATGCGATGACCATGTTCATCAGGATGTAGGATCATGTAGGGGAATGCAATTGGAACCCTACAATTTCTACACGGGTTATTTACATGCATGACGCAACAATTGGACTTGGTACTTATTGCGTGGTATGCTTTTTCTTTACGCATATAACGCAATTCTTTTCTTAGCTCTTTCGCTTCCTCTTCGATCGACTGTTCTAAGGATTCGGAGAGACGACTCTGCGATCGAGTATCTCCCGCTTTGGGTGGACACGCCTGCCCATCTTCTTATTCTCTCTGTTTTTTTCTCATCTTTTCCGTTCTTCGATCCATATGATCTCTCTTACTATTTCCAGCTCCCTCTCTCTCTCTCCCTCCTCCTCGCTTTTTTACCTTAGTTTCGCATCCTCGTCTGCATTTATTTATCTCTCGATGCTCTCCCTCTTGCTCCTTCTTCTCTCTCGATCTGCTTTCCTCAGTTCTCTCACCTAGGCATTAGCATTTCTCTTTCTTTCTCTCTGGCTCTTGCCCTCTCCGTCAAGCTTCCATCTTTTTTTTCCTCTCTTCTCGTTCAGCGTCGCTCTCGTGTGTCTCTCGACGGCTGATCGTTCTCCGAGAGCGTTCTCTTTCTCGTCCGCGTCATTGTTAACCACCGTGATCGAGGTAGAAAAGGGGACTTAAGTGATTCCCGACACGTTCAGAGCGCCGCGGCGTGATCGAGCGCGCCTTTACCGCAACGCGGGAGCGAGACATCTCTCGCGGTGACTATAATACAGCGATACAGACAAGCCGGTAGGACTGTGCGGCATCGCGCACAGCCCCGAGAAAAACTCCTCTTGTAACGTCCTCTCCCATCACCGATCGATTGACCACCATTCCGAAGTATTCGTTCCAAACTCGTTGCTTTTTACACCTTTTTTTCTCTTCCTTGACTTCTTCTTCTCCTCCCTATCGTCGACGTGTTTGGAATCCAATCGAGCCTCCGAGGGGCTACCAATTTGCGTAAGAGAAGCTTTTTCACCGATTCTTATTCCGCATATAGGAAAACTTTTTCACATCGCGTAATCGACGCTTTTATTGGATCAATTGGATTTATTGTCGTGCCGTTCTTCTGACTTGTCGAAAACGTGAGGGGGGTGAGGGTACGAGGGGACAAAATAGCGCAGATTGTCAGTCGTGATTATCACGCCGTGCATACAATTGATGAAGTAAATTTTACAGCATATTGACTACATGTCGTGATGCAAAGCCATTAACTCATTTAGTATCATGAATGTACGAAACATGTTGGTCTCAATATGTCGTTTACAAATGCATCGTACGTTTAGAGCATGTACAACTCATATCGCTGTGCTCAAGTGTCCACAATTAATGTCCGCAAATTTTACGTCATATTGAAGTCACGTGTAGATATTTTGGCGTGGATTCACTATGGTAGCATTGATTGTTCTCATGAATCGTACTTAACATGAAGGCAATTTCGTTTACGGTGATGAAGACATTTCATAAGCTCATTCAGTATCATGAATTTGAGATACGTCGTGACATAAATTTGTCATTTCAAAATGCATCATCCGTTGAACACAAGATGAACTCATAAGACGGAAAATTTGAAGTTTACAATGAGTATTTGTAGATTGACGTCATATGGAAGTCATCCGATGACTTTTGTTGGTGAATTCACTGGGTTAGCACTGGGTAGTTGACATGCCATGCAAGCAATATGACGGCGATGTGCATGTTTCTCAGTGATACGTTCGATGAGAGCAATATAACGGCGATATGTATGTTGATAAAAATAAATAATAATAAAAATAGGCAAAAACAAAGAAAGTTTATACAAGTGTCAGAATGGCTAAGTAGGTAGCACGCTCAGCTCTAAAATAAGAAGACGGAGGTTCAAAATCCGAGGGTAGGTAAAAACTTCAACGAGGCAGGATACGTTTTAATCCAATTATCATAAAGGCAGGAACACAAGTAAATCATATATGGAAACAAACAATACTACCAGTTTTTTTTTATTCAAAATTTGTTGATGTTTTTATTCTTCATGCCCTGGCACCCATATGAGCACAACAGAGTTACGTTACGCCATGTCGCCAATATGAGCTCCATAGGAGCACTCCAATTTCTTCACACCGTGACACCCATACGAGCCCCACATGCACTCAGTTGTCGTTGCATATTCGTGAGCCGATTTTGCTAATGCTGATGAATTCACTGCATGCATACTCGCGTGAGAACAACTTTGCTTCATTTGGATTTGTTATTGTGAATCATCATGTGATGCAAATATGACTTGATGGGGAGCACTCATAAGGGGCACATAGCTATGTAATTTTCTATGCCTCATAGAAGATCTAAAGACGATGCCAATATGAGCTACATGTGTCTATCTGGGAGACGTTTCAAGGCATGTCGTACTTGGCTCTGGAAAAACCGAATCATCCAATACACGGGCTCATAATGCGTAATGGACTCCACCGAGTGGCTGTCAGTGGAGGGACGTAGTTGACTCTTTTCGTGTGCCGAATTTTCTTTCTCGAGCTGATGTGCCGGAAGAAGAAGTCGACATTCGACCGATGTCGACTCTGCTCTGCAAAAGATCAAGTTCGATTCAGCAATTTTTTGTTCTCAATGGATATCAGTTGCTTAGATTTATTTATACGTTGAATGTCACCACGCCATTCGATGTCTACACAACCTCAAAATACAAAAAGGCGCAAGGAGGGCGGAAGAGAGACAGGAAAAAGTTGAAAAACTAGAATTCGATAGAAAAAGTGGAGGACAATAAAAAGGAAGGTTCGGATTCTCGGCGGATCCGATTTTTCACGGTTAGTGTGGTGAGAATGGATATGAGAGACACCCTTATTGAAGACCGAAGGCATCAAAATATGTCGGGAAAACGTCAAAACTTGGAGAGAAAGAGTCGGAGGGAGAGAAATAGTGGAGAAGAGATTAGTGGACTCTGGGGAAGACGCTGAAGGACCATTTCTAAAAGATCAGTCACATGATAGACTCATATATATGTATACATGTTCCGCTATAATCCACTACTTTCTGCACCGCTCATGCCTGTATATAGTTATGACGTTCTTACCGCAACGTAACCGAATACTATTCTACCTTGCGCCTCTCGTATTTCTTCCGGGACGAATACCATCATTTCCCTTCAATCCTACCCTTGCGACAAACTCACCAATCAAATGAAAATAAATGCAATTCTCTTTTGCCACGTTACAAAAGTTCATTACTGTTTGCGAAGAAAATTGAAACTCTCGATGTTACGAACGGGATTACATTGAGGCGGGACACCACGTTGACTGATAAAAAAATCTATTGTCTTTTTGCTTTTTCTCAAAGCATACATATTCAAGAATATATGGGAAGAATTTCAAGTTAAAGTATTAAAAAGTGACCAAGTTACAGACGATTGAGTGAGAGCAGGTACGATTTACGTGTGCAACAATTTTAAATCGCATTTTTTCGAAACGAATTTTCTCGACCAATCATAACACTAGCAATAATTGTCCAATTTCCAATTTGAGTGACCATCATTTCCGGAATTGCAGTAGCTATCGTTGTACATAGCCGTTTTTTTAATCTGCTTTTTTAAGCCAACAAATATAAGTAAACATTTCACCAAAATTACACTTTTATTTTGAACAATTGCCTTTTTGTTATTTTTTTTTGCAAAGCGGCTACTTACACCGAGAACTACATTTATATTAGTTTAATTTTTTATTTATTTTTCAGACCAATTGTCGAGTTATGAATTCGGCCATTGGACCACATTTTTTTATACAGATTTTAATCTATTTCTATTTTGCCTTATAAATTAGAAAAACGACCTTATTCGGCTTGCCACATTGGTGTCCTTCACTATGGAAAAAATAGTATTTTATCGTACTGCTGCATGGTCTTTAAAAGCTTTTTTCATCATGTAACATATTAAGGTAATCCTATCGCTTCACACTAGTCATACCACTCATCATACTTGAGACTTGTACAATTTCTATTTTTAACATATGCAAAAAAAATAATTTCTAATAACTAAAATTTTCCATGTGTAAACTGTTTAATGAATGTTCACATTTAATTAGAAAAATGAAAAAATTGTTATTCCAACGATTCGCGCAGCATTTCTAGGTTTGATATTTGGCAACATTGGTTCTATTTCCGTCTGTTTTTACTCAACCAGGCGAGTTTAACCTCCATGCTTTTCAACGTTGATCTATCAAAACAGTGTCAGGTGCGGGAAATATAAAGCATTGTATTCGGGCTACGACTGGTAAAGCGCGTGGAAAATTTGTCGGCGAAACATGTCGGTTAAAAATGAAATATGTGTGGAAATTCGAGTGAGTGAGATGAGGTTAGAACTACAGTCAGCTGTTGCCTTGCTGTCACGTCTCTTTATCGTAGCAAGTGGTAATAAATCCAATACCGGAAGTTAAAATTAAACTTGATATTACAGTAGAACCTCGATTATCCGAACCAATTGGGACCGAGACTAGTTCGGATAATCAAAAGTTCGGATAATCGAAACGTGGGTTATTCGGGACGGGATCATAAACAACACCTTTTTACATAAAAACAGTACATACATATATGTATGTACCTTTAGGGTACATACAAAAAAACCCACGCTTCGATTATCCGAACTTTTTATCCGAACGATTTTATAAAAAAAAATATTTAAAGAGGCATTCGACTTTTGGGTTTTTGGGACGAGATCATAAACAACAACTTTTTACATAAAAACAGTACAGTACATGTCAAATTTTAATATATATGTTCGTACTGTTTTTATGTATATACATATATCAGGTGTTAATATGTATATATATATATATATATATATATATATATATATATATATATATATATATATATATATATATATATATATATATATTAACACCTGAAAAAAGTCGAATGCCTTTTTAATATTTTTTTTAATAAAATCGTCCATTTTTAATTGACGAACGGCCGTAACGCGTTTTTGAGCGGCTAAGTCTCGCAGCCGTTTGAGAAGGAGAAGTTGCGTTGGGTTGCTCATTGTTGCTCACGGCAGTGGCAGCGAGCAACAATGTATCTTTCGCGCCAACGTTCGGATAATTGAGCGTTCGGATAAACTAAGCCATCGTTCGGATAATTGAGGGTTCGGATGATCGAGGTTCGGATAATCGAGGTTCTACTGTACATAAAAATTAGGTCAATAAGCGTAATTTTCCTGAGAGCATTGGATTACTACAAGCGTTAAGTATATAAATCTGATGATTTTTAAGAATCTGACGGATTCCTACTATTATATACACTTTTGTAGCGACCGGAAATTGGGTTTTTGTATGTCGTCTCGGAATTCCTTTACAAAAATACGCGATTTTAATATTTTTTTCTCTGTAATTAGGTCGATTACCGACCCTGAAATTTTACAGAGACGATTATTAATATATCTAGTGAAGCTCAAAAAAAAGTTTCGAAAATCCTATGGATTAAAGCCTGGCGATATAATTACTTAAGACGGAATGACACCTCATCGCGGTCGGTATGGTAGAACAATTATAGATTCCCAAAAATCTCTGACACGGCTCTTCAGATCCCGCCGAAACTTTGCCAAACGACGTCAAATAGATAGACGAATAGCTGTCAGCCCCTCAAATTTTCTGAATTTGAGAAAAAAAACTAGATTGGCTTATGATAAGCCAATTTACATTTTTTTTCTCAAATTCAGAAAATTTGAGGGGCTGACAGCTATTCGTCTATCTATTTGACGTCGTTTGGCAAAGTTTCGACGGGATCTGAAGAGCCGTTTCAGAGATTTTTGGGAATCTATAATTGTTCTACCATATCGACCGCGATGAGGTGTCATTCCCTCTTAAGGGTAAAGAATGTCGAAAGATGAATTTGTGGTTTTTTTGCCCTCTATCTGTCCTTCGAAGAAAAAAACAAGAAGGACCTGCAGGATACGAGCCTCGGCCTGAAAACAAATCAATATTTAAAAAACTTACATTTTCAATACAATTAAATTGTGATTACACATTTATGTTATTCAATTTATATAGTTTTGCATTCTGAATTTAAAATAAACAACGAGCGCCCTTTTAGCGAAAAGTTGCAGCTTTTCAATTTACAATTCAGTGTTAATTGAAATTAAATCCCGACCTGAATCCCATCGAGTGCATTTCCCGATCGAATTCCCTCAGGGCGAATCCCATCTTTTGCCTTACACCGAAATTAATATCATACTCCTATACTCTATTTGCGACGAAAACAGGACATCAAAAAATCACGCGTACCTCTATTGTCCAACTGTTCATCATGTTTTCATCTGACATCATTTTTATTTCTCGAACGCTAAAAATCGCATCGAAATAAAAGGGGAACTCTCGGCAAAGAAGTCCGAGTAAACGTTGACTTGGTCATTTGGTCGAAATTGATGTGTTTTACAAGTCCTAAACGCAAATGTTCCCTTGTATGTACAAACGTATGTCCAAGTGCAAATACTCGCGTATCTATTCATGTATTAAATAAATACCTACACACGCATAGATCCGTAGGTAAATGCACATACATACCTACATGTATAGGCACCTGTATTTCTTCACCCAACCAAAGGACTCGCAATAAAAGTAAACGCGAGCACTGCTGGAATTTAAACGGTCGTTTCCACATGTATATGTATAGCGGAAAAATATGTACACAGATATATTATGTACGCAGGACCAAACGCACGGGGTGGTTCTGTATATGCAAATAAGAGCCCTCTCCACTCTCATAATCTTCTCTCTCTCTCTCTCTCTCTCTCTCTCTCTCTCTCTCTCTCTCTCTCTCTCGCTCTGTCTCTCTCCGCTCTTGTTCGCTCCACCCCCGTCCTCAGGCGCCCATTGTACTCTCACTTCTACGCGCTCTCACGCTTTGAGCACGTACACGTTTCTGTACACATCCATAGGAAGGATGTTCATACCTGTGTATGTTTCTTATATGCTTGTACGTATGTATATAAATATATATTTTTTTGATACCCGTTACGCATTGTCCCCTATAATACCATAGCAGAGATTGCAGAGGCATGTTCTCACACAAACGCATGCACACACACACACAGACACACACACACAGAGATGTGTGTGTGTGTGTGTGTGTGTGTGTGTGTGTGTGTGTGTGTGTGTGTGTGTGTGTGTGTGTGTGTGTGTGTGTGTGTCTGTGTGTGTCTGTGTGTGTCTGTGTTTACGTATTCACGTATCTAAAATTGTACATTCCGTTATAATGTACAAGTATATAAATAATAACATACGCGGTGGCTGAACGCGTGGAACTCGTATATAATTATAAATCGAAA